>CM024336.1:12023421-12339383 GCA_014170255.2 Drosophila triauraria | reverse complement strand
ATTTTCTTAATATTTAAAGTAGGACTATTTTGAACATTAGAGGTTTATTATAAATATGTCTATGGAATATTTTATATTTATTTTCTCTAACCGATATTTACTGTAGCTAAGTCCACCGTCTGGCAACTCTTAAATAACAGCACTAGTCTGGCAACACTGGCCAAAAAGCGCGCGCTCAGCGAAAACAGCTGCATTTGTATTAGTTTTTTTTGGGAATTTCGTTTTGCAAATGCTTTCCACTTCTTAATGTTAATAACTATTTTGGGAAGCCACCACCGCCGCCATGGAGGATGTGTTCAAGCAGAAATACCAGAAGTACAAGCTTCGCGTCAAGTTGTGGGAAAAGGATTTCAAAAAGAAAAACGGACGAGTGCCATCGAAGGTAAGACTTTGGAGGAAATCAAGTAAAAATACATAATAAAACCTGTGTTTCGTTGTGCTTCAGTATGATATTCGGGAAGCCAGCCAGGAGATTCGAGACTCCTACAAGATGTACTACAAGCTGAAGACCTCCTTTCTGGAGGAGACCCTCAACGACGTGCTCTGCGACGAGGATGGCTACGACATCTTAGAGATGTCGCAGGCCAGCGACTTGGGTGTAAGCCTGCTGGACCAAGACCAGGAACTCAGTATGAACGGTGGCCCCCAACTGCCGCTGGACATAGCTGCGCTGGTGGAGCCACAGGCGGGTGGCGGCGGCGGCGCCTTCTCCAATCTCCAGGAGCTGCCCCGTCCGCAAGCAATCACCAATCTAGCCAATCGCGACGAGAACCATGTCATCCGTCAGTTCGAGGCAGTGGAGGAGCTGCCAATCAACCGGAAGGCCTGGGGATCCAATGTGAACTTGAAGCCACCGCAGCCCTTGGAGGCTTCGCTCTCCGCTCCCTTGCCAGAGCAGGGAAAGCAGCTCAAGGCGGCCGCCAGCCTCAAGCCCAGTTTGAGTGCCAAGCTATTCCAGTCTACGCGCGGATTTGCCAAGCGTAATCCCCGAAAGCCGCTCTCGCACAGCTCCCTCAATGCCTCAAGCACCTCCAGCTCCCTCAACCTGCTGAAGGGGAAAGATGTGGCTGAGGAGCTACCCGATTTCGAGACCATATTGCTTCGCAAGGCTCAGGAATACAAGGAGAAGGAGTTATCAGTAGCCGCCACTCCCTTGCAGGCCAAGGAAGCCATCAAAACACAGGTGGACGACGGCTGGCTGCAGCGTAACACTAAGGAAAACACCCTGGAGGTGGTGACCACAACGACTGCGGAACCTAATAATAATGGTGGCCCTCCCAAGAAGACCAATTTTGGGCTGGCCAATCTGGATTTGAGCAAACTGAAGCCCTCTGTTAAGGAGGAGGCGCAGGTTAAGGTGGAGCAGGTTAACATTCCGCACTCCTCGCAGGTTTTGGAACCTGTTACCACTCCCATCACAAGCCAGAATCCTGTTGCCATTCAGAAACCACCTGCTGCCATTCAAAAACCCTCTCCGGTTGAGCAGGAAAGCGATTCAGACTCCGATTCCGTGGTGGCTGAAAGCGAAGAGGAGCCGGAGCCGCAGGAGTACCGACAGCTGGCCAAGCGGCGCAGGATAATGCCCACAACAACAGCAACAGCAGGAACAACCGAGGTAGCAGGCCCAACTGAACCCGAGAAAGAGCCACTCGAAGAGCCGGAAAATCCAGATTTTTCCGCGGATGAGGAGGCTGATGACGCCACCTACGAGCCGGCGAAGGTAAAAAAAGAGAAGGCAAAGCGCAAGCAGGCAGCGGGAAAGAGGCAAGCCGCCAAACCCAAGGCGGAAGCCAAACCGAAGGCCGAGAAGAAACCCAAAGTTAAAGCGGAGAAAAAACCCAAAGTCAAGGTGGAGAAGAAGCCCAGGAACTCAAAGAAGACCGCGGCTGCTCCACAGCCCGAAGAAGACGCAGAGGAGCAAAGTCAGCCTTTGAATCCCGAAGACCTCAAATATGTGCTGGCCTTGGAGGCGGGCGACATCACCTCCGTGCCGCGCATTAATGCGCAAGAACTCGAAAAGGCCGATGCCACCGCCCAGCGTTACATAAGCACCTTCGCTGCCGTGCCCTTGCCAGGATCAGCTGGAGGAGGACCCGGCACTCAAGTGGACGAGAAGCGAGCGGCTGCCCGAAGGAAGATGGAGGAACGGATCGCTTCCGGGAAACTGAACGAGAACTTCGTCACGATAAACATACAGAAGAAGAAGTTTGTGCGCGGCAAGAAAACGGTGAACTTCAGCAAGTACAAGAAGCAGCAGTGGCGGCACAAGAAGCGAGTGGCTGCCCTGAGCGGGCCTGACATGGACATGGGCGGCTGTGACGGCGGAGTCCTCACCTGCTTCCAGTGCGGCGGCGTGGGCCACTTTGCCCAGCAGTGCAAGGTGAAGGGCGACAGCCTGCTGCCGCTATCCGCTCAGCTGGAGGAGGATCCCTCGCCCTTTCCCACGCTCGCCGAGGCCCAGGAGATGGCCAGCCAGGGCGCGGTGGTGGCGCACAGTCGCAACATTGCCAGGCTACCGCAGGCAGCCAATGCGGCCATCTTGCAGCCAGAGGAGGAGGAGGAATCGGATGATCCGGTAGAAGAAAGTAGCGGTGATGAGGAGGAGGAAAGTCAGCAGCCGCAACCGGATCCGGATTGGTCCAGCGATGATCCAGACATTGATTTCGGGGCCTTGGATGCCGCCATGGAGGCGTCGCTAAGCCAAAAGGACGCCCAGGAGAAGCCAGCGTCGCCCATCAAAACCTACGTGGGCCACAAGATTCCCGAGGAGTTCCTCAAGCAGGCTGGCCTGGACACCAGCTCCTCCACCACGAATAGCAGCCGGCATGGCGGGGTTAAGCCGCTGTACGATCTCCTGCCGGACGGAACGGTCCAGGACACAACGCCCGAGGTGCTGGAGGCTCTGCACATGTTCGGCCACAGCAACTTCAGGAAAGGTCAAGATCGGGCCATCATGCGAACGCTCTCCGGCCTCTCATCGCTGGTGACCCTCAGCACGGGCAGTGGCAAGTCGCTTTGCTACCAGCTGCCCGCCTACCTCTACAGCCGCAAGCTGGGAGCCATCACGCTGGTCATATCGCCGCTGGTGTCGCTGATGGAGGACCAGGTCACCGGCGTACCGCACTTCCTGCGCGCCCACTGCCTGCACACGAACCAGACGCCGCCGCAGCGGATGAAGATCCAGCAGATGATAGCCAACGGGGAGATTGACATACTCCTCGTCTCGCCGGAGGCCGTGGTCTCTGGGGAGCGGGCCACGGGCTTCGGGGCCATTTTGCGGCAGCTGCCGCCCATTGCCTTCGCCTGCATTGACGAGGCGCATTGCGTGTCCCAGTGGAGCCACAACTTCCGACCCAGCTACCTGATGATCTGCAAGGTGCTGCGCAAGAATCTGGGCGTGCACACGGTGCTGGGACTCACGGCAACCGCCACGCTGCCCACGCGGGTGAGCATCATCAATCATTTGGGCATTGCCGATGGGGAGCGGGGCGTGATCAGTGACACGCCGCTGCCGGATAACCTGGTGCTGTCCGTCTCCAAGGATGAGAACAGGGATTCGGCGCTGCTGCAGTTGCTGAACAGCGAACGGTAAGAGGAGCCTTGATCCTTGAAATACCCAATTTCAATTAATTGTTGGCTCCCTTTCAGCTTCGAGCCCTGCCAATCCATCATTATCTATTGCACGCGTCGCGACGAGTGCGAGCGGATCGCTGGATTCATAAGGACCTGCGTGCAGGACCGCCGGCAGCCGGCCCAGGAGGCGGGCAAGAAGCGCAAGCGCGTCAATTGGCAGGCGGAGCCGTATCACGCGGGCATGCCCGCCTCCAGGCGCCGCACCGTTCAGAAGGCCTTCATGGGCAACGAGCTGCGCATCGTGGTGGCCACCATTGCCTTCGGCATGGGCATCAATAAGCCCGACATACGGGCCGTCATCCACTACAATATGCCGCGTAATTTCGAGAGCTATGTTCAGGAGATTGGACGTGCTGGCCGCGATGGTCTGCCCTCACACTGCCATCTCTTTTTGGACTCCAAGGGCGGTGACCAGAGTGAACTGCGCCGCCATGTTTACTCCAATTCCATCGATCGCCATGTGATCCGCAAGCTGCTGCAAAAGATCTTTGTGCCGTGCAGCTGCGACAAGGAGCTGCTGGCCAAGGGAACAATTGCGGCTGCAGAGGGCGACGGCCCGAGAGATCACGTCTGTCCGGGACACGAGATCGGTTTCTCGGTCGAGAAGACCGTCGAGATGCTGGACATCCCGGCGGAGAATATATCCACGCTGCTCTGCTACATGGAGCTGGATCCTCGCTGGTGCATAAGCGTGCTCAGCTCAGCGTATGTGATGGCCAAGGTGATATCCTATGGCGGACCAAAGTACCTTAAGTGAGTGTGCCTTCTTACCGAAAGATCGTAATAATCCTCACTTTCTAATCCTTAGACATGCTGCCAAGGAATGTCCACCTCTGGCCATGGCCATTGCCTTGCAGATCCGCGACAAAACCTTCAAGGAGGACTCGAATATTATTGAGTTTTCCGTGACCGACATTGCGGCGGGTATTGGCTGGAACAGCGGCGTAGTTAAGTACCAGCTGAAGGATCTGGAATGGGTGAAAAGTAAGCACACACTCAAGTCTTCTTGAAGCTCACATAACAATCTTGAATACCTTCCAAAGTTAATGGCTTTCCCAAGCGATCGCCCATCACGGTGAGCTTCTACGATCTTGGCTTTCGCATCAAGGTGCCGGGCGATTTCACGGAAACGGAGATAGACAGCGCTCTGGACACGCTGTACACTCGATCCGTGAAGCAGGAGCGCACACAGCTCATCCAATTGCAGTATGTGGCCCATGGCCTGGCGGCTGTGGCCTATAGCTCCTGCAGCCAGTGCTGCAATGCCGACTTTCCGCAGGATCGGGGCGAGCAGCTAAAGGCTATAGTGCGTAACTACTTTCTCAACGATTATCCGCAGGATCTGGAGCTGGAAGTGGAGGTGAGCGCGGGCTCTACATGTTTGACTTTATTTTTATATTTATTATTAATATTAATTATTTACTAGCCAAGCAATGTGCCGGACGAGAGCATTACGGATGATGTGCACTCGCTGATCAACATGTATCCGGACAATACGTTCAGTGGCCGAAACATTGCCCGCATCTTCCACGGCATCACGAGTCCCAACTATCCTGCGGTCATCTGGGGACGCTGTAAATATTGGCGCGCCCATGTCAAGGTCGATTTCAATCGAATCCTGCAGCTGGCTAACATGGCAATCATCAAGAGGCGCACCTGATCGAGGCCTGATGATGCCTGGGGAAACCCTAAAATGATATTATTTTTGTGTGAGCGATGAACTCTTAGATTATGTGATGCCATTCAATAATATTTATGTTTCTTGTATGCTTTTAAGTCGGATAAAAATACATATAATACTCGTAGATTATAAATCTTGGACTTTATTTATTTCTGAGTTACAGTGAGCTTGGCAAGCCAAAATGTATTCGAGTTTTTTGTATATATTGATTAAAGATTGATGCAAAATGATTGGTTAATGGACTTCTTTCATTGACACAAGCGTTCCATGTTCAAGATTATAACGTAATGACTGATATTTAATATTAAAAACTCCTCATTTGAGTGTTATCTCAAAAAGTTCCTCCAGATCATCGCGGCTGCCGTTGTAGCGAGCTTCGAGGATTTGAGAGAGGAGATCCCGAGCGGCAGCTACACATTCCCCGAGGTCCTCGGGCTCCATACAATCAAGAAGGTTTAGTCCATCAACCAGAAAAGAGTCGAGTCGTCCAGCACGTAAATTGTCCACCAGTCGGGTCCACATTTCGCTGAGCAGACTGACCCAATCTCGTTGCCAGTTAACAATGGGCAGTTGATGGAGCACCACCGTCTTCAGCATGGTGTGAGTTAATGTGTCAATGTCATCATGTACTTCGCGTAGTCTCTCCATAAGAAGGAGAATCTTTTCGGATTTCGGCTGCTCCATTAGTAATTCGTTCTCCCAGTCCGGGGCAAACACCGAAAAAGTGCGATTGTCATCATTTATTGGATTCTTCCATGGAGTGGCATAATACCAAGGAAATTTGTTGCGCACCTCCGACGAAATGGGCGGATCAGAGAAAGGCCATTGTGACAAGGGCAACTTGAACATTGTTTCTATATCAACATATGTTGTTGAACTGCTCGTTACCTTATTATTATAATTATTATACAAGTTTCCTTCTTCAGTGATTAATTTCCCATTTTTATAATTAAATCGATAAAACAGACGCATGTCGTGTCTCCCAACTTTTTGGTTTAGCAAACTGCTCAAATAGTTTTGAGCATTTTTACAGAGGATAAAGCCATCAGAAGATACGAACGACCGATATGCATCTGGGACAATAGGTACTTTTAAATTGAAAAGCCCCGTTTCGCTCCGTATGGGAATAATTTCGGGAAACTTAAAATCGAAGATTAATGCATTGGCTGGCAAGAAAACAAATTTTTATCAATGTTATTATGATTTTTAAACGTTTTTTAAACAACTTACAATTGCGAAATTCAGATTTAAACCCCAAAGATGAAAGTGGCTCTTTAGCTTTTTCAAATCCATTCTGAGCATATTGCTCAGTTTCCTTGGTTTTCAAAATGTAGAAAATCTCGTCCAGAATCTTGTCAGAATTCATTGCGATTTAAGAAATATTTACTTCGAAATAAGCTCTGAATTTCAGTGTGACCGCGGTTATAATAATATATAGCGTTAAGACGTAATATAGGTAGTAACGCTAATACCGTATTACAGCGTATATAAATATCTCTTGCCTTCAAAAATTATATTTAACTGTTTAAAATTTTTAAATACACAATTAAAAGGAACTTTTTTAAGTTATAAAGTATATATAAAAATATCGAGCTGGCAACATGGCTTTATTATTTAATAAATATATATTAAATGTAACAGACATTGAATTTCACTAAGGAACTTAAAGAACTAATGTTAATACTATTTTTAACGCTCCAAATAAACTTTCTATAAAATTAACTTAAACAAAACCCGTTCTCAATAGGTTTCATACAAATGGTGGCATTCACATGCATGGATGTGAAAATATACTAAACATGATCGTTACATTTTATTTTAACTTCTAAAAATACCAAAAAGATTAAAATCTTGCATGAACGATCCCATTTTAGGGGGTTTTCCCGTTTTTCTAGTCTCTAACAAAAGCTTTTGTTTATGTAAACGGGCTTTGTACTAAAAAGCTTTGTCCTAAAAAGCTGTGTCCTTTATTTATAGTACACAGTTATGAGCCATAACACTCATTTCCATCCATACGAAATTGAGTGAAAGCTAATTGCTATAAAAAAACCAAGTTTCGATTATTTACTGGCGCCGTCTATTGTAATATATTTTTTTGGCTTCCGTTTTTCTTAGTATTGGTTCAAATGGCGCTGGCAAAAAATAGCTTATTATGGTAACTTTCCATAAAGAGTGTATAGCTATAAAATAAAAAAAAAAACTTTATGGAAATTTTACCAAAAAGTATGCAAAGAAAATTTAAATGGAGCGAAAGTGATGTATTTACTAGCCTACTTTTGGGTGTATTTTATATAGATTTCAGTTTTTAGCCTGCACATATTGTAGTTTTTATAGAAATATAAAACAGTAATACATTTATATATAAATTTAAATATAAAATATTTTTGTTATTAAATTATTTGTTATTTTTTGTTTGAACTACTTAACTTACAAGCAGAAGCTTTAATAACAGTGAACACAACGCCGCACTTATCTGAACGAAACTAAGAGCCTTGATTTCAACATTCGATTCACGAAAAAAGGTTAATACGATTTTTCTTTGTTAATTCTAAGGGTTCAGAAAACGCATCGATGAAACTGCAGCAGCACTTTGAATATGCACAACAATAAATAATCGGAAGTTGGCCCAGACAGCGCCCCCAAGAAACCATTTGACATTGGCCAGGGGCAGGCTTACCTTCTGCACCCGCCCTAAAACCAAAGACCCCAAACTTAGACCCAAACCCGGGGCCAGAGTCCAAGTCCTGGCCCAGACTCCTGCTAAGTGTTGAGTGTGATTAATGAAATGGCCGCAAGCTGGGCACAACTCCGGCTCACACCTGTGCCGTGGGTGGGCGTGGCTTGTTTTTGGGGTTAAATAGAGTTCATTGGGAGCTTGTAGTTGGTTTTGGTTTGGCCAACGCTACGCTTGATTAATTTCTCTGCATGGAATATAATTAATTTGGTATTTACACTCAGTCCTAGGCCGCATCTAGAATGTCAACACGGCGGTTTTCAAGCCAAGTTGTACTCTTTTTTAAACATTTTTTGACTGAGAGAAAATTAAAGAAAATATTAATAAGATAAAAGGTTAATGTTTGCTTGTTTTTAAACAATATAACTAAATTTCTATTATAAAATATCACTGTCAAAGGAATTAAAAACGCTGAGAATTATTTAGGGTTGCCAAAGGAATCGCTATATGTTTCAAACTTATAAAAAAAGTGTCTATAAGTATGCAATAAATTAATGAAGCACGCAAATTCTATGTTAATTTTGGACCGCATTTAAAGAGATTTTAAATCGACAGTGTTTTTTGTGGCATTTCTTTATTTATTTAATTATTTTCTTGATTTATTATTTTTATATTTATTTATTATTACCTTAAATGTTATTAAATTAATCATACCTTAATGAGTATACAGTAGCTAACTTGTTAGCTTCATATATGTACTTGGCAACTCTGTCAGCCCTCCTCCAACCGCCATAGAAGTCATTAGCCAAATTGTTGGAAATTTTTCGGCGACAGGTGCTGTCACAGGGAGTGCGGGCCGGGCGGATCTGGGCGGGCTTAGGGCGTCTGGCTGTTGAGGCAGGACTGCTGACTGTCCTTCCGCGTCCTGTTGGAAAACACTTTGCAGCACTTGATGAGCCGGCGCAGTGGGTCATTTAAATTCATTACACAAAAACAAACTCGAGGCTGGCCGAGGGCCGTTAATTGACCACAAAAGTGGAGCGAATGGATGGCTCCAGCCTCTCGTATCCGTCTCTACGGATCTCCTCGTGAATCCGCTTGGGCCTGCCCTTCGCTGCGATAAACTTTCATGAATTTTCATTTTCGTCGCTTTTGTGGTCGCCAAACTTGATGCGTCCGTGGGTTAATGTAGTGGACCGAGAACAGTTGCGGTGTGACATTGAAATCCTTTCAGCCGGATGCGACAAAGGTGGCCATCCCCCGCGGGGTTAGGAATGCCAAGTGCTGGCGTTAAGTGAATAATGTCCGTCCAAGGAAACTATGCCAAACTCGATTTCAATCGAGAGCTGCGCCCGAAAGTCCTGCTTACCAACTTAACCGTTTAATTAACACAAACAACTGCAACCGGTTTTATCAATTTCAATCCGTCTGGTAAGATCTACTCAATTTAGATTGGTTTAACCAAAGGCGAGAAAGGGAAACGGAATCCATTTAATTATAGCCAAGAGAAGGGTTCTTGAATTAATTTAAAATTGTTTTAAGGGGGAAGCAGCTTCTCTTCTTGCTGTTTCTGTTTTAGGAAATATAAATTTAAAATATTATTTACGAAAAATATTAAAATTTTTATTGATGGGCTTTCCGAATTTATTCTTCACAAAGAAAATAAGAATCTAATAAAAGTTGAACCCATTTTAAAGGAACACAAGTTAATTTAAAAGTAAGTAAAGGCTTAAACTGTTTCGAGGGGTTAAAATTCCCATCACTTTCCCAGTTGTTAGCACGTTTAAACACTGGACTTATGGAGCTTTCGGAATAAGGACCAAGAACTGAAAACCATAATAAACTGAATCATATCCACTTAGTAATTAAGCAGGCCGTGGACACAGAAAGCAGAGCTGATGACGGATGGACCGCTGATTGGAAGGTGGTCCTCCTCGATTCCAACGCTGCCGGAGCACTGCCGTTGATGAGCCGTTGATAGGCCGAATTGGTCAGATTGGCAGCCTTGGGTCCTTGTCCGCGTACGTCCTGGAACTCGTAAATCAAAAGCTACAGCGCAGAGACTCCCTCCCGGTGACAGCAAATGTTTGCGAATTTTATGCGAATTACGCCTAATTAGCATTTCTGCCAGCGGCCAGCGGGGAGATCCGAGAGTCACAATAAGCCAGCCAGAGTTCGCCGTGTCCCTGGTGATTATGGGCGCGATTTCATATGCAGAGCATAAGTGCCTCTCCACAGGAAAGAAAAATGGGTCCCGAAATGATCGATTTTTTAATGGAATAATTTTCTATATTATCATAGTATTTAAATTTATAAGTAAATACTTTATTAAAGTAAAGTAAGTAAAGTAAAAATCAAATCAAAACTAACATAATGCCCTATGTAAGTTTTAAACATTTATGGACTAAGCTAACCTTTTTCTTTATATTTAAACTAGCACCATATTTATTTTCAGTGCCGGAACAAGGGGGAATCTCATGGATATGACCCATGGCGTTGCCGTCGCCGTTGGCAGATGGTTGTCCTCCCCTCCATGAGCTTGCTGTTTGCAAATGTTGGGCCTAGAAAAATGCATCGTGACTCCGGGGCCATATCTCATTAGAATGCGAAGCAACTGGAAGAGGAAGAGGGTCAGGGTGCCACCTAGGGACTCTGTTGATTCTGTTGGCTGTCATCGAAGTCAACGCAACGCTACGGAACGTAATGGAACGCATCCCAGTGCATCGTCGCCGGCGAGCCAATAAAATTATGCGCCATCGGAATGTGTGTGACCGAGTGGAGTAAATTGTATTTACTACCGCACATCACCCGGCGAGCATATGGAAGCAGTTGAGGCGCAGCAGAAGCAGGAGGAGGACTCGACCCGCGGGTCAATTGCCCGGAGCCGGGGGGAACCGGAGCAGCCGGGGACAGGGACTTTGGGAATAGAGCTTCTCCTGCCTACACAATCGATTCCGCAGCGAGAGGAGGCGTCATCCAAGTGGCCGAATGTTGCGGTTGTTGTGTGCGGTGTCTGGTTTTGGGATTTCCCTGCACTAGGCGGAGTATGCTGGCTAAGGATACCTTCTTATAGAATCTTAAAGATACAGTAATGAGCAATACAAAATTGTTTTAAATATATATGCTTTAGTTTATAAAAATATTGTATTGTAAATATAAAACAAAACACATTTTTAAAAGAAGAAAAGAGTATAAATGCTTGAAATAAAATGTCTTTATATAAAGGTAGAAAGTTGCATTGTCGAGCTAAGAACATATTTTTAATGGAAATGTTTAAAATATTTTTAAAAGCAATTTTTAATTCACCAGAGAATCTTAAGAATTAGGTAAAAATAATACACATTCAAGTTAAAAATTACCCTTTGAAAACATTTCTTGATTACAAATGAAGGGTAATCTTATGGTAGTCACATTAGTTATAAATTCTCTTATTAAGAGCATTTTATAGTCTGAGAATGAGTTTTCTCTCCCCTATTTATTTTTAGATTTCTTTGCAATTTCACTAGAGAAGGGGAGAGTCAAAGTCTTTCCCGCGACCCCTGGGAAACGGAGTACGTGATCTGGTTCTGTTTCGCTGCCGCATCTGCAAACCGGACTGGGACCAGGAATAGCACTGAAAAAATATAATTAATTAAGAAATAATACAGTAAAAATGATGAGCAATATTTAATACGAAACTCTTTGTAAGATTTATTTCTGACATCCCAAATTGAATTATACAAGTTTTTGTGTTTGTGGAAAATAAGGAATTCCAGTCGTTTGCAGTACCATACTTTTAAATGTTTACAATGAAAGGTCTTTTATTAAATTATAGCTTTAATATGAAGAGTATTTGTAAACCAAGGACAATAAATTTTAATACAGTTTGAACCGTTATTAAAATATATTAAACATAATTAAATAATAACACAAAAATGATCGTGTCGAGTCCCAATTTCTGTGGATTTAAATAAAATTCACTATCGTTTCTCAAAGTTCAAAGGTATTTTCTTATAGCCAGATATTAAAGAAACAAAGAAAATGTTCTTCTTTCTTTAATTAAATATTTGTTAAATATTATTAAATTAATATATATTTTTTTTTTTCAGTGTGACAATTGAGCCGGGGTTAGGGTGTCTCCGCTAGGGTCGCTTTTTCGCCGCTTGCTAATTGCGGCCGGAGCCCGGGAGCCCGTCTCCAGCTCTGGCGACTGCGAAAGCGGCCATATCAAAGGCCCCCGGTGCCGGGTGCCGGGTGTCTGGTGCCGGAGTGCAACTGCAATTTGGGATTCTGTGGACCAGAGGACAGCGGATTGGAGGGGCCTTATCCGCTTTGGTCGGCAGCCGAGCGTGGCTCTTATTAATGATTAATTAAAAAAAAGTGCTTTCAGCGATGAAACGGGGCTCCTCCGGCTCCAGTTTTGGGAGGGCAGAGATTATTATGCTTATGACATATGTGGCATTTAATTGGGCAAACAAAACGGGGGCGGCCGTGCCGGTGTATTTACAGGGAGCCGGGGAAAAGCGAGGCAGCGAGGAGGGAAAGTGGAAAATCGAGGCACTTCCAATGCCACACATTTTCTCCCTTCCAGGCGCTGGCGCTGGCTGGCAAAACTAGTTGCGCTTTCCGCGGCGAAACGACCTGGGAAGTGGAACACACTCTCTTAGACCGCTCTCTTCCTTTTGCGGCAGGTCGTGGACGCATCGAACCCGGAGCTGCCGACGACCACGACGACGATGACGACGACAGCCGAAGGATGGTGAGGATGAGGCAGCAGCGGCAGCCGCCGAGCCAGGCCGAGCGCCGTTGCCAATGCCAAGTTTTTGGCCAACTTGCAGAATCAGTCGTCAGTGTGTCCTAAGCGGATTTGGTCGACACGTGTGTATATGTGTATGGGTATATATATTGGTTGAGATTCAGGCACAGGAGGATCCTTCGACGAAAGCAAGAAATATTCCAAGAAAGAAAATAAACCAGCAAAATCGGGAACATTGGCGCGTGAATTTAACGCTTGGCCTAGGTCACGTATCGCACGTGTTTCTGACAGAAGGCAGAGTCCTCTGCAGGACCTCACTCCCCCGCAGGACCTACTCTCCTCCTGCTCGCTCTCTGCCGGCTCTCGAGTGTGTGTGGTGTGTGCTTTTGATTAAGTGTTCGCCTTGCATGTGTGCGGTTGACATTCGATTTACTTTCGCCGAGTTACCGGACAAAAAAAAGCAAAAAAAAAAAAATAATAAAAGAAGAACACTTTCCGCAGACTTTTTTGGCAGCTCCCGAAAATCATCATCCTCAGCCTCATCTTCGTCGTCCTTTGCATATGTGTGTGCGGTCGATATTTGCATAAATTAAAGAAAAGGGGCAAAAAGGGAAGCATAGAACACACTCCCGTATATCCTCCTGCTCATCCTCGTCGGTCGCTTAATGAGTTTTTAATACTCTGCCGCGCTTCCTGATTGTGTTTGTGTGTGTGCCAGAGCTAGGAAAAAGGACATAGGACATAGAACTATATAAACAAAAAAATCAACCGGATTTCTAGTTAATTTATTGAGCCAGCAGCGAGTTTAGAACGTGGCCAAAACAAACTCTGCAAAAAAATAAAAGAAAATAAAGAAAACCCGGCCAAATTAGCCTCCAAAGAAAACTAATTTGCACTCGAAAAGTGAGCTGGAAACGTGGAAAGTTCGGTTTTTTCGGGGTAAGTGACATTGATCGAGTTGGAGTTTATCTCAAAGTGGGGAACTTGAAAAGTTGAAAGTTACACAGGGGATTTCAGAAATCACGATGCCAATAAAATGGGGTACTTTGAGGAGTTCATTTAATTTATTTTAAAGGATAATTAAGCTAAGTTCTTTCGTTTAAAAGGATTTGAATTTAAAAGGCTTATTAAGGAGTTAATTGGAGGTAGTTAAGTTCGGATAATGTGCTGGTTTTCAGGGCAAGAAAGTAGAAACTGAAAATGGCAATTTATTTATTGTTAAAATAAATATATAACAAAAATTTAACAGGAAAAATAAATCATACAATATAGTTTTCTAGCAATGTTTAATGTTTTACATTGATATGTTTTTTCTCCTTAATTTATATAATAAGTAAAACACATAATGGGTATTTATAATATGTATAGTTAAAACTCTCCTTAATAATTTTAATATTAGCAAGCGATAGAAGACTAGAAACCTACATATATTATATATAAATCTTGCTGAAAAGTTTAAAAAGAAGTTTGTTTAATGTTGTTTCAGTTATACTTTTATGTTCGTTTCCTTAAATAAATATAAAATGCCTTTAATAAATATGAACAAACCAATGCAGTTAGCAAAAAAATATCTTAAATTATAAATTCATATTATAAATAAACATAATTCCAGAGGAAAGCTACACAATGATGCATTTTCCCTTTAAAAATCTGAATGAAAATTGCTGAAAAATGCAACAAATATTCCCTTTCGCTGCCAAGCCCCTTTGTTTAAGGAACAAAATCGATGCCATGTCCCTTTCCGTCAAAACAAACGAAATGCGTTCAATATAAATTTCCCTCTCGCCCATTACACTTTCGCCAGATATTCGAATACGAATACCAATGCTGTGGCACTCGCACCCAAGGCAATTTGCGCATTGCATTGTCAAATATTTGCGAAGTTTCCAAACGGATGCTGGAAACATGGCAAATTGGGCAAACAAATGTCCTTAGCCCCCCACAAAAATCGTATCCTGCCAACAAAGCAAACGTTGAACATGTCGAGTACTCGAGTATTGGGACAAGCTTGGACTTTACCTTAATGAGCGGTGACAGGCAGCCTCTTGAATTGTTAATAGTAGTTATTAGCTAGAACATTCCTCAGCAGATTGTGTCTCTAGGATATAGATATATGTATATATATATATTTCTTTGCCAATATGCAAATCAGGCAATTTCGCAGCTGCAACTTATCGTCAAACCCCTCCCTGATGCAGCTGCAGCTGCAGTCGGAAACATTAATTTAAATTTAAATTTGATCTCTCTCGCATATCGAACGGCAATTATGTGGTGAGAGAGAGGAGAAATGATTCGAATGATTATTTTTTGTTGCTTTACGGAAATTAATTCCGTTTGAAGCTTCAAGGGGGGAATGGGGATTATATTTGGCTTTGTTTGCTTTGGCTTTGGCCTATCAAATAACATAAAATCCGATGTAACTAGAAACAATTCCAATTAATTCTGCATTCTGTTTGCAAACAAATATTTATCTAAGCAAAACGCAATATACATTTCAGCATTAAGTATATCTACGGCAAAAATACGAGCCGTTGCCCGGTAAAAATGCAAAATGCTATGACAAATATTAATTAAAATTGTCTCTCTCTCTGGCTGGCCAATGTAATTAATTTGTAATGCGAACATCAAACACATATCCTATATGCCATTTCCATTTCTTTTATTGCATTACAGGAGTTTCGTTTGAAAAATCCCATTCGCCGAGTCATTTGGGTAAAATGCGATTAAGTAAATGTGTCAAATGCATTTGGCTTTTCCCTATACGATGTGGATATGTGAACATTTAAGTTAATTTTAATGTTGTTTGCTTAATGCAATTTTTATGCACTCGCATTCCTCGCAGGTGCACTCAAAAAATAAGTGAGGAAGTCCTGGAAGTTGGGGTTATCATTTTATAATCGTATTTAGGTTGAGCACACTCTTATAGGGCAAAGGAGGGTTAAAACTAAACGAAAGAATATTAAGAAAAACATTTTTCTAAAATACGTTCTTTATAAAATTTGTTTTTATAAGACTTTTTACAAAGCATAAGCGTTTAATTAGTTCAAATCACTCTGTAGAAGGCCTTTACCATATTTTAAAGACAAATCAAAAAATAATTTCCGTTTAAAATCTTATTAATCAAACAAAAAAGCTGCAATAAAGTGCCACCTCTACTACGAGATATCCGGTACTCAAAGCTTTTGCGTTAAGAGACACTAAGGTATTATTTATTTTACCTTTTAGGAACCGGTTATAATAAACAAGGTTTCTATTGATTTTTCCTGATAACAATTATAGCTAACAAACCCTTACAGATTCCAAAGATCTGTGTACTATTTTTTCCAAGTGTACTATTTTTTCCACGCGGCGAATGCTTGATGGGCAGGCCCAAAAAAAAAAAATATATATATAGCTGCTGCCGTGAGGCACTTATATATTTCACATGCAATTCGCTTACCACACACACACTGCAGACAATTAAATATAATTATTCTCAATTTACGATGACAACAATTTTCAATTTGTGTGCCTTACTTGCCGCTGGCCAGAGAGTGGTTCTTTGTTAGGTGGATCAACGTCAATTACGCCGTCTTTTTGGCCAGCTGCAAGGACTCAAAACTGATACCGGAAGCAGCCGGCGAAAGGATGCAATTGTTGAAGCCACACGCACACTTCCCCACACTAAGCAATTAAAAAAGTGCATTGATTGCATGCCATCACATGTGTGTGTGTGGCTCGCTTTTTTATCGACCTTTTATTGGCAGCTTTTCTCCCCCGTTTTCCGTCGTTTTCCACACGCCGACACAAAGGCCACAATACCTCTGCCAGTTGGTGGGGGAAAATTGACATGAATTGAGTTGATTCGCTTTTGTGGCAATGGCATGATTTCCTAGAAACTCCCAGCCAGCCAGGAATAGTAGAGCTCGTGCAATAATAATTTTCTATTGTCTGGAGTGGCATTGAGAGCTTAAGTCTGAGTTAAGTCATGGGGACTTTTGCAGAAAATAAGATGCAAAACTTTAGTAATTTATTCCTAAAAAAAGCGAGGAAATTAAAAAGAATCCAAAATAAGTCGAGTTGGAAAAAGGAAAGTATAAGATAAGAGTTTTCATGATGCTCTTTCAATAAAGAATGTAAGTTATAAGTTGAAATTAAAAATTAAAATAGTAAATTAAATTAAATAGTAAATAAAAGAAGAATTTATAATTATGGTTTAGTTTATTATACAAATAATTTTAAAAACATTTTAATTCTTTCTAAGAGATATTTGGGGTATATTAATATAAATTTATTATATTTCCTTAAATATATTCTCTTATCTTACGTTATGTTTTACAAATAACTTAACTTAATCTTTACATTTTCAAAATTATCGCTATTTCCTAAGTAATTTTAATTTTTATTTACCAGAATCCACCTGGTTTCCTCAGCTAATGGACCCCATTAGTGTCACCTGTTGACGATGAATGAGGCTCCACTTTGGGCCACTTTTAATTGGGTTTCCAATGTGCGAGGCGAACTGAAAAATGGTAGAAAATTAATGCGGCCAGAGTTTGACTTTTGTGACATTTTCATTGCCACTTTTCTTGCCGCCGAGTGTCCTGCGTCCCTTGCAAATACATATTCATTGGTCTCGACTCACCTTAGCTCCTGCCACATGCTTATGCAAATCGCATTTTAATAAACTTGCCTTGCGTCAATTTTCATTTACATTCAGTCCACTGGGGCGTGGTGCCGGCCCACGTCCTCGTCCCTCGACTTTTGGGGTCCCAGAACGATATGAAAAAAATCCTAATTAAATTTGAATTTACTTTAAGCATTTGGGGCTTTGTTTGCTTTGTTTCTTGGTTTTTTTTTTCGGTGAACTCCAGCGCGCTCCATCGCATCTGCCGTGTATCCTGCGTGGGTTCCATTTACGTTTATTATTTTCCGGTTTTTCTTTTCTGTTGATTGCTCATTAAAATTTGAAATTTCATTTTGCTATACATAAAAAAACAAAAAAGCGGCAGAAATTCCGCCAAATTGAATTGAATTTAATATCAGTTTTCTAATGGTTTCACTCACAGCCTTTGTCGTATGAGAGAAATGAGGAAATGGGGAAATGGCAACTGGGAAATGGGGAAATGCTTAGGGTGCAGCCATAATCCTTGATGAAAATATGCAAAATAAATATGGCGTAAGGAGATAAAACGGGGCCTGGGCTGGCCTAGAAAATCAATGCTAAACGCGTTAAGTGATTTTTAAAGTACATTTAACAGCAGAAGGCACGCGTGACTCGCACACAAGCACCCACACATATTTCCGCAACATATTTTCGGGTTTTTTGCAAAATATATATATGTATATAAAGCATTTCGCCATGTTTTCGCTTGTATTGCTCGGGGTCACACGGAAACACGGAGCCGGAAGTGGAGGCCAAGCCAAATATGGCTCTGCGTGTGTGTTTTATTCGGTATTGACAAATGCGAGGGAGTGGGTTTTAGGGGCTGCTCTTTGGTCTTTAGGGGATGGAGGCTGCGTACACATGTTTGTAACATCCCTGTTGATTGTTGGCCGCCTTCGCGTGTCGCTAGGTGCCGCTGATTGCCAACAAAACCGTTTTCGGGCCTCTCGAGTTGGCCAAAAACACACAAAAATCCGAGCCAATTTGCTGGGCAGTTGTTTTCAGCAATTGACTAACAACTTGTCAGTTTTTTTTTTAATTTAACAGAAGGTTGTTTAATTTAATGACAAAAATCTTGATTAAAAGAAATTATTTACCAACAGAAATTATTTAGGGTAGAAAACTGTGAGTACACAAAAAAAAAACATTTATTTTGGCTTTGTTTCTAATCAAATTAATGAAATATTAATACAAATTAGAAAAAAATATTAATCAAATGCTATTACTTGTTAATATATTTACTAAAATATTTTAAATATTTTTCCATGCTTTAGTATAAACTTATTTTAAAAAGATTTCCATAACTTTTATATAATTTAAGTTATATTTTATTTTACCTTCCTTTTTAAAGCAGTAAAAATTAAATAAAATCTTTACCACCTGAACTTTATTCAATTACCCGGTCTTAAGATCCTTTTGTATTTTTCTTCTGCAATCACAGCTTGTTCGACCTTAAAAATAGCTCTTTCTCGTATTATTCCTAGCCAAGTTACGCATACGCAGCGGTGGCCAAGTGGCCAAGTGGCTGACGATAGATTAAGTGGCTAACAAATGCTTTGATTACTTAATCAGGTTGCCAGGATAGGGCCAGGCAGGAGATGGAGCGAAACGGGTGCTTAAACGAGCTTTAAATGTGCCCCTGAGTCAGCAGGCGCACAATGAGAATCACACGAGCTGCAAGTTGCAATCTGCCGCTGCCGTTGCCGCTGCACTTTCCGGGGTGGCGCAGGACGCAGAAGGATCCTAGGGCGAGTGGCGAATTTAATTGAAATTGAAAGCACTTTTGTGTCCTTTTTGCCCTGACTCTCGGCCCCTGGTCTCGGTCTCGAACTGGGGAACCCAGGAACCCGACCCGCTCCGCTCCGTTGCATGCGACTAATTTGCGCCACTAATGAATTTATTTGCCACTTGTATGCTGGCAGCGAGGGCGTGGCATGCGATCCGCTCCGCCATACTCTGGCGAATAAAGCAAAATAAATGAAAGTACGAGGGATATATATACGTACATATATAAAGAGTGGAAAGCGACACTCTTGCCTGGCAGCTTCAAGAAAATACGGAACGGAATAAGGAAAAGCGGGGCCGGTGCCGCGTCGAACGTCGAAGCCGTCGACAAACGAAATCGTTGGAAAATTAATTTTCCATTTCACAGCGAAAAGGAGTGAGCACCGAGCACTGCATGTGTCGTCGGCAACTAGCTGGAGCGTCGAATTACAATTTATTGGCTGCTAAGTGGCCTGCCATCGCAGGCCTTGACACTTTTCTTTTATACCCTCACCGAACACTAGCTAATGGTATTTATTAGGTGAGCAGGAAAGGATAAAATTAATGGTTTCTTAAAGAAAAAAAAAAATATTTAGGAGGTTGGATTTTAAAAATATACAAAAGAATTTTTTAAACCATATTTGGTTTTATTTACACGACTTAGTATATTGTTAACAGCTAGGAAAAGAGTATGCTCTTCGAATGCGGTTATTTAAGCTTTTAAATTCATAAAGAAAAGCTTTAAATTAAATTAAGGAAAGAAAGAAATGGTTTTTATTATTCTCAGAAGATAAATATAATACGATTTTTATATTTTATTTGTAAATGATTTTTGGAAAATTAAGAGGTAAGGTATGATTCTATTTTCTATTGGTTTTATATAATCCTTTAATAATTATAATCCCAATATTATTCTGTTTAATGAGGTATTTTGACTAAGTATCTCACTAATTAACTCCAAGCTCCTTATGAATAATACAAATTTTAGGTAAAGATCATTTTAAATACTTTTTTTAAGAATTAAGATTAAGATAATAGTTATTCTTAGACCCTATTTATTGCCTGACAAATTAAAGCATACTGCTTTTATAGATTGTTGCAGAAATAATATAATATACTTAATATATATTTTTATTATACAAAATTCACACAACTCCTTTTAATTTTCCACAATATATTCCGCCAAAAATTTTTTAAGGGCATCACAAGAACCCTTCAACCTCTTACCGAACCGAAACAAATCCAGTGTCAAATGCTTACATGGATAAAAATAATAAATGGAAAATGTAACATATATAACTTACTGCTGCAGCAACAAAAGTGCTCAGAGGGGAGGGACGGGTAGTCCTGCCCAAAAAACTAAAACGAATTGCATTTTGTTTCCTGGCGCTGCAGCTCAAAGGCAAACACAGAGCGCGGGCAAACAGAAGTAGTAGTTGCTGCTTTAATTTTTAATTAAACATTTGCGAGAGCAGCAGAATCTGCGACTCCCAAATGCATCAGACCCGCGCGCACACACACAGTCCGTACAGTCCGGGCAATTTATGAAATGCTCCCAGAGCATACATACATTGTGCGCCATGATTATTGCATTCTTTTTTCTCTGTTCGGTCGGGGTTTTTGGGCTTCTGGCTGGGGGATTCTGGTTCCTGGGGTTTGGGGTTTGGGGCACGTGCATTCCATTTAATTGAATGGAGGAGCGGCTAAACATGAGCCGTAATTAGGCTTCATTTTTCTACGTTTCCCGACTCACTGGAGGCCACCTGAATTCCCTGAAATTGCTGCCACAGCGCGCTGCTGCTGGCCGAAAACAATGGGTTAAGGGGGCCCAGGTGGGCGGGGTTAAGGGTCAAAAGGGCGGAGTGGCCAGCTTTGTTGCATTGCTGCAGTCGCATGTAGACAGTGGCACAATAACTTCTTGTTATTATGCTGCAAGAGTCAGAGCGAGCAGCAGCAGCAGGCCAAGCCAGGTCCAACCGGGACCGGGGCCAGCCAACTACCAATTCATATTTGACTGGCACTCGGCAAGCAGTAGGCACAGGAAGTGCACTGGGGAAAATAGTAGGTAATTTCCCTGAATACTTGAATATTTCCCTGAATATTTTAAGAGTAATAATAACTATTCTATGGAGCTTTATGCGAAATATCAAGCATAGCTCACAGAGCTAAGTCATTAAGCAAAGAAGTTGTTTCAGAAGGGAGCCAACGCTTCCTCATTAGTACTCCTTGCGGATAAAATTCTAAATGCTGCTATAAATCAAGCCTTGTAATACAGCTTCAGAAGGTTCCTTATCAGTAACCGATTCCGAAAGAATAATACATACTGTATGAATCTTGCAAAACATGGAAATTTAATAAAATATATATAAAGAAGGTTCTTTCTTTTAAAATCTCAAAAATTTTAAACTTCCTAATACCAAAGCAAACCCTATAATTTCTTCTCAGTGTACACACACACTCTCGGAGACGAAGGGCCCACACACGGGACTCGACCCGGCCGCTGCTGCACTTGTTGTTTTTTTGCAATTTTCATGAGTGGCACTCGGGTAAAATATACTATTTATTTCGCTACTGAACGCTGCCTCTGCCTCTGCTGCTCCTTCTCGGAGCGGCCTGGCCTATGCCCCAAATGAACCACATTCCATTCTGATGTTGGGCCAACTTTTGCGTGGAGGAAGCAGGTGGAATGCAGGCCATTGTTGTTGGTGTTGCACTTCTACACTTTTGTTGGCTGTTATGTAAAAAGCTCGTTGAGTGAAAAACGTCGAGTTAAGTATGTGTATGTCCCCGCCCAGGACTCTCTCTCTCTCTCTGTGTGTGTGTTTCTGCGTTTTAAAAAGCGATCCGAAGCAACAGAGCAACAGATACAAGGATACACGCAGATACAGATAGAGGAGGAGGTGGTGCAGATACAGATGCAGATGCCGGTCGGAGGCCCATACATATATCCCTGAGCTCGCTGGCTCAGCTCGGCAGCTCCTCGAGTGGCACTCATCGCGAGCGGCGGACAGGTGAAGAAGCACCAACTACCCAGTAGCCTAGCCACCCACTCAACTTGTGCCGCATTACCTTGCCCAAAACTATGGCTATAACATATATATCTCCACGGCAGAAAATGTGGGGTCCTTTAATTTAATATGAATGTTTTGAAAAATATAGTTTACTTATCTCGATGT
The DNA here is from genome assembly GCA_014170255.2 of Drosophila triauraria. Lineage (NCBI taxonomy): Eukaryota > Metazoa > Arthropoda > Insecta > Diptera > Drosophilidae > Drosophila > Drosophila triauraria. Next base: position 12,317,075 of record CM024336.1, on the reverse strand, counting down.
TTTTTCATTAAAATTAAGTAGCTCCAATTTGAAATAATTAAAAAAGTGTCTAACAGGCAGGCTCCGGTTTTCACTTTCACAAGATTCTTTCGTTTTCGTTTTCGAAAACGAAAATCGGTGCTCCCGTTTTCACTTTCACAAGACTTTTTCGTTTTTAAAAACGGGCAACTTTGTCTTGTCGAAATGAAAAGTAAATGCCTTTTTCTACATCAAATCGGTTCTTAATTGTAAAAGGAAAAAAATAGTTGACTTGTTGGTCTATTGATGTTTGTTTCACACCATCAGTGGATCAATCTAGTTCGTAATTATTTTTAAAGAATTATTTTCTGACCCCACCTCGAATTCGCAAAAAAAATATTTGCCGTCGGCAACGACAACTTTCGTTTTGGTTGCCAGTGCTGCCGTACTGTTGGTGGAACCAAACAATCTGGTCGAAATGCTTGTAAAATTAAAAGAAGGGCATAAATTATGTTCAAAGAAGATAAGAAAGGTTTTAATAAATAAAACAGTTTAATTTTATTGTTTAAATGGTACTTTTACCATTTAAAAAAAGTATACAATTTCCTGTTTAAAGAGTGGCAGCGCTCTTGGACCGATAAATAAACAATTTCTGCATTTATTTGGGTTTAAAACAAACAATTAAAAAAAGTAAAGGCATTTAAACATTCCGTTTACTTCTCAAAACGTCCAAGTCAACTGTTTGAGCAATAAAAAAAATTAAATATTTCGATAACAAAACGATGACGAAAAGTTTGTGAAAACCGGAGCACCTAAAAACGAAAACGTACGATTTTGGTCTAAAACGAAAACGAAAAACAAAAGTGAAAACCGGAGCCTGCCTGTAAGAGTATGCAATGATTTTTGAAAATGTTACAGTCCTAAAATGGTCTCACCACAAATTCGCTTTTGAATATATTTGTGGTATTGACGATTTTAATTATTTAAAATTTTGTTCAAAGTAATAGTTTGTTTAATTTTTAAAAAGGTGTCTAAAAGTATGCAATGATTTATTAAAGTGTTATATGCAGAAATTTTTCTCAATTTTTCTTTTTATTGTCTGATTCTGGGTTATTCAGGCAGGCTCCGGTTTTCACTTTCACAAGACTTTTTCGTTTTTAAAAACGGGCAAGTTTGTCTTGTCGAAATGTAAAGTAAATGCCTTTTTCTACATCAAATCGGTTCTTAATTGCAAAAGGAAAAAAATAGTTGACTTGCTGGTCTATTGATGTTTGTTTCACGCCATCAGTGGATCAATCTAGTTCGTAATTACTTTTTAAAGAATTTTTTTCTGACCCCACCTCGAATTCGCAAAAAAAATATTTGCCGTCGGCAACGACAACTTTCGTTTTGGTTGCCAGTGCTGCCGTACTGTTGGTGGAACCAAACAATCTGGTCGAAATGCTTGTAAAATTAAAAGTAGGGCATTAATTATGTTCAAAGAAGATAAGAAAGGTTTTAATAAATAAAACAGTTTAATTGTATTGTTTAAATGGTACTTTTACCATTTAAAAAAAGTATACAATTTCCTGTTTAAAGAGTGGCAACGCTCTTGGACCGATAAATAAACAATTTTTGCATTTATTTGGGTTTAAAACAAACAATTAAAAAAAGTAAAGACATTTAAACATTCCGTTTACTTCTCAAAACGTCCAAGTCAGCTGTTTGAGCAATAAAAATAATTCAATATTTCGATAACAAAACGATGACAAAAAGTTTGTGAAAACCGGAGCACCTAAAAACGAAAACGTACGATTTTGGTCTAAAACGAAAACGAAAAAAAAAGTGAAAACCGGAGCCTGCCTGATTGACTATTTTTATTATTTAAAAATCAAACAGAAGTATTAGATTAAACTTAAGAAACTCTCAATCATTTTTAAAAGTGAAGTATGCAATCATTTAAAAAAATTTATGATCTAGCATATTTCGTACCATAAAACTTTCTATCGAATATTATTGAGGTATTGATCAATATTATTATTTAAAACTATTCTTTTTTAAATTGTAGCATCGTATAAACTATGGAAATAAGTCTGCTTAACTCTCAGCTTGTGGTAATTCAGATAATTCCGGTAATCTGGCTATCCTTTTTATATATTTTTTTCACAGTGCATCTGCTAACATGCGACTTCCATTCTCAGTTTCGTCTTCTGCATATGTATTTGCTTAGTTTGCGTATTCGTTTTTCGCTTTTCGTTTTTCGTTTTCGTGTCGTGCTTACTGCTTTGTGTGTTGTTTTTAGTTTTAATGAAATGTAAATGTTTAGTTATACACACAGAGTGGCTGTGTAGAGCGAGGTGGCTCTGTCATTAATAGCATGTGTAAGGTGGCTTTTGTGAGACTGAGACTGAGGCAGAGGCACTGGGCAAATACTAAAAAATCCAGCAAAAAAATAAAAGGAACGTGTGCTTTTTTCAAGCTGTTTCCACTGGCTAACAGCGTTGCTGAATTTTCCATTAGAGTGAAATTTTCAATGGGCATAAAGTTTGCATTTATGAGGAAGTTTTATTCATTAGAATGGTATTTATATTAAATTTGCTTTTCAATGGGTAAACTTAAAAAAATATTTATGTAAGAGATTTCTTTAAAAAAAAGAAGCAAAATAAAGGGATTACTTGAACTGGAGATCTGGTTTTAGTGATTCTTATATTGAAATGTAATTTAACTAAATTTTATATATTTTTTATATATTATAAAATAAATTGTAGATAACAAACATGTTTAGAATTAAGCTAGTAAACATAGTTTTGTTTTATAAGATTAATTAAAGGCTTAAAAAATTCAAATAAAATATAAGGATTATATAATTTAAAGTCTTAGTGAAGACGGGATATTTTTTACCTTCCGAATCCACCTAGTAAGCAGTGGCAACACCTCAGAAATGTGAAATGACGGATGACAGCGCGCCAGGGGCTCACACTTGCGGATTGTTTGACGAGATCCGCTAATGAGGCGACGCTGTCGAGGACTTGGCGTGGATGTGTCTGAGGATGAGGATGGGGATAAGGATGTACTGCTCCGGTTCCTGCTAATTGGGCTACTAAGCTAGCTACACATCCTGGCTAATGCATTCTGACCACTGCCATATCAATTTGCAGTCATGCCGGGCCATTAAATGCGTTTCCTATTCACTTTTTGGTTTTCTTTTTGCGAGCCAAAAAACATTTATGGGGCGAAATTGTGCAATTGCAATTGCAATTGCAATTTCAATAAGCCAAAGTGCGTTTTGTGGTCTCTGCTTTGGAATATTTATTAAAAACATGCCCTGGGTGGCCATTTTCAAATGGAATTCATTTCGAGACGAGAGTTTGGAAAAGAAGTCGCCAGCTACAGCTCCAGCGCCTCCCCAATAGTAGTAAAACCGACAAGCAAACAAACAGTGGGCAATTTGTACATATTTGAAGGGGGCCACTACCACGAGTGTTGACTTTAACACACGCTTGTCAACGTTGACCAAACGATACCGCCGGGAGGTGGGACTCGGACTGGTGCCGTTGGTGTTGGTGGACTTTTGCCGGATTTTCCCGGGGTGAGTGGCTACAAAATAGCATTTCCTTCTGCACTTTTTGGCCGCTTGACTTCTCGTAAGCGCCGCTTGTTCGCATTTTCCGCCGGATTTTGTTTACAAGCCGCGCCGCAGAGCACGAAAACAAATTGAAAATGCACCGACGACGCCCCCGAAACACGAACAATAACAACAAGTTGGGGCAAGAGGGGGTTCAGAGGTCACACTACAACAATAGCCGCCGCCGAGTTGCACAAATTGGTGACAGCTCTGGTCGGGATTGGACGTTAGCTGCACTTGTGTGTGTGTGTTTGCCTTTGTGCGGCATTGTTGTCAAATTTATTAAGTTACTCATACGACCGCAACAGCATGTGACAAGTGCTGCCTGCTCCGGCTTCTGTTCCCAAATGGCCACTGAGCTTCAGCATCGCCACATCCTGGCAGCCGGTACGAAGGCAGCTTCCCCCGGGTGCGGGCATCATATCAATGTTTGCCATTTGGTAGCCATCGAAACAGAAAAATTCCTTTTGGGGCTGTCAAGAGAGCTTAAGAGGCCAACAATGAACTCAAAAAAGGAGATTTTATAAATATAAATCTATACAAAATAAAAGGAATACTATCAAAATAGAGTTTGGTTTAGTTTTAAACTATTTCTATAATATTTAATTAATTTTAACTTATACTATAAATTCCTTTTGTGGCTGCCAAGAGAGCTGAAAAGGCTAATAATAAACTCTAAAAAAGAGTTTCTAGAAGAAAAAAAAAAAAAAATTAAAATAAATACCATAAAAAAAGAGTTCGGTTTAGTTTTAAACTATTTATGTATGTCTATAGTACTTGAATAATTTCTAACCATACTTTTGGTAAGTTTAGATTAAAACCAGAGTTAAGGATATTCTTGCTTTTGTATCTATTAGATATTTTAATTATTATTTTATATTTAATTGATTATTATTATTGATTATTATATTATTTAATTGATTATGATCCTTAAAAATATTGTATAATATCATAACATAATATATCATTAACACCTGAAGCATTTTCTAAGCTTTAATTTTTAAATAATTAAGTTAAAGTAATGCAAGCTTATTCCAATATTTTAATACCCTTATTTGCATTTTAGTTCCCTTTTATTTTGCTCAGCCCCACTGTTCTCTAGACTTATGTAAGGATTGTAGGTCCTCCTTGGAGCATTTGCCACTTGTCAGTGAGAATATTTTTGCTCGGCTTTTTATTTATTTTTTTTCCTCCAGCCAGCCAGCAACAGCATCTCATTTCCCGTCGAGTTCGCTTTGGGGTCGCCGTCAATAGGCATTTGGCTATTGAAACTTTTGCAGCTAGGAAACACACACACACATCGCACAGATAATGTATACATGTGTTGCCATGAACATTCACATTCAACTCCGGGCCATAAATATCCGCCTAAATATGCTGGTCAGGCCAGCTGAGTTGGCTGAGATGGCTGAGATGGCCGCCTCTGGCCAAAATCCGTCTTAATATGTGCGATGTGTTGTCGGGAGATGTCGAGTGCGATTGTGCGACTGTGCGACTGTGCAACTGTGTATGCCATGTGTGTGTTGAGTGTGTTGGCCGGATTTATGGTTGGGGGCCAAGTTGTAAGCGCCAATGTTTTTTATGTTGAACTTAAAGACATCCTAAGTACTTTCTGTGCACTTCGCACTGTGCCAGTTCTTTTTCTTAGAGTGCAGAGAGGAAAACTATGTGATATTTAATTCAATTGGGAAACTAAACAAGCAATAAATAAGTGTTGAAGTCTAAAAACCATTTGGTAAATCAAATTTCAAATAATAAAAGTTGAAAATAAGAGCAAAGGCTGTAAATTAAGTTATTTAATGAATGAATTTAGTTCATTTCCACAGAAGCCTTAAGAAAAACTTTATATCTTGGAGTATTATTAACTTGTTAATAAGAAATAGGTCTCTAAGCTTTCCCTAGTTAATTTTTTCAGATTTTCTTGGATTCTTAAAGTCTTTAAGATTATCTTTAGAATTATCTTAGCTTCCTAAACAAAATCCTTCTCTCTCCGTGTACCAAATCACCCAAATAACCCCTCCTCAGTCGCCCACGCACAACAGCTGCTCCTTGTTGCTGCTGGGGTTGTGTTGGTGTGTTCTTCGGGTTTTTTGTTGGTATTGTTTCTGGTAGCACTTGAGGCAGAGAAGCGACTGGGAAGCTTCTGGGATCGCTGGCGGGCATTCAACTCGCCCCTGCCCGCTCTGCCACGATGTCCTTGTTGTTTGTTGTTCTTGGCAACTGTTTTGCTTGTGTTTTATGGTCAGTTCTAATGTGCTTCGCTTGCTGCCGCTCCTGGAGCTGCGAGTGTGCCGAAGTACTTAGTGTTAATAAACTTTTATAAATATTCTCTTTGACACTTTTAGCACGAAATAAAACTGACAAATAAATCTGATTAATCATTGCACTTTGCGCTTTGTAATAGCACTTTATCGTAGTTTATTTTCCCCCCAGCTTCCTGCTTACCTAGGACCCGTAGTCGACACGTGTGCGTGTCCTTTGCCTGTTTGTCAGGGACTATGAGATAATTTTCGATACGGTGGTGAGATGGCCGATCCATCAAGTTTAAAGGTCGGGCTTAGTCGGGGCTTCCCCCTCCTCGCAAACTTGGAATATTTTTTGATTGCCTGCAAATTCAATTGGCCCCGTCCGTGGCCCCTGCGGCCAGTTTATTGTATTTGAAGGCGTGGCTATTGGCTTCAATCGAGCGGCTTTATTACACGTGAATTCCTATAGATACTCGGTTATGTAGCCGGGGTTGGGTTGTTTGCCAAACAAAATCGTTTGATAACAGAACCATTTCGGGGCCATGAACTCTGACGTACGTAGGTACTCATCAAATGCAATGAAAAAATCCGGGGGGAGCAGCGGAACCCAATTGGAGATGCATCCGCGAATGGGTTTTACCCGCCGAGTTCCATCCTCTCTCCTCCCCCCTCGAACAATTCTAGGCAAATACAATTTTGAACGCATCACAACACGCAAACACAATCACAAATGGGCGGGCAGGGCAGTCCTCGAGGGTGAATTGGGGTCCTTTTGGGAGTTGAAGGGGTTCTGGGGCTGACGGGAGCATGTACGCATCCTGGTGCGGACTAGGATGCAACACAGAAAATGGAGTGTCAGAGCAGCACTTGGCCATCGTCCGTCCATCCTGGCCATTGATATGCGTCGCGGTTTTTTTTGGTTCAAGAGGTATGAGGGGAGTCTGATGGATATATTGGTTTGGGGAAGTAGAGGAATTCTTCAAAGATCATATACCTTAAACAAACAAATATTTATATTTTAAGGAAAAGCAGCTTGCGAGAATGCAAAGAGCATCCAAGACATAGAAATCCTTTTAGTGTTAAATAGAAAATCTGGAGATAATTAAGCTTATAATGAATTATATACAAATTTTATATACTTTGTATATTTGTCAATATTATTTGTATTATTTTGAACTAAACTACTAGAAATAATATCTAATAAGTAACTTAAATGTTAGTTTTATACAAACTAGTAATATTTTTAATAAAAAAGATGTATCAATGCTATTTCTAAGCATAAGTATAATTTTTATATCTATTAGAGAAGATTTTTTTTTGAATACTTGAACATTTCGTAAATTTTTGGAGTGTTTTATTAGAAAGAGATGGATAAAATTTAATATTTTAAGGAATTTACGTATTTGTCATATTTTAGTTGTAGATTTTTTAAAGTTTTAATTATGATTTTGATGTTTTTAAACTTTTTGATGCATTTCAGCCTTTTTATAAAAACAAGATTAATGTGAAAACATATGTTAACTGTTCTGTCTCAGGATTGATTTGAGTACCGGGTATTACAAAGTCGGGAAATTTCTTCAAAGCAATTTTGACTTGATTCTGGACTTCACATCTGCTCCCTTCCTTCTTTTTCGCCTTCTCTCTCCCTCTCTTACTTTCTCTCCTTCTCGCTGCCTTGCGAAGAGGTCACACTTAATTTCCGCTCGCAGTCGTAGCATACTTTTTGGGGCTGGCCACTGCTGCTGCTGCTGCTGCTGTCATTGTTGATGCAGCCCTGTGCTTGGCGATGTCAGTTGCGCTGAACTTTCAACATCCGCTTTTCATTTACACACACACGCACACACCCCGAATGGGGGGTACGTATTTGACCCCTGACCTGTGCCTCCATCTTGTCGTTGTTGTTGGCGGCAACATCTGTTGATTATTTTGGCGCTTCTTTCGCTTGTTTTTTGCACTCCGCAGTGCAGCCTTTGCCAGTGTGCGAGAGTGGCTTGTTTATCACACACACACACGTACACACGCGCACAGAAGGTGGCTCGAAAGTTTTTGTTTTTTGTTTGTCCTTGCTTCTTTTGTGTTCTTTCCCTTTTGTATTTCTCCCTTTTTGCATTTTCCTCCCGCACAGGCACTCACACACACACACACATAAACATGTCAGCGGCAAAATTGATTATGAAATGATTTATTGGCCTCAAAAACTGCTTCAATATTGATTAAAGTTGCTCGTGTTCCCCTCTTTTTGCGGCCATTTCCGAAACGCGGACCACGCGGCGTATGCGTAACGTTTGTCATGGCATTTTATTACCACCACCACTCCGCCGACCGCGAGTGCTCGCTTTTAAATGCATTTTTGTAAGCTACCAAATATCCGCAGCTCCACATTCTGCTCGAAAATAAAACGATTTGAAACAATTGCTGCACTCTTTTCACTTTTTACGTATTTTTTTTTTTAAACCAAAAGCTGATTTTTGTGGGTTAGAGAAATGCATATTTTGTTTGAATAGCAAAGAAATCGTGGGAAAAAAATGTTGTATAAAATGTATCTTTTGTATTCAGAGAGAGTGTGTGCAATCGCGGAATTTGCACAGATGAATTGAAGGTATTGCTTTTAATAAAAGGATTATTTAACCAGGCTTAAATCGGTTAATTAAGGCAGCCATTGTTAAAATATAAAAAATAGAACAATTTGTGGATTATTCCATGATGGTATAGGTTTATTTAAGGCTTGTTTTTGTATCTTGGTTAGTTGGTATATTTTTTATGGAATATTTTATTGATGGCTTCCAATAGTATTAGGGGTTTTGTATAAATATATTTAAGGTATTGCCTTTAATTCCATTTTTAGTGCAGATTTAATCAAATAATTAAAGGATTAATTGTTAAGGGTATTAATACCTTTTTTCTGTATAAAGTATTTCAGTAAATTGATTGTGAAATGTTTAATGAACTACTTACCTTCTAATAATTGAGTAGAAATTAGTTTATTGGGGAAGGAATACTCTGAAAAAATGTATATGAAGATATTATAAATAATCAAGGAGCATTCCCTTATTCCCTTATTTCCTCACTGAGTTTATTTATTAGTGCAGGCTGAAGCAAATAATTAAAGGAATAATGGTCAAAACTAAAGTATTTCAGTAATATGATCTTCAAATATTTAATAATTTACTTATATTCCAATTATTGAGTAGTAATTAGTATATTATATATTCTATTATAACCCAAAGTATTCCTTAATTCATTTAGCCAGCAAACCCCTCTCAAAGGTTGTTTTACCCTAACTTAAGTTGAGTTTCCTGCATTTTTTATACGTGTTTTGTATATATAGTATGGTTGTACGCTATTTCATAGACACGTTTGTAGCTGTCGCAGTGCCGGGTCCTTTTTATTTGTTGCTCTGTTCGTCCTGTCAGCAGTTGTCAACGCAAAAAGGTGCACAGCTCACGCCAATCCGCACAGGTGTGTGTGTGTTTCGTGGGTGATTGGATGCTTCCCAGGGCGGGGGATGTGTCAGATGAGTTTTGTTTCAACACATTTGGACCGTTAAATCATTCATGTTGATTTAATTATTTTACGTTGTTGATTCAATAATTTTTTATTTGATTTATTTATTTATTTACACGTTTGCACGTTAGCCTGCCGTTGTTCCTGCTGTTCCATTTTGTGAGCCGCTTTAAATGACATCATCAATCAATCACATCACTTATGACAGCAACGCAATATGAAGCTATAGGTATATATATATTTATAATATGTATGGCTTATATGGGCCTCAAATTTTCGAAATGAAAAAAGAAAAGATTAAAAAAAAAAAACACCAATTTGCATTGCAAATAGCCTCTCGCTGAGCTCTGATTAGGGCAATGAATTATTGTTGACTGCACGCTGGTCAAATGAGTTATGGTTTAATAATTATGTATAAATAAAGTAAATACCAAATGTGAAAATTACGTTTTGAGTGGCGAGGATTAACAGCGGTAAAGCGTCGAAGTGCACTCAATATAAATTGTTTGTTATATTACTTTATTAAACTTTAAACTGGCACAAACTGAAATACCCATTTCTCCCTCTATCTGCAGGTTCTCCTCCCACTCTTTGGAAAGTTCGCTCTTTCGGGTAAGCTTGAAAAATAATAATAATAAAAGTAATAATAAAAAAAGGCGAGAAAAGGAGGAAATTCAATATTCCCGTTTGAAAGTTTTTTGGCCAAGTGGCGGCGCGAAAATGGGCTACGGATAATGCCAAAAACGGCGCCGGCTGATTAAGAGTGCAGGGGCGTGAAATGCAGCTCACAATAAATTTAAATGATTCCCATCCAGGCAGAAACCCAAATGGCACTTGCTCGGCTCTCAGTCCTTAGCTCTTAGCTCTTAGCTCTCAGCTCTCAGCTCAGCCCGGCGTTTCCATTGTTGGACCCGCCCCTCGGATTTATTATTATGATTTGAAAGTGCATAAACCACTTGAGGGCGATTCGGCTTCGGATTTGGACTCGGATTCGGAGCGCAGCGGCGCATTTCGCTGCATAATTGGCACAATCAGCCAAAGGCGAGCGCGATAAAATCTGCGACCCCTCGAACTCAGACCCCTGCAAGGTGCAGAGGCTCACGGAAAGGGGGTTGATTTAAAAAAATATCAAAAATATCACAATTAATATATCGATGTTATCGAAAAAATATTGTGTATAATTTGTTTGTCTTTTTTTTAAATTTTTTAAGCCTCTTTTAAATATAGTTAACCTCTTTATAGTTATTCTCCCCAATAGCTCAGGCCCTTCTTTGGATCAGATAAAATATCGATTTATAAATCGACCTCCTATAAGTATTTGTTCTCTCTTTAAAGATTTTTCTTCTATATATATTTAAATAGGTTTCTGATTTCTAAAATCCCTGTTAAAAACCCCAGCCTGTGCCACTGCTCGAACCACTCGAAGGAGTCCGCTTTAGTCTGAACTCGCCTCTTGTGGGGCGTATTTTTTTTTTTTTCATTTTCAGCTGCTTGTGTTGATTTTCCAACCTTTTAATTAAGTGACAGGACGAGGGCAAGGCGTCAGTGCAGCTCAAGTTGCAGCCGCATTATAATGATGCCAGGCGGGGGCCCGAGACTTTCCTCTACAAACAAATCGCTGGCAAGACAAGCAAACAAACAAACAAACAAACAAACAACCAAACACCGACTGAGGGCCGAGGCAGACAGTGATTGAAAGAAGTCTGCACACGTGCGCACAGGTGCCCATCGCTGGCTGGCTGGCTGGCTGGCGCTCATTAAAATGCAACTGTGTGCGGTAATGGCCAAAAAGGGAAACGTGCAATAAAAGCAGTCTATACCCGTTCCCGGGAGAAGCCTGGAGAAGCCGGCAAAAGCGAGGAAGAGAGCATAGAAATACATTTCGCTTTATGCAAATGCATAAAAAATACCACACCGAGGCAAGTGGAGGCAAATAAACGAGACGCGGCACAGTCGCTGCGACCGCCAAACAAAGCCCTCGCCAAATGGAGCAATGGAGCAATGCGAGAGTATATCAAAAATCCATGTTATCCTCGGGATACCCCTCTCCACTTCTTGCGGGCTCTGTGTCTGCGCGAAATGGAAATTTCAGGATCTGCTGCTGATGATTTGAGTTCTGAAGCGAGTTAAAATAGGAAAAAAACTCCTATAAAGTTCAAAATAGAAAGGAAAAATGTGAAAAAATTAGAAGAAACTAGAATATTTCAGAATTTCAACGGATAAACATTTTAAATAACTATTTTCCTTGTGAAAACTTTACTTATGCAATTGAGAAACTTTAAAAACAATGAAAATATTTATTAAAATATTTTATTTTAATATAAAATGTGCTATATATTCAAAGAAACTATTTTCTCTACTCAAACAAAAGAAAAGCCTTAATTGCTTTAAGTTTACAATTTCTCACTCAATCGGGGATACGAATTTCAATGATTACTTACTTTATATAATTATTTTTTCCTTACGAAAACTGTACTAAAGCAAGTAACATTAGGCTTTCAATTCAAAGTTAATATAATCCCTTTTTTAATTAATTGGTTCTAATTTCCAGCATAAAGTATTTTTAGAAAATGACGGTTTAAATTGCTATTATTTTGTGAACTTTAAGTTTACAATTTCACCCTTAAGCGAGGGTGAAATGTAAAATTCATAAGCCAAATATTACCTTTGACAATCGAAGGCCTTTGATGGATTTCAAAGAAAAGTGTATGGAATTTCAGGGTGGGCTATAAATATTCGATGGACAAACATTCCAAAGAGCCCACAGCCGAAGCACTGATAACTAAGCATCTTTTTTTTGTTTTAAAAAAAATCACGCTCCACTGAAACAACTTAAAAAGTATGAGAAAAGGAGTCAGTCGTTATAAATAACGAACAAGTTTTGAGTGAACTTTCCCCTGAATGAATAGAGGAATTCAGAGAGATGTTCCTATTTAAATTGGTCCTGGAATTAGGAGTTGAGGAATTTCCGTTCGCTTAAGTGCCGGCACTCAATGAGGTCCTGGGCTAATCAGCACAACAGCTGCTGGCCCAGAGGGGTCGGGTCAGAACGCTTTCGGGTCAGACAAACATCAATAAATTAGAAAATGAATAAATAAATAAGCTTCGAGCTGCGAGAGATGAGAGGAGCTGCAAGGAGCTGCTGAGAGGGGGGCAGGAAATAAATCACCACAATAAATCTTTGGCACGCAGTTGGAAAAGCGTTTCGCCTCCTTCCGGGGGGCTCTTGGCACACATTTTTCTGCTCGTAACTATAAATATATTTATGCATGCATGACATAAGTTTGTCCGGGAGTGGATGAGCGCTTCCCTTCATCCTCCTCGCAAGCTGCAAAGGCTGGCTGGCAAAACTTTAAGCAACTTTGGGGGCAACCGCAACACCGCACTCAATAGACGACAACTGCCACTGGGACAATGTTCGGAAGCTGGCAGGCCGGGGAACGGGTTGCTGATCGGGGGGAAAATCGCATTAATTTCACAAATTTGACTGGCAAAAGTTTGAGCCGGCATCAGGCACTTGAAGTTAAATGCCATTTAAAGACAAAAGGATACACTCTCGAGCGAGGAGCTCGGCTGGCGGCAAATGCGGAACAGAAGGCTCAATAGTCAACATTTAATATGGGGTGATTTGCTGCCAGTGACGCCGAAACTTTTCAAAAGGATCTTGTTAATGGAGAGCACTTGAAAGGAGCGCGATAAGACTTGTTTTTATTTACAAAATAATACGCGGGAGGCTCTCTTCGGTTAGAGGAACTTTTTTGTATGTATTTTCAGGGAAATTTGTATTTAGAAATAAAAAATTAATAACAAAACTCCTAAGAATATCTCAACTATAATTTTATTATTCGGTGTTCAATTAACCTGCCTGTCAACTTATACATCCATTAAGTGAGCTTTTGGCTAGAAATGTTAAGCTCTAAAAATAAATTCCTTACCCCCCTTACCAAGAAAAACATTTTATAAAATAAATTCCCAGTTTGTCTTAATAAAGTGGCTTCTATTTTTAAGCTCAAAAGTGAAATTAGCCCTGGTGTTGCCTGTCAATAAACAGCAGCCATGTTCAATTTATTTTTCCTACCAATTTATTCATATTTTTAATGGATCTTTCAGGTTTTGCCCTGCAGCATGAGCAAATAAATATTGCCGCACCGACTTTTTCTTTGACGTTGAGTGTGTCTGTGTATTTTCTCTTTAAAATTTTGCAGTTTTCGGAAGAGATTTTCTTTTCTGTTGAATCATGCTTGCTGCTTGAAGAGTTTTTCCGTGGCAACGGCAGCACACTTTTTGCCTGGCAGCAGCCAAGCCGCAGCCATTAGCTTAATTTGTTTAATTAATGAATTTGCTGAAACTTGTTCCCAGATTTTATCCTTCCCTTTTTTGCGCCTGCCTTGTCGCCAGAGGCGTTTAAATGGGAATTCGTCTTGGGTGTCCCGCCCCCCCCGCGTACACATATAGAAAATTAAGCAAATTAATCATACGCACTGTGTGCCCATGTCTGGAAGGGATAGGGTAAGGGGACCAGCCAACTCCTGACTGCACAGTAAATTTTGTATTTTCCACATTTACTCGTTGAATGTGCACTCAATTGGAATTTATGTGATTTGTGTGCTCAAGGACCTGTTTGGGTTATCAACAACACGGCAGGCACCCGCTCCTGCCCCCCGTTCCATGGTGACTTTGGACTTTTGGCTTATACGCTCCTAGATAGAGCCCGCTTTTGGGCCTTTTAATTAGCAGCCAAGCTCCGAACAGTGCCTGGTTGGAAAGTTTTGGGGCCTTTTAATATTGTCATCATCGTCATAATTGAAATAAGGCACAGGACATAGTAGCTCCTCCAGGCATTGAGTTCCTGCCCCTTTTTCTGAGGGCGTGACCCAACTCTTTTCGGCTTCTCGTTTATATATATTTTGTGTGTGCCACTTTTTCACAACTTGTTGGGTGCCTCGAACTCGTTTTTTTTTTTCGGGTTGCAGAGTGGGGTTTTTTGGTGGATTTTACACTTTTTTCTACGCCACTTTGTGTGCTACTTTCTGGGCCCAGAAAGTGTGTTGCCCTGCGTTTACCTTTATAAGCGGCTTTGCCCAATTTGCACGGGGTACGAGGCGAGGTTCGAGGTACTAGGGGGGACCCCATCGCCGCCGGCTTTGCGTGGTTGCCCAACCAACCTTTTGGCGGCAATTTTCGGTTACTGTCGTCGTCGTCGTTGCTGCGGCAGCCCCGCCCCGGTTATCATTTATGGCTTACACATTTGCGTAGACTTGTGTTTTGTTATTGCAATTAGCAGCCGGCATAATGAAGTTGGCTAATTGTACGGGCCAACCGATTTGGAGCGAAGGGCCCTTAAACAATTTACGGTGAGCCATAAAGCAATTAGGGAAAGAGCTCGTTTTTAAAAAAGAAAAACCAACAAAACTAATACGCAAGTAGGGCAATATATGGGCAAAATCCGTAAACCGTGTTTGGGCAAGGCTATTTAGGTTATAAAGGTGGCAATTAAGGGGGAAATTAAGGTGTAAATATACAATTTGGCTTTTTTTACACTTATATTTTTTTTAAGAATATTTTCGAAGGAATCTTTACATTTGTTACCAAATTTTTATTATTAAAAGCTTTCTAAATAACTACTATTTATCTATATATATTTTTTTTTCAAACAAGAATTAAAAAAAATGGTATTTGAATATCCTAATATTGTTTACTTCAAAATACACAATCGTATTTATCTTTCCCCAATTGCGATGTTAAATTCCATTTAATAAATAAACAAAGATGTCAAAGCAGTATTTTAGGCTATAA
The DNA here is from genome assembly GCA_014170255.2 of Drosophila triauraria. NCBI lineage: Eukaryota > Metazoa > Arthropoda > Insecta > Diptera > Drosophilidae > Drosophila > Drosophila triauraria. The sequence continues at coordinate 12,301,967 of CM024336.1, read as the reverse complement.
ATATAGAAATTTCGCCAAAACATTCCTGATTATACAGTTTTTGCACAGTTTGCATTGAGTGGAAAAGGCAAAGTAAGCCATGCCATACCCTTGGTTTCATTTTAATGGCGCGTTTCGGTTTCACCAATGACAGACAATTTAAATGCCCGTAGATGTCATTATTTATGCGCTAATGTTTTTCGCTCCCCGGCAAAATGCTAAATTCGATTTGGCCCGTCGGCAGGAAAAATAGCAACAATAATGGTTGGGTGTCCTGCTCCTGGTCCTGGTAATGGAATGGGGGAATCACTATCAAACCGAGCGGACAAACGTGCGGACACCAAAAAGTTTTTACGAGCGCTCGACCAAAACAAAACTTGGATTTGCATAATATACAAATATACCCAAACCCTCCCCACCCCTAAAATGCCTGTGTGCGTGTGTGTGTGTCTCTGGGTGTATGAATTTAATGGCTGCAACGACAAGCGACAAAACTCAAACTGCGGTTATTTAGTACGCAAAGCTTTTGATGTACTTTATGCGCAAGCAATGAACTTTTAATGTGAGCATTGCCAAAAGCAACAAGGCCGCCGCCGCTGCCATGCCGTCAAAACAACAAGGACATAGCGAGCAGGAAGTAACAGCAGTAAGTGATATATCAGAGCTAAGCACTCCCGCGTATACGCCCACACACGGCTAAGGGGGCAGGAGCAGCAGCAGCAGGAGCAGGAATACAGGAAAGTCGGGCAGGAACCATACGAGATTTACTCGCAAGTTTTCTTGCCCGACTTTCGCGCTTTACAATTTTTTAGGGGTGCACCAAGAGAAAATTCCTAGTTGGGGGTCACTTGCTTAGAAGAGACAGAGTGTTGTAAAGTTGAGTACTAAGCGAAGCAGTGTTGCGAAAGTCTGCAATTGAAAGTTAATTAAAGCTTAAACCACTGCTGTACATGTAAAAACAGGGATCATAAGTGTTGCGAAGTTAAATTAATCTATGCTAATGTTGTAAGTTCCTATTCTTCCCAAACCAGTTCTGAGATATGAAAGAGGTTTAAATTAGAAGTAAACAAAAGGCAGCGTATTTTTTTAACAGTGTTTTATAATTAAATATAAATAAAAATAGTTGTAAATATTCTTTTCCTTTTTTTCAATCATTTGTACAAGGTTTATTAAAGATAATATTATGAGAACGGCATAGATAATTAGCTTTTTCCTCTATAATCCGAACCCTTCAATATTTCTTTCAGTGCTCAGTGCAAAATAGAAATAAATAGCAGATGTAGAAGGTGCAGAGACTTTAGCTAGCTCCATTCTGCACATGGCGACATAAATAACAAAAACAGCTAGCGAAACCAACAGAAAACCAGAAAAGCTTAGCCCAGACATGACTGTTCACACGACTTACGAGCTTTGTTTGCGGTTTCCTTTTCTTCTGGCGGTTATGTTCCTATTTCTTCCCCTTTCTTCTCTCAGTGATCAATTGTTGAGCTTAAGCTTTGGTTTTGTGTAGGAATTTTGGAAGGTATCAGCAAACATAAGATAAAATTTACTGGAAATAATTTAAGTAAATATAGAAAAGTGATAGAAATATACAAATTATAACTATTGGTGGATTGGTAATTATATAAAGGATTTCCAGAACGGCACTTTCTTGTAGAAGAATAAATGTTTAAAGAAAGAAAATCTAACCAAAATATCCCAAAAATTAAAGGGCATATAATATAATATAATAAGAAAAAATCCATTTTTGATTTTCCTAAATACAAATAAATTTTGATTTTCTTTAGGCACGGTTGTCTCATAACTTTCCCCTGACTTCTACTACTTTCCTTAATTTTTTATCCCCTCTGGCAGCCATTTCCATTATCAGGCAGCCCGCTAACCGCAGCTAATAGCATCCATTTATTTCTCTTATATATATACATATACGTATCTCCTCAGCCCCGAACTAAGTTGGAGTAAAAAAGTGGCCGCGATAATCGGCGGGGGGTGTTGACTCTTTCCCTGGTTGCCCTCTAAAGCGCCACATGTGCACAGTCTCCATTTTTGCATCTGTGTGTGTGTGCGGGCGGGCGCCTAATTAATTGCCACCGCGTTGAAAATATTATTTTTAATTGTGTGTTTATGCACAGAGCCCCGGAGAAATAAGGAGCAGCATTTAAGAGCGGAAGCCAACAGGAGTCAGGATCGTTAGCTCGATGCTTGGCTGGGCTTGGGTTGGGTTTGGTTGCTAGCCAAAAAGCGCTCAGCTGCCTCAGAAATATGGCATAAACACAAGCACAGGCACAGAGATACACTCTTACCACTCACACACTCACACTGCACGGCTGGAATATTTATGAAAATTATCCTTTCGCTGTGGCTTTTTAAGATGCTCATAATTTATATTTAAGTTGAGTTTAGTATGTCGCCAAGCGAGCAACCAAAAGGCAATAACAACAACGCGCTGTTTTATGGCCAAAGGCGACCCCATATATCCGAACAGATATATTTCACAGCTAAAGGCGCAATAATAAGAGTCATATAAAGAAAAAATAAAGTAACCATATTTGCAATAAGAAAAATAAATATTTTAAGCTCTAAGTAATTTGAATATAATATTAAACACACATTTAAAAATAATTTAATAGTTTTTTTTTCAATTAGTATTCAAATATCAGTTACTTTTATTATAATATATTTTTTATACATGTAAATCTAAAAAGAAAAAATTAAATACATTAAAGAAGGATAATTTTCTTCAAGAAGAAGCTTTAATTTCGACTTTAGAATATATTTTAAATTTATAGAAGAAACCAGAACCTGATCAATTAAATAAAGAGTTAAATGTTTTAAGTGCTTAAAAATAATTTCTCATATTATTTTTAAACATTTTAGTTGGTTAACAAATAATATAAGACCCAGAACTATAATTTTTCAACCTCTGCTGTCTCCATATCCAACGAGATATCCATATATGGGGCTTCGTGTTCGTGTTTAATGGCGGAAGCTGTTTAGTGTCACGGCTTGCGCCATAAATCTCAGCTTCTCTCTTGGTCGGGGCGAGGGGGAAAGTGTCAAAGGGTGAAGGGGCAGCCGACTGTGATGCTGCTTTTAATTGGTTATCAAAGGCGGCCAAATAAACCTGGGCGCTCAAATATTTACCCAACGCCCAGAAAGATTTTTGGCAACGCTAAAGAGGGAGAGAGGGAATACTGCCAGTTGACCAGGCCAAAATCAAGGGAGCAATGGTGACAGTAGAGAGGGAGAGGGCGAGAGGAGGGAGCTGTGCAAGGCCATTAAATAAACGCAGCGCAGCGCAGCGTTTCGAGTGGTTTTCCCAAAGTAATTTCCACTTTGAGCCAGCACCCAGCCAGCCAGACGATGGAGGCGTTTGCATCTTTAGTCAGCCACGAGCTGAACAAACACTTGAAAAAAGGATCTTAGAAAGAGTTTTCTATTTAATGATTGGAAGTATAGAAAAATAATTCAGCTAAATATTGATCCTCTATAATAGATGCTTATTTCGTAATTTAAGTAAAACGGATTCATTTGTATTAAAGAAAACAATTATAAAAAGATAGTATCAAGCTAATTTTATTCATATATTTATGGAAATCGATCAAAAAGGTGCTTAGCTCTAATTACCTTATAGAAAGCAGGCTACCCTTATATTTGGTAAGCAAACTTGAATGACTAGTTTAATATTAAAATATGTGTAGTTTCAAAGTATCACAAAATATATTAATGAAAGAAATTAAAAGCGTTCTCCTCTTAAATATCTCAAAAAATTAAATCACGTCTCCTAATATTTTCCTAATAAATATTTTGCGTGCATTCTCCGCCCGAGGCGAGGCACGAGCTCCATGAGTGAGCCATGTGATAGAGAAGGACTTTAGGCAGAAGTCTCCTGGGTGGATGGAGCTCTTATCGTCTGCTCCTCTCTCGCCTCTGACAGGATATGAGTATTTAAATTTATCGCAGATGTCGACGTTCGACGTTTGTGCCAGTTTGTGTACATAAATTAAGGCCGGCACCTTGCCTTCTGCAGCTGCCTGCTGGGGCGGTGACTGAGGGGCTGATTCAAAGCAAATGGCAAAATCGAACCCAATAATTGAGTGGCTTGTGGTTAAGAGGAAGAGCCCAAGCAGATGCCCGGTAAATGGGAACTCAATTCCAATTGCAGTTAACATTAAACCGCCGACAAACATTTACTTGGGTGAAGAGCATTCAGCGAAACCCAAGGTGATGGCTTCGATTTCGGTGTCGGGCTTCAATGGGTTAATTCCGATGGACACATCAAACGAAACCGGCGAACAACCGTGCAAATCCCCCATGCACTTGGGAAAAAATGTGCTGAAAATAAAGACAAGCTTAACTTATAAAGGAATTCATTTTAATTTATTTTCTTGGCTTACAAATTTGGTATAATAAATAAAGAAATATATATTACTGAAGTATTTTTGATACCTAAGTTGTAGTTAAGTTTTCTCAAAGAAATTTCGTTTGAAAATAGCATTTCATGTTGGACACTCGGAAAAGTAATTCAAGTTCATCTCCTAACTTTTTTTTTCCTCTGTTTTCCTGATATTTATTTTTTCCTTTAAATGAAATTCAAGCAATCAACGCTAAGCGGATCAATTCGTGAATAGTTCGAGTGTGAGTAAAAGTTGATTGTTTTTGTTTTAGTTGCTTTAGTTGTTGGTGTGTCTGCGCTTCGCTGCGCTTTTAGCCAAGGCTTTCTATTTGCTTTTGTCTTTGTCTTTGTTCCGCTCCGGCTTTATCTTTGTTTAGTATTGTTCTTTTCCCTTAATTTGCATTGCACAGAAAAGTTTTGCTTAATGAAATAAGCAGAGTAATCGATGTGATTGTTGTTCGTCGCCGTCGCCTTCGTCGCCGCTGTAAGTTAACCCCTTTTACAACAACCTCTTTCGCACACCCCCTGGGGCTGTGTGTCTGCTTTGTGTGTGTATTTGTTCAAGTGTCGTATCGGTTGCGGCTGTGGCTTGGCTTGAATGCCTTCGTGTTGGTGTGGCTGTAAAGGAAATGGCCCTGCGAGAGTATGTGTGTGCTGTGTGCGGTTGAAAAACGGCAATTCAATTAATTTCCGCTGCTGCTTAAAGCCGTAATGAGCATTTAAATTGCTTTTGAATGAGGTTTGCGGTGCCAGCAATTGTCCATAAAGGCATCGGAAATGCCATTGCTGCTCCACGCTCGGGTTTAAACATGAAGTGCACTAAGCAATGCCATTAACAAATTAACTCCGTTTCGCTCAAGATATGGCCAGAAGATCAATACCAGTTGGCTGGCCATCAAGTTGGCTTTAATCGTCTCTACTTGGTCGGTTAACTAATTTCATGTAATTTGATCAGTATGCGGAGAAGTTAGAAATCATTTAAAAACGAGTCAAAAAGTATGCAATGCTTTTGTTTTAGGTTCCAAAATTATTGCAATAATTTGTAGCATGCCCTGGGCCCCTATTTTAATTGATTGAGTGTTAATAGATATTTAATTGGTTTGACAATATTAAAGTTTTTTATATTCTAATATAGGTTTTTTTAGGATCCACATTAAATGTAATTGCTGCATGCTTTTGGGCACCATTTTTAATTGATTAGAAAACCACAATATTGCGGATATTAATAGGTAAATTATATAAAACATATCAGTACCTTGTGAAATAAATATTCCCATTACAATAAATCACTGCCTACTTTTAGGCCTTTTGGGTTTTTTCAAATCTCTACAGGCAAAAATTGAATATTATTTTGCTTTTGATTTAATGTCCATTTTATGGCAGTCAAAATACTTTATTAGAAAACCACTCAAACGTAAAAGGGGACATGCCTATGCTTTTTCTCTGCGTGCCAACAAATGAGGGACGACCCTCACGCAATGGGCAACGGCCAACGGCCAACGACCGATGATAAATGTCAGAGCGGTCCTTGTTGGATTAATCCTTGCCACAAATCAGACGACGGCGCCGCAACCAGTTGACCAATCGAGCCATAATTGTCAAGGAGGCAAACTGTTGATCAGCATAATCCCGCACCGGGTGACACCTGTCAGCAAAAGAACCGAAAGTTGCCTCGTCCCAAGATTTATGTGCCTCGATGCGGCACATCCATTAAGTCAGATCCCTTGGAGTCTTGTGTAGGAGGTGGTGGAGGTGGTGCGGACGCGTACATAACCTTTTAACATTTATTGAAGTTTATTGAGGTCTGATCCAATTCCTGAGGCTTTCATTTGGTATGCTTTGGACGGCGCTGGCCCATTACTCAATGGCCGAGGAGACAAGCGTTCAATTCCCATACAAATACCTACATTGAGGGAAATCTAGTATATTATTTACTGAGAAACTTTGATCATAAAAACTGCTATTTGGAAATGTGGAGAAAAGATCTTCGAATTTTTTAATTTAGATTTTTTTTTTTTAGAATTCGACAATATTTTTAGTTGAATTCTATTGGTTCTCTAATATTTTTTTACGGTGCAACAAACAAGCCGGAAAATACGTGTGTGTCTGAGTGCGGATTGTCAACAAATTAATCAATGTTTATTTGCTAAGTAAGTTCGCCCTCGAGGCGGACAACCGGTTATCCAGGCCGAGGGGCTATGGGCGATGGTCGATGGCGATGGCGATGGCGATGGTGATGGTGATGATGTTTTGTTTCCTTTCGCCATTTCCCGCTTCCTACTTCCTGCTTCCCACTTCCGGCCATGCGTGTCTCTCCCTTTTGGCCGCAAGTGTGAGTCTGTTTGAGTGTGTGCGGCTTTTGTGCCCTTGTATTTGTGTAACTAATCGCGTTAATAGAGTGGATAATGTGCCCCAGGTATGTTGGACACATACGCAGCGGCAGCGCCTTCGAATGCCTTTGCTAAACGGTGAGCGGCGGCTTTTGTGCCGCTTTCAGACCCACAACCTCCTCTCAAAATACCCCTCAGGCAACTCCACCCCTGCATTCGTTCTGGCTCTGTGGGTGTGTTTGTCTTTTGTGTGTGTGTAGGAGTGTGTCTGATTAGGCCCCGTCCCCTTGCTGGTGTTGTTGCTCTTTGTTGGCCCATTTTGTTGGGTTTTAAGTGTCGTTTGATTGGTTAACGGGGCGTATGCGTTATATTCAATTTAGCCAAATTACAGGCCCCGAAATCCCTACATTTTTCCGTTCCTTTGTGTCTTCTTTGTGATGGTATTTACGCAACTTGATTGCCGCCATCGATTTGTGGGCGTTGACCGTAAAAATAACACAGATGTAGGTGCAACGAGGTGGAATGGAAACTAGGTAATTGGGATATTAGAGATTATAATTAAAGGAGATAGGTAGAGTTGAATTTAAAGTAATTTAATGCTGAAAATTATGTGAAATATTTCTAGTTCTATGAAAAACACAACTCAAGACAGTTAACTATATGCCAAACACGTTAATTCCATTACCACTCCTGCTTTTGCTGCTCCCATTCTCTGTGCCCGCTTCAATTACAATGATCATTTGCTTACCCAAGTTCTTTGTTTGTTATCCCTGCTGAAAAATCAAATCTCAGCTAGGAAAATGCAAAATCCGCAATCCACTTGAGCAAAAGCACAAACAAACACACACTACCCAAACCAATACCTATCGAGTAACGTTGCGTATGCGTGATGTGGCTGCTGTGTTCAAGCGAGCACAGCAATTGGGCATCAAATGACGCAGCAACATTGTCAAAGCAATCGTAACAAATGAATTCAACAGTCAGTCGTCTGGCCAGGCCAGGCCCGCATTTTTCAGATTTTTTAAAAGTTCATTTCTTCGGCATACATATAAAGAACGTTGAAATGCAACTCCCAGGAAGCGGCCGCAGCGGATCCCAGGGAATCCAAGGCGAAACCAAGGGAACCACGGGGAAATCATGGGGATCCTGGGGATCCAGGCCAACGCCGCCGCCGCCGCCACCAACACATTACTAATATGAGTTGGCTACGCCTTGCTGTCATCGCGCCGGCACGCTGCTCACATGGAGCTCTAGTGGGTAACAGCGACACTACAGGGAGAGAAAAACGATATAATTTGTATATTTCCAACAACCTATATTAACTCTACCTCAAAACAATATACGAATCCCTCTTAAAATATGATTTTTAATAAAGTTTCTTTGCTTAAATAAAAGTATTCGGTTTCAACTGATATTTTAATCAATTGTATCTAACAAAAATGTAAATAAAATGCAGACATATCCTACTATTATTCACCGAAAAGCCTAATAAATATGCCATAGAAATGACAATAAATTCACATAACCATTTGTGATCTTTGCTTATCTCTGCCGATGACCCATTTTTTCTCCAAGTGCAGGCAGGAGGGACAACAACGACCAACCGACAGCTCTAGTTGCCTTCAAGTGGCAACGCTTGGGATGCGAATTTATGGCGAACACGGAAATGCGAGCCGGATGACGGCGTCAATTGCAGGGGCCATGCACAGAGGCGCTGATTATGAAATGCGTCTCATTAAAAGGAGAGACCTCAGCCAGAGATACTCCCTCGTCATGTTCTGTGTCCTGACCCAATTCTGGGACGCGGGTGTCAGGACCAAAACCAGACGCCGCCGAGCAGCCGCCCAGGAAGCTTTCGGCGGCTCCGGTCCATGGACAGCTGTCACAGAATTCCGCAAATATTTTGATATGCAGCTGGCTATGTGTGTTGGTTAGTTGGTTGGTTGGTTGGTTGTTAGCAAAAACCCCAAGCTCAAATTGACAACACACACACACAGACTATTGCCACAATATTTTTACAACTGCAATGCGCCGCGCTGTCCAGATGTGAGCGAACGGATGACACTCCAAATATTTGGCTGGCCCATATAATTGTGGCCATATGCGGTTTCTGGCTAATTTCGAGGGTTTCTCTGTGGCGACAAGTGTGGCTCAAAGCTTGCAATTAAAAATCACGGATTCACAGAGATTTGGCTTGTTTGGCTCTGCCACCAAAATTTTAACAAGAAAAAAAGAAAATGCCTTAACTAAGTGAAGCATTTATACCTGCTGTTGCCATGTGTACTGAGCTGAAGTTCGCCTTAATGCTGCCTTTTTACCTTCCACGTTTGGCTGCCCCCAAGACTGCTTTGCATGTTAATCTTTGGCCAAAGCTTGTGGGTGCTGCTCGCAGGCAATGACCTAATTCTGTCAACAAAATATCATAGACACCAGTCAAAGATATGAGCTCACTGCTCCCAGTGTGTGTTTGCACTGAGAGGAATAGATGAAGATTTTATAATCTAAATATAAACATAGGAGAAACAAGCTTTCTTTTTATTTAAAAAATATATACAAATTTTCTTAAGGCTCTTTAGTATTTTCAGCAAGAAAACCTTTTTACCAAAGCCTCAAAAACTAAAGTATTATCCCCTTTAAAGGGGTTTAGGAATTGTTGATTTTTTTCAGTGGGAGCTCACAAGGAATCCCTGGCACTGGCAGTGGCTTAAAAAGCGGTGGCAACAGTCGGCAGGCCAAGGGCCAAGCTGCTAGTCAGCCCCACATGACTCCAACTGCTCTGGTTCCCGCTCCTGCTCCTTCTAAAGCTCCTGCTCCACTCCCTTGGCCATTTAACACTTTCATATTTCGTCGAGGTCGTCGTCGTCGTCGTCGTCGCCAGGTTGTTTACCGCCTCGGGGCCCTACTTTTACTTTGCATATAGCCATAGCCAGCTCAGCGAATGGCTGATGGGAATGGGATCCCTGGGATCCCCGGGATCCCTTGGATCTCCCTGGACCTCCCTGGGAGCCCTGCACGTTTATACACTTTGCCAGGCCGCTGCCATATTTGTGTCTCCCCGGGCGCCCATTCCTAGGATATCCTCCCCAGTCGTTCGTCGTTCGTCCGCCTCTTTTTGTTTCGACTTGGAACGTGGCAAACAATTTATCAAACAAAATATGCACTTGAAATACACGTAGTAGCTAGTAGTAGCTACACACAACTTTGCTCCTGCACGCCGACTGCATTTTTATTCAATTTTTTTTTTTTTCGGGGTCCCGACCCTCATCTCTGGGCTGGTTGGAACATTCCCGGATTTTGGTGATAAAGTGCGGCAGTGAAATGAATTCGTAAGTGGCAGGGGCAGGGAATGTTCGCTGGTTCCCATTTGGGCCAAGGAATTTATGGCCAGCGATTCGTTGGAGAACTTAGAGAAGGCCGAGAACTAGTTTTAAAGTGGTGGGATCAAAGGGCCTGTAGTACGAGTATCTAAGAGCTAAACTCTTGGCTTATGACCCCAACTTGAGTTCTATTTTGGGAGGGAAGACGGAGAGGAGGCCTCTTTGCCATATTTACATGTAACAAGAACGTGAACTTTCAGCTCCTTGCCAATTAAAAGTTAAATTATTCTATTTTGATTTTGTCAAATGAACATTTGACATGCAAGCGAAGGCCACGCCCATCGTTCATTCCGGTTCTCAAAGCTCCTTTGGCTTGTGAGGGGGTCTTTGTGGCAGCATTATAAGACATAACAGACATAAATTTAAGAATTTATGAACTTGTTGGACTGGAAAGCAAACTTTGTGAAATTAAAGAGTATTATACCTATTATTTTGAGTTGCAGTTGAGTAAATATCCCTTTTACTTTTCCGATTTTCGTAAACTTTAATGTTTAAGCCCTTGAAATCCTTTAAAGGTGTGTCCCACTTATACCTTATTGTGGGCTCATTAATCCCCAGCGGTGCTTTATCGATTTCCTTTGCCGCTAATGCAAACAGATAAATCTGCCGAATGAGCCGATTTGTTGGTACACAACATGGGCCCAGGATATGTGCCAGGATACGAGCGTGGAGTGGAGGCTCTGCACTCGGCACTTGGCTACCAAATGGGGCCTAATGTGGGACGCAGTCAGACGGCGGTAATGAACTGTTGCTATTGTTTGTTATTAGTTTTTATGGCTGGTGCTGTCGCTGTTGCTGGCATTGTTATGGCCGCTGGCACCGCTCCGCTCCGCCCACAATTATCCGCTTTTTTCGGGGGGAAAATTGTAATTTGTCTCCATTTTTATCATTAAAATAACAATTAAAGCTTTTGTATGTGTGTGTGTGTGTGCCACTGACACGCTCGCCTCGTCCTGTAAATGTGTGCAACGTTTGCGGTCTATATATCATTATGACTGGGAGGTTGGGGTATTGTATGGGTAGTTTTATAGCTTGTAAACATTCTTACTTATTGTTAGAGCAAATTACACGTTCTAAGTGCACTGAAATAATTTTACTTTTTTTTTATGGTGAAATACTATAACATTTTAAGAAGCACAAATATTTTTCTCATAATTATTTCTTTTTAATTTAAATAAATCAAATTTTAATAAATGTGCACACACTTACTACCAAGTTCTGAGGACTTAATTAGAAGGATGGGTACAGTGTTCGTGCTGTGAATTTACTGAAAATGCAAAAACTTATTAAGAAGCTCCTATGGTGTAATAAGTGTGGACACACTGTTAGTACTTCGAAGTTCATAGAATGCACACACTTAATACCGAGCTCTCAACGTATCAATATTAAGTGTGGGCACACTGTGCGTACTGTGAAGTTTATCGTGTGTGCACACATTTATTACAAAGTTCTCAAGGCTTAATTACAAGTAGGGAAAGTAATTTTACATAAAATTCTTGACCAAATGTGCTGTATATTTAAATTTCTAAAAGATTAATTCTTATATTAATATTTGGAACACTTACTTTTATTGTTTTTATCTTAAATCTCAAAATAAAACCTTTTCTTTCTGTGTAAAAAACCTCTGCTTGACCCACTGATGAGTCAATAGTGCATGCGACAACAGTCAATCAATATTAGTTAATATGATTATGGCCTGGCTACTAATGTTAATGAACTTAATCAAGTCCAGAGCAAGCAGAGCAAAAATAATAATAAAGAAAAACATATTACGTAACGCATGACAGCCCAGACATCGAAGTTACGACCCTCCAGAGAAGGTTTTAATTACGGCGAATCAGCAATCCAAGTTACAAGTTGCTCTGCAGCTATTAGCTCGCATGTTCACAATGCATAAGCCCATGGACAGGTGTACACACTTGCAGGTACAAGGAAAGCGATAGATCGTAAGAGGGAGAGCGAGAGCGCTGGACAGGCTTTTAGCAACATGAAAATGCTTTATGGCAATTAAAATGGTAATACATCAAATGCAAAATATACATGGCCGAGCATGTAGCCAGTGTGCTCTATTTTTTATAACTACCTACCAGTGGCAAGGAGAAGAGATGCGGACACTGGCAAATTGAAATGACATGAAGGCAATTGCTTGATGTGTTCCATAGATCGAAACCTCGGTTAATTCCACTCGAAGCTGCTTCACCTCGACTCACTTATAATGGCAATTTTCGGCGTAAATTGATTTCGGGAATGCTGCACAGCCAAATGTATATTGGTTGCCATTGTATATATATCCACATGTGTAGCATGAAATGTCAATTTGCAGGTAAAAGCAATTGGAATTAAATGTCAAACAGTGCCGTACAAATAGGAGCAAAAAAAAAAAAATAAATAAATAAAATAAACGGGTTGAGGCAGACCGGGGAGGCTGGGGCTTGTTCGTTAAATGCCGTCAAATTTGCAATGTCCAGTGGACAAAAGTATTTGTGTAAAACAGACGATAAGCTCACTTATTGATCCACTTGCAAGTGTGTAGTGGTCACTGTTTTGTGTCCCCTTTCCCCATTTCCCATTTCCCCAATCCGGCTACCGATGACACCATTAAATATTCGCTGGCCCCCAATTCGGGCATTTTGGCCAACTTTCAGCGCGCGACGCCATGTTGGAAAATTTTCATAGACCATTGGACACCGTCTAAATAAATGAAATGTGTGTGTGGGTGTGGGTGTGTGTGGCGGTGTCTGAGCGTTAAACAAATAGGAAAACACGGAAAATGCAAATACAAAGAAAGGACATTCAGGACGGGGCTGACAAAGCAAATGTTAGGATACATCCAAGCATCGACTTAGCACAGTTTGTTGAATAATTAAATCGTAGGTTGCGATAATAAGTTTAAGTATATCGAGTGTAGTTTTTAAAGGGATATTTTAAGTAGTTTATTTATTTTTAAGTATTTATATATTGAAGAATTTATAAGAGTTAGTTAGACTTAAAATATTGAAATTTATATAAAGAAAACATCGATTTTATTATCACTGGTATATATGTATTAATATTCAAATTATTTTCTTATTTAGATGAGTGTTTTTCCATTTACACAAATATCAATAACACGTTATACATATATTTTTAGAGCATGTAAAAATGTTTACAACAATAATTTGCCTTAATTTCCATTGCAGATTTCAACAAGACCCGCAACGCACACACAATTTTTGAGGTAAGTTCTGTTTGACATATTTTAAGGGTTTTGTAATTCCGAATATTCATTCGAGTTTGATTGCAATTTGGCAATATCAATATGCATTCCCATAAATCACTTTCAAGTCGAGCCTTTTTGTTCTGCCGCATTTTTCCAAGCTCCTTCCCTCTGGATATCCTTTTGTGTACGCTTTCATGTGGGTCCTGGTGGGTGCGTTGATGAATGTTCTGGCGCCCAGCTTTGCTTGTAGTTTCAATTGATTTTACAAATTGCAAACAAATTTAGTAAACAACAAACCAATGCAAACCGAACCAAACATAACCGAATCTGGGAAACGGAGGGCCGAAATGCCGAATTTACCGAATGGAAATATTACAAAACCAACCAGTTTTTATTTCCCATCCATATCGAAACGAGGTTGTCAGTTACTCAGATAGCACTTAACTAACTTAAGCCCTCGGCAAAGATTAGAAATGTTTGTTAATTAGTCGACTCGAGATGAGTGAGTGGAGGGGCTGGGACATTAGATATTTTATGCAGGTTGAAAGAGGTTGAGAAAAAAGCACAACTCTCTTTCTTTGTAATGCAAATCGCACTCAAATGATGCCCGAGAAAAATATGAAATGAAGTCATCCAGCCGCCACCCCCCTGCTCTATTACTTTGAGTCATCCCCAAACGAAGGCCGTCGCCGCCACCCATGTCCCAATTGGTGTGAGCCGGCGCAAAAAGGGGTTATGCAAAGTCAAGCAACCTGAAAAAGACACATTTGTGATGCAAATTCGCCGGCTGCTCCTCCACGCCATGGCAACGTGTAAATCAGGCTAAGTACGTGGTCTTTTGGTGCTTTTGGTCTTTTACCTGCCAGCGAAGCCTGCGATGGCAATGGGCTCTGGCTTTGCTTTTTTGGGTTTGGGTTTGTGCGCCGTTTTCCCGCAAAAAATATGCAACAATTTTTGCTTGCTCAACTTTTGACGCACTGGAAAATATTCTAGATAATATAGAGGATAGCTGATATATATTTATAGATTTTGCGGACTATAGTCTATTTCGCATATATTTATATTTATATTATTATATAAAAAAAATGAACTAAGAAATGAAATTAAATAAAATGACTAGAAAATAAGCGTAGCTCTGATATATTTTAATGATCATTTTATTTAAAGAAAAACATAGATACAAAATAAGCTTACTATATTTAATAAAAGGTTAAATATAAAGAGTAAAATATTAATAATATTGTTAAAAAAAATATCTAAAAAATAAAAAAATGTTCAGATAAGAGTTAAAAAATTAATTTAAATAATTTCTGTGGATGCAAAATACAAAGTATCAACCAAAAAGGACTATGTGCGGTGTAGATTTACTTCCTCTTCCTTTTTTTATTTTTTTTAATATGCCAGCGAGCGAGACTGGGGGCGTGGCAGGGCGGCCACCCACCGAGTGGCGCTCTCTCTCAAAGCTTGTTTGCACGGCCCAAACATTTGCCGTGCGAATCGTTTTGCTTGCTATGAAATAATTACATATGCATGACAGCCCAGTCAAAGTGTGGGCGTTTTCAATCGCTCGCAATATACTCGTGCACACACAGTGCGGATACTATCAGATATATATATATATATCTGTATATATATTTGTATATATCGGGTTGGGAGGTTCAGGTTCATGTTGCCACAGTGGGTGCTAGTGAAATTACGTATACGTATATACGTATATACGCTGGCGGCGGACCTTTTTGCCCCGTTCTCGATCACGTAATGGCCCGTCCCGGCCCTGGCCGGCCAATTGTTGTTTTAAATTAATTAATTTCGTTTTCATTAGCAACAGTAGCGGCAGAGATGCTGCAACAGCAGAAGCAACAATAACAACAAAGAGGCTTTTGTTTTTTAATTTTATGTTTTTATTTGCCATTATTTGTGCACTATTTGCCAATTTGCGCCGCAGCTTCGATTCATCGAAAGCGATTTTCGCGCCACTAATTATTATTTAAATTTAAATTTTGATACGCCAGCCGGCGCCATGATGGCGCATTGCCCAAACAAATGGGATTATTTAAATAAATAAATTCATGGTAAAAATCAAGAAGTTAGCCCGTATTGCGCCATTAAAAAAGGTCACACACACGTTAAACACACGCGGAATAACGACCAAACAAAAATTTACATTTCCAAATAGGAGTAATATAATTGCATCTGGCAAATAAAACAAAAGGACATATAATAATGTACACACAGAGAAATAAGTGTACAACGAACCAATATTAAAATCGTCAGTATAAACACAGGGAATGCAGTGAAAGTCAAAAAGAAAAGAGCGAGTGTTTATTATAACGATTTGAATTAGTCTTGAATTGTATTCAGTATGTATGTGAGATTATTATTATTTATTGAAAGTATGTTTTTGTTTAATATATTGTTTAAATAAAATATTTCGTTTTTTAACACTTTGGTTTGTTCTCATAGGGTTGTCTTTACACGTTGTATTTACTCGCCGTCTTTGCTCGTTGCCTTGATCGAAGATTTTACTCGTCTGTTTGCTCTCGTCTCTTTAAACTTCGCTTGCTCATTGTAAATCGCTCGTCACCTGGATGCAAACTTATTTAAAAGCTTATTTAAACTAATGAAATATACATTAAAAACATTACGTAGCTTGCCTGACTTATAACTAGCTAATTATCTCTTTATTTAAATCACTTTTTCTGTCTAAAAACTCTCCTCTATTCTTATACAATTTAAGTAACAAGAAATACCCACAACTTTCGCTTTTATTTGATTTGTATTTAAGAAAGACCACAGGAAACCGCTCAAAAGGCTGCCCGAGATTTAGGGCTTGGGGAGTAATCCTCCAATCGTATTGAGCGTCGTAGTCCGCCCCGGCAATTGCAATTATTTTTTATCTGTGCGGTCTGAGGCCAGGATGGGGCCGGAATGGAGCCCGGGATGGGGCTTGTTTATAAACTCATTTCTGCATTGTAATCCGCCTATTTGGCAAGCGACTGCGATGCGTGCTTACTAAGCGAAATGCCAGAACGAGTACCAGTATATGGCGGCGCAATGGGCCGGATCGAGCATTACAATGTAATTACAGCGAATGCAACTTTGTCTGGCCAGGAGGGGTGAGGTCTGGGAAAATTTATGTAAAAGCCGCCGGAGTTGCCGGAGTATTTTCCATGCTTCCCTTCTGCCTTTTCTGCCACGGGTTTTTGGCCCATTTTAAAGGAGGCAACATAACAAAGTGAAATTTTAATGCAAACTAATGCAAAATCTTTCGATATAAAACACGGCAACGCAGCAAAAGCAACAGCAACAGGAACGACGCCAGGCAACATCAACAAAATAAATTGAAAAGCAAAATGCAAAGTGAACGGGAAACCGGGAAACAGGGAACCGTGGAAGTAGCAATGAGGGGGAGAAGGCGGTATCCTGGCAGGATCGTCCTTGGCGCAGCAAGACAAATGAGTCTGCATCAATCTTAATTAATTATTTAAACGCAGCGGGCATGGAAATGGCGTCGTCGCCCGGAATTAAAGCAGCAGCGATGAAGCACCAAGCTGGCAAGTGCACAGGGAAAAATAATATATATTTAATTAAGATTATTTATAAAAAAAATATATATAGTGTACTAAAAAGAGGCAGGAAATATATTTTACTGGAAATAAAGGCATTCTTTTGAAACAAAAGACAAACAAGATTTAATTGCATACTTTTAGTCATAAGAATAATATGTTTTTAAATCTCTAAAATATTTTAGACCCCTTCCCTTTAATAGATTTTGCGTTGCAACTATTTATAAATATAAATTATATTTCTCCCTGTGCATGGGGAGAAAAATATTGGAAGTAGAACTGGGGGTCGAGAGCCCGCACTACCGACAACTGACGTTTCCTTTTTGGTTCTGACTTCTCCTTTTGGCTTTTGTCTTGCGCGTAATTAAAACGAAAGCCTTTTGATATTTAAATTATTTTTCATAAATTGCACCAAGGAGCAGCAGCCAGTAACCGTGGAAAGGACGGAGAGTGTGGCTGGGATTTTTCAATTGGTAGTTTTTTCTCCACACACCGATGAATGGAGAACCCTTCTGGGCCGAAGGGTATAACTCCTTGCGAAGCTTGCCACTTGCGTTAGCCACTTGATTTTAATGCAAACGCCAAGAGCCGCGACTGGCATTAGGTTAATTTGCTGCGGCTTGTGTTTAATTTAACTCTCGCTGCACTTGAGCCAGGTAAAGGTGAAGAGAGCTGGCCACAGGTGGAGGCTTACACACGTGAAAACCACAGGTAGCCAGCTGCTGTCAATCAGTGTCATCAACATCCTCGTCCTAGTCGGGGCCCTCTGACCGCAGCCAAGGCAAAGACTGCCATAAAAACCAAGACTCTGTAGCCAAAGCCACTTAATAGCAGCTACCCGCCCGAGAGAACCAAGGCATTCAAGCCCCAGGGTGCCCGGGGCCCACACTCTGGCTGGCTTTCGGTTCGTGTCTAGTAATTATGATTAATCTCATTTAAATTAAATGGCTTAATTGTGTAGACGGGCGCGTCTTGTCATTAAATGATTTTTATCATAGATACAAAATATAATTTGCTGAGAGTCGAGGCACCTGCCACCCACCACATTGCTGCACCGCCTCCACTCCAGTTGGGTCGTCGTTCTACCCTAATTTCCATACTCTTGGTTACTAATGAATACAGAGAGAGAAAAGAGTCTAAGCACTTGGAAAATTATGAACTAAATATATTTTTTAGTCTTCAAACTACAATTAAATATAAATATCCGGTGTATTTAGAGTTTAAAGTAATTTTAGAGATTTGAAAAGTCCCGCTTATGTTCTAAGAGTATGCAACGAAATATTTAGAATCATATATTAATATTTTATAACAAATTGGGAAGTAAAATCCAATTTTCTTCATTTATAATGCATTATTTAAGGCTTTAATTACAGGTTAGGAAAATATTTGTGATTTAAAATAAATTGTTTAGGTGCTGGAAAGTATGCAACAAAATATTTTGTATCATAAAATACATTTTTTTTATTAAACACTTCGGTTAATTTCAATTTTCTACAATTTTAAATCTTAATTCAATGTTATAATTAGAGCTTATTAATATATTAGTGATTTATAATCTTTTGTTGTGGCGCCCAAAATAATGCAAGAAATTATATTTATTTAATTCAAATTTATGTGTTTTCAAAATTTATACTTTTCATCATATAATAATAATTTATCTTAGGTAAAACCAATTTTTTTTTAATATTTATTTCATGAATTCAGTTATAGTTGCAGTTAAACCTTGAGATTACAGATAAATTCCCTTGAAAATTATCCTTTCTCTGTACGAAACTGAAGGCCTCGACATTGCAACTGGGGGCGTGTCTTCGTGTGCCAAGTGGAATGACATCTATAGAGATTAAATCCTTGCTTTTAGCGCTTAATCCGTTTTATCAGTGGCAACGTTGGACGGCAGAAGGGCAAAAGCGGAGGGACCACAGCACGGGGTCCGGTTTTGGTTTTTGGTCGACGGCTTTCGGTTTTCCGTTCGGTTCGCTCACCCGGGACCCGGGACCCTGCGGTTGCAGCTCCTGTCCGGGCTGTGTCCGTGGCCTGGTCGTGTCCTGTGCCGGATCCCGGCGTCTGTTGTTGTTATTGTAAGGGATAAAGCCGCGCAGAGTGAATGCCGGCACGACGGAATCAGATTTGAAGTATATTCTCTTCACTAAAAAGCGGTAATTGTCCGGAGCTGTCGGGAGCCGTGTTGCCTTAGACGGGTGCAATGAAGCCATTAGCAGGGCAAATATTATTTTATTCAATTAAAATGCACGGATTCAGCTGCACGTCACGTAGCCGCCGTCGCGGTGTGTTTGCCTTTTACCTTTTTGCACCGAAGTTGGTGGCATATTTCGGGGACTGTATATCAATATCCGTTGGCCGTGTTAATAAAGCCATTTGCCTATGCATATAATATACATATATACATACACGTATTAAATGTGTCACGGTCCAGTTTTTTAATATTATTTTTGTTGTATGGCTTTCACTTGTTTTTATGCCGCTGTCCCTGCTGTTCTTTATTTTATGTCAATCGCTTTGTTCTGGTCCTCGGGGATAAAAACATATTCCACCCTCGAAGCTTCCACTAGATGGACAAAAAAATCTCTATAAAGTTTATCGGCTAACGGGGAAAAAAATGCAAATATATATTTTGTCAATCGCATATTGATGGTTAATTACATTTTCAGATTTAAATAATAAAGCACCTAAAGGGCTGCCAAATATAGAAAGAATTCCATTGTAGAGGTGCTCAAATTGATGCAAGTTTTTATGGTTGCAACTGGAGAGATTATCTGTGAAAGTGAAGTAATCTTAATGGTAATTCGAAATGGAAAAAAAGTTCGTTGCCATACGAGTTTTTATAACAGAAAGTTGTGATTTACTTGGGGGAGCTCTGAATGATAATTCTGCACAAGGAAAATCATTGCGTTCCTTTAGTATTATCTGCTTTTGTATGTAGAGTGTGGCTTAGTCTGAATTGTTTATATTTATTATTAAATATAATATATACATCTAAAAATATTAGTAGAATATTAAAAAAATTTTGTATATAAAATAATATTCCATATATATTAAATAAATATTTTTAAAATATTGAATATAATAATAATATATAATATGAACGTTTACAAATACTTAGAAAAGATTTCGGCAATTAGTAGGTTGTTTTATTTTTCAATAATTAAGTTTAAACAATTTATTTCATTGGAATCCTATTTAAATAAGTCCAAATTGCATACAAATCTATTGCCTGGTGAGTTTTCATTTATTGGTTCTCCGCAAATATAATCATGGCTATATTATTCAAAATTAAAATATATTTATCATATTATCTTATTTATATTTAAGTATTCAGTTAAAAAAAAGTACTTGAGCTACTGAAACTCAGCTATATACCCCAGAAACCCCTTTTCTGTTACTCTTAATGGATATAATTTTCTTTCTGTGTCTGGCCAACATTGTAACTCATCGATTACGCCAAAGTTTGCTTAGTTCGTAGAGAACTCAGACATTTTGTGGCCACACTTAGCCGGCGATTCCAACTGTGATTCAGTGTAACAGTTTTTGGCAGCAATATTTCCATTATGATTACCTCGTCTGTGGAATTATTGTTGGCCCGGTCTAGACGCTGCCCCGATTGTTGTTGATGATGTGGCCTAAGCTGGTCAATGGTGGACATTCTCGGAAAATTTACGGCGCGTCGCAAATCTGCACAATGCAACCATAGTCCCAGAGTCCACAGTACAGAGTCCTCTGCATCCACCACGTCCTCGTCCACGTCCACGGATAATACGAATATGTGGATATTTTTGGTCACGTTTGAATTTATTTGATTGCCGGCACTTTTAGCATTGTTGGAGCTGACGTTTTATTTAATGCCCTGCCAGCAACAGCAGCGGCGAAAAACGTGGAAAGTCCAAGGGGTCCGGGGTCTGGGGTCTGGGGTCTGGGATCCTGGATCCTGCAGGACGGCGGCGGTGGCCAGGCCATGGAAATTGCTCAGGAAACGTACAATTTATTTCAGTTCATTTCTTTTTGCCGCCATTTCAACTGTGGGTGTGTGGGGGCGCCTTAGTGTGGGTGTTGGGCGTGGGCGCCTCGCCCACTATTGATGTTGATGTTGCCTACTTTCGATTTTGGCATGTCGCGCCGCTCACGTTCGGCAATTGTCCTTGTTTGCGTCCTGTCTGTGCCACCGCCAGTTGGTACACTTGGAAAATAAATATAGGGAAAAACTCCTTAGCTTAGTACTTAAAAAATTTAGAGAAAAAAGTGAAAAAATATCACCGATTAAAGATAGGTGTTTCTTATGGTATTAAAAATATCAAAATCTCTTGATTTTTTAAATAATTGTTTAAAAAATTATTTGACTTATAATTCTTCACAAAAAGCGTGAACTTATATTTTATTTAATCAAAACGACATTAGAAAATATTAAATAAATATCTTTGTGTTGGAAAATATCCGAACAAAAAGTAAACAAAGTTTCCTTAATTTTTTAAGTCAGCTTCCTATTTTGTGTACTTTTTTCTTCAAGTGTTTGAGATTTGTTTGTCCCGACCGTCATTTGGCGGTCGTCGTCCTCCGTCCGCGTCTGCCGGCATAATTTCAGCAATGGAAGTTGCCAAGTTATCAGCCAGACTACGACAACGACTGCGATTCGACGACGACCCACCTGGCAGACCTGGCAGAAGGCAAACAAGCCATTTGATGTTTTCATTTGGCCGCCACCCATCGACCGGCTCTCAACTCAATTCAAGTTGAGTCAACTCCCTGCCAGGACACAGGCCTTTGTTTTATGCTCCCGAAAAAGGAAAACTAAGGGCGATGTCAGTTCTGCGGTTGAATACCCTTTTTTGAGGGGGTTTTTAAGCAGGTTTTGCAGCCTCAAAAAAGGTATTACCCAAAATTACCTGCAGGTTTTGTGGGTATTATAAATGAATTGAGCCAAGGTCAGAGGTTGCTGGAGGTTTATGAGAGATTTCTTTAAGCATGCAGACATTTAGTGACTTTATAATATATTTTTATACTCTTTAAGGAATCTATATGATTTTAAAGAAAGCAATATATATAACATAATACCCAAATAGTACATACTTTCTTCCTTTTAAATCTCGTTATTTTTTATACTCAAAAATTGTATTTCTTAAGCACACTTATTGTTCAAAACACCCAATAAAAATAAACCCTCACAGGGTATCAAATATTATTACAACTGGTAATATTTCCGACTGGCCAGAGTTGATGGCCATTATGTCTTGCCGTGGGCCACCACCACCGCATGTTGCCAAACTCCGCCACCGAATCATGTGTATCTTTCGCTTTAGTTTCGTTTTTTTTTGGCTTTTTGGCGTGACAAAGGCGTATAAATTTTGGCTGCCGAGTATTTGCATAAAAATGCGGGGCGAGTGACAATGAAATTTAAATATTTATGCTATACGCTTAATATTATTAGACTGGCAAAACTTTTAGCCAAGCCAACCCCCGGGCGCGTGGCTATGTGACATTCCTGGCCGCCAGCAAGAGTTTTCAGTGGCTGCTAAACTTTTATTAAAACATATTTTGCTTAACTACAAAATGTCCATAAAAATACCTAAAAAATGGAGTCATTACTTGACTCTGGGCCTCTGGGTTTAAAACTGCAGGAAATGAGCAGGAGCGACGCTTGTGGGTTAAAAAGCGAAAATGGCACGCAACTAGGACAACTAAGTGAATAGAAGTCAAAGAATCAAAGTAATGAATCACTCTGGCCATAGTCTATACATATAGAAGGTATATATATTCGTAGTATAGCCATGCCAACCCCCTAGTTGGCCCCACTTGGCCTGGCCCGGCAAACAAATTCAACTTGAAGTGAACTCGACTTCGAGTTGACTTTTGACCGTCAAACGGCGGAGCTGGAAAAGTGGAAAGTGAGCAAAGTGCATGCAAGCGAAAGTTGAGCGCAAGACGCAACTGACCCCTCCACTTTTCCGCTGCCGGGTTCTCCTCTCTCCTCTCTCCCCTCCCCATTTTCTTCTCCTGTCCTGTCCCGTTAGCTTAGGAAAAGTTTCGAAAAGTATTTTACACGGTCGCCGTTTGCCGTTTCGCCAGGGCGAAACTGATAGTTGCCTCTTAATAAATGGCATGCGCTTTCCCAGCTGCCACGTGGGCGATGCGGTGCGGTGGGATAGGTATTGGAAGGGGCGTGGCGCCCTTAGGAAAATGCAAACGAAATGGAATCTGTGCGAAGCTGATGAGGTGAGAGAGATAGAGAATGGCAGCCAAAGGTGGAGCAACTGCCGCAAGAAAAACTTGGCTAAGAACGATAGAAGGAGGATGCATTGGAAGATGTTTACACTCCGATGAATAAACAGATGGCAGATAGTTGGGGAAATCGAGATGCTATACTATTTCTTTTAATTTATTATTAAAAAAAAGTTTTAAGTGAAGAGAGGCCACAATTTAAAGAAATTTGCAAACTAAATAGGAAGATATTTTATATTTTTTTTACCTAGTTTAAAGTGTATAAAAAATATTTTCTGTGCAAAACTCGGACTTTCTGGTATCGTGACTGGTGTGTCCTAGGGTAACTTTCATCAATTAAATTTTTTTGGTTCTTAATTGGATGAAAGAAAGATACGTTGTCCAGCAGAGAACTTGGTTTCGCCTTTCCCATATTCCAAACTGAAACAATCAGCAGTTTTTTTTATAAATAAAAAAGAAAGTTTGGGAAATCAGAAGGATTTAACCGAACCAACTAATAAACCTTGATTCCAATCAGCCCCCATTTATTGCTGAGTTGTTAATATTAATCGTAATTGTTGCTGCCGATGATATCAATGTATGTATGTTGCAGCATTCGAGGTTCTTCGCCCTGCGGCAATTTCTATGCGCAAATCCGCACAAAATGAACAATATTCAATTAATTTAACAAACAATTATCATCAATTTTCATTAAATTAAATAACAGTAACTGCAGAATAACACAAAAAAAGGTGCCCCGCAACGTTGAACCGGAATGACAGACTTTTTCTACGCATTGCCATTGGCAATTAGTTGTTAATAAACGCCTCATTGTTGGCGGCTTTCGGGGAGTTGCCCCACATAATTAACATACAAATAGTAGCCATTAAATGCTTTAAATAACTGCGAATGATTAAAAAGGCAAAATAAATAAGGGGGAAAAATAGTTTTGTACTGAAAAATAAATAGTGAAATATGGCAAAGAAAAGGAGAGCTGCAGCTGGTGCACAGTTCTCGCTCGGAGAGGGAGGGCGAAATGCAGGCTATTCAACGCAAACATACATTTTAATTCCGGCTCAAATGCAAACCGCAAAAAGTCACTCATACTTGTACATCATACTCATACATAGCTCCGACATAAAAATGCTTTTAAAATGTCAAAGCGCTTAAAAGAAAGCCGGCAGGCAGGAGGCAGGGAGAGAAAGGCAGAGAGAGGTTAGTCAAAGGATTGATGGCAGCGCTTAAATAAGCCAAGCTCGGGTCGGGCAGGGGGCAAAAGTTCATATTGCGTATACGCCGTGTGCCAAAGTCAAAAAACGTAGCGCGCTTCAGAGCGTCGCCTAATCAAAAATGCTTTGCGTGCCGCTCTCTACCCACACACTGGCATGCTCGCCCACGTAAAGTCGTACACTCACACACAAACACATAGCAGCAGCAGCAGCTAAGCCCGTATCAAGTATACGCCGCATTGTGCCCCATTCACAGATCCTTGGCGCGCTTTGACAGAGTTTTTATTTGCGTTTTATTAATGCTAAACGATTTCCATGGCGGCGTTAGCGGTGTGAGGCGCCGAAACTGATTTCCCAAAGATTGCCAGCCAACCAAATTGCTGATTGACAAAGGCATCACTTTCATTTTCCTCACCTTTTAGCCACCTTAAGGGATCAATTTAACAACGTCGCTTGTGCAATATTGCTTGGAATTTTATGCTATATAAATTATCTTAATGCTATCAGCCACTTAAAAAATATATTTTTATTTTTTTTTAATATATACAATTCTTTGTGATAATTAGTTCATAAATTGTAGCTATTTTCCTGATTAAAACTTGTTGATTTGTTAATCTGTCATACATTATGTATTTCTTAGTTGTTTGATTAAAAAATGTATACAAATTATTACCACATAAAATATACATCCTGTGAATTAATGAATAATATAAATTTAATTAAAATTGCGCACTTTTTGGCTTCAACAAAATATATTTTTTTAGTTGTTTGATTAAAAAAATATTACCACATTAAATATGTATAATTGCGGTTAATTAATGTGCAATTTATGACTTTTATTGAATTGTGAATAATAAACATAACAATATTATGTTTAATTTATTTGATTATAAAATATTAATATCAAACGAATCATATTTTGTTGATTATTTCCCGAAGTCCTTAAAATGTAATATAACATATATAATATTATATATAATTTAAAACATATAATTTTAGCTTATTAGAGTATGTATAAATTAAAGTAGAAATAAGTATGTATTAGAAAAATTACTTGTTTAATAAATAAAATACCTCCACGACATTAATGACCTCCCTTGGGTATAATTCCTTTTCGATGAAACTCCTGGCGTAAAAGATAACCGGAACGCCGGACCCCTTAACACTTTTCGTCACAATGTGGCACGCCCTTTTGACGGCTTTTTGCTGCTGTCAGGAAAATGCGCGCCGCAGTGAAAGTAGCGAAAAGGAGAAAGAATAAAATAATTCATGCCGGCTGGCTATGGAGACCCTGAAGTGGACTCCGCCACGTCCGTCCAGGCCCCCCACTCAACTCCTCATCGTCATCGTCAACCCCGCTCTCGTCATCGTCATCGTCATCGTCCTCGTCGTGAATAATTTGGGTCACTTGGCGGCAGTTAGTCAGCTGCATTGTTGCTGTTTGCTGCTGCGGTCGCGTTTTTCATTGTCGGCATGCGGCAGCCGCATTTTTCAATCCCTTTGCCGGCCTCTCGCCTTCCCGCTTTCCCGCTTTTCCTCTCGCTATGGGCATCTTAAACGCCTTTAAACTGAAAGACGACATAATTAATTAAGCTCGGCGGCTTGACTGATGTCCTGCCCGAGCGCCTGCAGGCCTTCTGCTGCTGGCCAGGACCTTCCCTTTGGCTCCGCATTGTAATGCGTGCCGCGAAAGGGCCACAAATTTAGTGACAACCCACACTTGGAAAAAGTTTGTTATGGGCTTACAATTGTGAAAAATTAGCTTTAAATTTATTAATAAATTAGGCCTACCAAATTCTGCATTTTTTATAATTATTAAAAAAGGTTTTTTGCAGTCATGAAGTATTTTTTCTCCTTTGATTTATAATGAAATTAGTGGGCAATGCAGATTATATAAAATGATGTTTAGGATTTCCATTTAAATGTATTTCAATTGTTGGTACTTTTAATGTTAAATAATGGAAAAATAATTTGATTTTTTTTTAATGAAGTTTAAAGCCTAAATTTATTTAAAGACGACTTTAGGTACACATTTTTCTGCGTGTAATGCGTGCCGCGAAAGGGCCACAAATTTAGTGGAGCTACTGAAGCTCCAGCTCCTTCCTGCTGCTGTTCCTGCTCCTGCTCCTGTGTCCGGGAGTCAGTCCGGGACTGACCCCAAACTGGGCGACTGCGGCCGCTTGTGGCTCATTTGCAGTCTCCGGAAACGGAAATTTATGCGACCCAACAGGCCAAACTAGGAGCAGCAGCTCATAAAGCCCCCAACTTTCGGTCTATGAATTTTCCACTCCTCACTCTCCGCTCTGAGGGTGTGTGTGTTCGCGTAATAATTTAATAAAACGCTCTAAGAGCAAACGCTTGATGTAAATGTGAAAAGTTTTCAAATGTTTGGCTGCAGCTCCCTCGGAGCGGAAGTGCTGGCAGCTAGTGAGTGCAGTGATTGCTCTCGCCTCTGTGTTGTTATGTGTTAATTTTTAAAAACCGCCCGAAAGCAGCCCCCCTCCAACACAAAAAAAAAAAAATGAAACAAGAGAGAAGGAAAGGAGTCCGGCTCAAAAACTCTGGAGCAAATGGAAATACAACACAAAACCCATTGCAGTGATTACTTTCCAGCTGCCGAAACAGTGGAAGAGCGTCGGAGGAGCGGAGCTGCTACCACAAAAAGCTGCTATTTTCATACAACCTTTTTTGATTTTTTTTATATTTTTTATATTTTTGTTCTGCGTGCTGTTTGCATTTTACGTTTTGCGTTTCGGCAAATGGCCAGCGGTCAAACGGGAATAACTTTACTCGAAAACTGTTGCACTTTTAATGCGTTTCGTTTCGGCTGCTTAGGTTCTGGCCGGGCTTTTTTGGTGGCTCAATGAACCCGGCTGGCCAACTTTCCGTTGGCAGAGTCTCTCCGGAAATTTCTAAAAAATTTAAATGCCTTTTTTAACTTCTGTTTTTGGAGGCCACTCATGGCTCGGAGGTTTATTATACCCTTGCAGAGGGTATTATAATTTTGCCATGATATTTGCAACGCAGGAAAGGAGGCATCTCCGACCCCATAAAGTATATATATTCTTGATCAGCATCACCAGCCGAGTCGATCTAGCCATGTCCGTCTGTCTGTCTGTCCGTCTGTCTGTCCGTCTGTCTGTCCGTCTGTCTGTCCGTCTGTCTGTCCGTCTGTCGGTTTCTACGCGAACTAGTCTCTCAGTTTTTGAGCTATCGGGCTGAAATTTTCAGCATAGTCTTATTTCTTTGGCACGCAGTATATATGTCGGAACGGCTAAAATCGGACCACTATATCTTATAGCTGCCATAGAAATGATGGCGAAATTAATGTAAAAAAAATTTTAGCACGCAGTATATATGTCGGAACGGCTAAAATCGGACCACTATATCTTATAGCTGCCATAGAAATGATGGCGAAATTAATGTAAAAAAAATTTTAACTTGTCTGTTTTTCAACGAATATCTATAAACTTCGAGATATAGTCTTCTTTTATAGTTCTAGAATTACGGTTTTAATTTCATTAAGATCGGACAACTATATCATATAGCTGCCATAGAAGGGATCGGTCGCTTTATATGAAAATGTAAAACTCTACATGTAAAATGTAACATTTTAC
This sequence comes from Drosophila triauraria, assembly GCA_014170255.2. Classification (NCBI taxonomy): domain Eukaryota; kingdom Metazoa; phylum Arthropoda; class Insecta; order Diptera; family Drosophilidae; genus Drosophila; species Drosophila triauraria. Next base: position 12,274,067 of record CM024336.1, on the reverse strand, counting down.
AAAATTTACATAATTTGACATTTTTTTTTTTACATTACCAAAATGGATCGATTTTCAATGATCCAATTGCAGACTGCAAGGGTATACAAACTTCGGTTTACCGAAGTTAGCTTTCTTTCTCGTTTTTTGGTTTATTTGTGTAAAAATAGGAATTTTAAGTAGACAAAGTCTGAAAGTACTGAGGAATTTACATGTTTTGTTATAAATATAAATTAAACTTTATTTATAACTTAGAGAACAAAATAACTTACATTAATTTACTTTCCTAGCTTTGGTGGAAAATGTTATGAAACCTATTATAGAATCGCTTTAAAAAAGGTTCAAAAAGCTAGGTAATTTCAAATAAACAAAATATAAAGTGTTATCTTTTATATTTTGATTTAATTAATTTGTGAACATGAATCAGTATTCAAGAAAATTATTTTTTTAAGTCATTAATGTTCTAATTAATATTCCCAAGTAGAACAATAGACCCTCACTCAAGAAAAGTTTCAATTAACTAAGTATTTACCAATTTCAGCTTAAAATATCTAAGTAGTTACTCATTTCAGCTTAAAACATACTAGTTTACACACTTAAAAGGATTTCATTATCTTAAGATCCCAGATTTAAAGGACCTCTGGCACTTTCTGTTCACTCTGTGGAAATGGCAGAAAATTTAAATGGATTTTAAGCTTTTGTTGCGGAGGCAATTCATCTTGAAGCGTGCTTCATGATGTTTATTTATGCCGATGCATTATTCTTATTATTGTTGATGTTGCCGCAGTAGCTGCTGCCGTTGCTGTTGCTGTTACTGTCAGCAGCAATATTGTTCAGTTAATGTCAGGCGTTGGCCTGGTCAATGCGATTACGCTGCTGTTTGCATTGATTGCAGGAACACAATCCGGTGACAGAGCTTGTCACTGCAAGTTGCTCGGTTTGCTTTTCCACCCTTTTCATTTTCATTTCTCACATTTTCATGTCGCTTGTTTGCCGGTCATAATATGGAGCTGGGACTGGGGGCTGGGCCTGACATGGCCGAGTGTAAATTAATTGCATAAATTAAGTGAAAATGCACGTACTCGGCGAAAAACTATGGAGTGGAGTGCGTGAAGTGGCTCGGCGACTGGGTAATGTAATCTCCAGGTGATAATTGATTCTGGCAGGTGAAAGGTAAGCCGTTGGCCCTATTCGAGTCGCGATTCGCGAGTGTGCGAAAAATAATTATCTAAATAATTGAAAAGGGATACCTGCCGCGCGAAAAAAAGGACTGTCTTCCTTCCATTTCGCTGAGTTCACGCGGGCGTCAAGGTGCTGTTTCACTTTTAATTATGTAGAACAACAGGTCCTGGCAGCTGGACACTCCTCGGTGCTCGGTGTTTGCTGCTTATTTGATTTTTCTCTTGCTTTTGCGCTTTCCCGGAGTTTTTCCCACCTTCCCTTCCTGCTTCGCCTCCTTCGCTTAACTTGTGATCTGTGAGCTGCAGAAACTTTTGGCTAAGAAGTTTAAAGTGAATGCTCGCGCACCTTTGGCCTTAGCCTCAGCCTCAGCCCTTTTAATGGCTGCTTTAGGTTGTGTAAGCCAATTAGTTCTTAATTTGCAATTTGTTTTGCTGCAGTCGCGACCCACTCCTTCCTCCTAAAAATAAAAAAAAAGAGTATTAAATAAAATAAAATAAAAAAGAATAAGGTAAAGGGAGAGTAAGCGGAGGAGCTGGGAAAACAAAGCGGCCAAAGGAGTTAAAGGCAAAGCCAACCAGCAGACGAGCATATTTAAAAACTTTTGTTTTCAACTTTGCTACTTCTTCCGTTTTTTATTTTTTATTTCTCATTTTTATTGTTGCTCGACTCGACTCGACTCTCGACTTTTTCCTCCGCCATCCGCATCCGATGGCTGCTCTTCCTTTAAAACGCTTCTTTCCCTTATATTTTTTGTAGTCTTCTTTTTTTTTTTTTGCTTTTAATGTGAAACTTTTAACTGAATTAATTCCTTTTACTGCGCTGCTCGCGCTCCTGCTCCTGTTCCTGCTACTTATCTATGGCTCGAAATGCGCAGCCAGGCGTTTAGTTTAATCTTTTAATTTTTTCTTTATTTTTTCTTCAGTTTTCCCCCCTGCTTTTTGGGAAAACGCTCCCAGCTCCAGCTCCAGCTTCAGCTTCGATGTTGATTAAAGACAAGGCAACTTTTTGGCCATATGCTAAATTGAATTCTCGGGGGAAATAATCCCCGAACTTCTGGCAAGAAAACCCTTTTGGCCTCCTGTTGCACATTCGCGATGCTGGCCATAAATCATGAGCCGCTCTCGGTGTGTGTGGGAGTGTGTTTAAGCCATAAAACCGAAGAGTCGCGAAAGGGGGAAATTAATATTTTAGTTGGGCGAACACACGCACCAAACAGCTGTCATAAAGGTAAATGTCATAAAGCGATGTGGGTTGTGCCTTGCTTCCAAGATGGCAGATGGAATGCTGATCCCGTTCCAGCAGCTGAGCTGGGGTGGGGTGATGCACCGAGAAAAACAGGAAAACTTATTGTTTACTTGGTATTTATACTCAACAATAAATATTTTATTTTCTTTCTTCCAAATTAAATACATTTTAAAATACACAGAAACCTCTGTGGACTTAAACTTAATGGAACGCCCAAAAGAATGCATTAAAAAAAGATTTATTATCGCTGTGAACATAAAATCATTTCAAATAATTATTAATCACTGATTCAACTGACGAATAAGTTGATTTTAAGTCTATTTCGAATGTAAAGCAAATTCTTGGTAAAGAGATGATTCAATACATTTTTTTAAGGCTCACGGCTATGTTTCCAGGGGCTTTACTATTTTTCTTGTGCTATAAAAGACGTAAAAAATATTTTAATCTCCAAGCTGATAGATACATTTTCCCTGAGTGCACGAGTGGGTGCGTGACCTGGCGTCGGCTTGTCTGTAGCCAAGACTTTCGTCCCATTTCATTTCGTTTTCTCCAAGTTTATCAGCGTCGTCGTCGCTGGCGGATGTCAGAGTAAGTGAAATATTTCCAAACAAATAAAATGAAATGTGCCGCAAAAACGCGCACTGAGCAGACAAACAATACAGAGTGAAATAAAGCGTACAAAACCCCGGCAAAAGAGTGTAGGATTGTGGGGCGAAAACGAACAAGGAGCCAAGCGAAATGGTAACATGACATAAACATGACATTTGACTTCCATTCTCCTAGTCCCACCGCCAGCATTATGGTGCGGGGTTTTCGCTGGGTTTTCGGTAGGTTCTTCTTTTCCTTTTTTTGGCACGTGACTGGCCGCGCTTAGCGGCTGAGCAAATCATATGCACCTTTGTTAAGGAATTATAAACCCCCAGCTGGCACGCGAATCAAAAATGCACGAAAGGCGTGTCCCCCAAGAGCCAAACATGAATCGCTTAATACTTACGGAGAAAAACGAGGGCTTTATTGCTGCCAAAATAAATTTTTAATGAGCCTTTCATTCAAGTAATTAAATTAATATATACACCAACAAAGCTAGTTGTGTAGACTCTTTATTAAATATATATTTTATTTCTTTCAATAGCTAAAAATAATTTGAAGCATTATTTAAATTGATTTTCTAAAGGTATTTATTTTAATTTGTTATTTATTATAATTCAATTTAAGCTATTAGGAAGCTTTCTTTATTACTGATTTCTCAAGTGAACAACAATCAAAATATTAACATTTCCCTGTGTAAAAAAAAAATCCACAAAGTAAGCCCCGTGAGCATTTTCCCTGAAACCCAATCCCGGCGAGAGTATTCAGGCTTTGTTCTGTCAAAACTTTGTCTGGACCCGTAGAAGCCCCCCTAACCGCCCACACCGCCTTATTAATTTAAAAGCCTTTAGCCAGAAAAAATAATGCCAGGGCCAATTTGGCAAATTGTTTGGCATCTAAGCTAAATGTTACGACCCAGACATGTGGCCTAAAATTTATGTGCTCGACAATTGTGCCCCCCCACAGAACATCCCAGCTCCCTTTTCTCTTTCCCGGAGAGAAAAGTTTTCAATAAATGCAGGAGAGGCAGACCCAAAGTCAAAGCCAAAGCCAATCAAGAGTGAAGCCCAGGACTCAAATCAATGGCCATTCAAGTTGAATGCATTTTCAGCAAACTTCTTGTTCTTATTGTTGGTAGAACCGAGAGTCGAGTCCAGTCAATTGTCAGCTGCCATAATAATTTGCCACATCATTAGCGTTTTTGGCGGAGTCAGAGGCGGACTCTTGGCCAAGATCAAAGTGCCTAATATGGTCTGACAGGTCATTCGCCGTTCTTTTGGCTACATTCTTTGCCAGTGCGAATTAGAAAGGCATTAGGGGCCAGCAGAGCCCGCAAAGCCACAAGGCCCAGCAGAGCTCCTCTGCCACTCAAGACATTAGCATTTTTAATTTCCAATAAAAATTCAAAAAATCGCCGCACAAGTAGGCGATAAAAAATTAATAAAGCTGCGATTATACGGAGACCAGGGAGACCACCGAGACAGCCGCGACTCAATGTCAGTCAGTGGAAGCGGCAGCAGGAGCAGGAGCAGGAGCGGGAGCAGGACCCTGAGTGGAGCACCACTAGGCCAGAGAGCTGTGAAAATAATTTGAAATTCAATTTTCGACAATGGCACACAAAGGAATCGCGCCGCATCAGCAGCAGCAGCGGCAACAGACAGCCTTACTGCGGGGTTTCCTGAGCACGGAGTGAGGGGATATGGATGGACGGGAGTGGTTCGGAGGGTGGTTGGTCGAGTGGGTGAGATATCGGTGGTTGGAGTGCCTGGCCACGGCTCGTTAGGAGGCAAGCGAGCGTCCTCTACCGCCGGAGTCCTTTACCGCCGTACCTATGGCCTGGTTACTTTTATGCACTGAAATTATTGGTTTTTCTGGCTTTTTTTTGAGGATATTTTATTAAGAAAAATAAATTTTAGAAACTAAAAAAATATATAAATATTTGTAACAACAAAAAAACCTTTTAGTAAATTTATTTTTAATTATTAGCCCCATTTTCTCTCAGTTAAACCATTTCTGGTAGTCAGTCACCGTTGAATGGGAGCTTGTTGAATGTCCAGCAACGGCAGGACCTGCGGGTTTTCGGCTGGCAGAGGGAGAGAGAGGTGGAAGGGACTTGCAACATGGCGTGGAAAATTTACGATTTTATTACTCAATAAATGCAAAAACTCGGCACTCGTAAAGGAAAACCCATTTCTCTCTCCCGCTCGCTTTCGGATGCTGCTGCACTTCCTGGGGTCGTCTTAAAGGTAGTTGGGTTTAAATTACACTGGGATGGAGCTCCTTTCCGCTGCGAAGACACGGACACCCACCCAGCACTCTCCACTCTTTCTGGGTTAATGTTGGCAGGTGGAAATTTTCGAAATCCCCGGCGGTTTGGCGCTCCGCTTCGTTTCGCATCGCTAGCAGGTCATGCATAATTTAAAATTAATTTCGTTCTATGTAAAATTTTGCGCCATGGCTTAGGGAGGAGCCAGGAGCCAGCAGCAGGACACAAGGACCAGGATGACTCTGTGAAATATTATATTTTCGGGCATTGTGTGCATTGTGCTGAATTAATAGGGCAAATTGAAATTTTATGGCCATTCAACATTTATGGCGGATCGTTTGATATTTGATTTGTGGGATTCCTGATTTCTGACCCCCTAAAAGGCAGTGAGAGCTAATCACTCATCGAGTGTCTGGTTTTGAGTTCAACTCGGGGACTCGACAAATAATTATAGAAAAAGGGGAAACTTTGCAATTGTTTTTGGGCCTTAGTTAGGCCAATTTTCTCTTTGGGAAATAAATTGGCATCCCTTCCCCTGCTTCCCTTGGCAGTGTCAAGACTTTTAATTGCAACAAAATAATTATGGCGCCCTCGGGGGCAAATCGCAAATTGGAAATTGCAACTCGACGGCGGCGCCAAAAAAGCTGCTAAGCACAACTCCAGCTGCACTCGTCGCAAAATTAAAAGCAAATGAAACAAAGGACAAAAACAATGGCAGCGAACAATAGTCCTTAGCCTGGGAAATTGGGGTGAGGACAATGCGGATACCCTGCAGTTAAACTTTTGAATGTGAATGCGAGAATTGTGTAAGTTTAAGATGTTTTGCTGGCACAGTTATGGTGCAGTGAGGAAAATCAGGGAGTTATTAAGTGAATTTTATATGAAAAACGAGACAAATAAATTGTTTTCTTTTACTATTGAAATACTTTAGTAGATATTAATTCATATAAATGTTATTAAAATTTTTTGGCATACTAAACACTTCAGAATCGGCGTAAATTCCGTTTGCCAGCTGCTAGTCTTTGACAAGATCTTTGTTTATTTTTGGCATAAATACGTGCTTTGAATTATTTTTTTAAATAAAGCCGACTTTTAGCTAGAGTCCTTAAGAAAAGTATTTCAGAAATACTGAAAAAACCGCAGAAATATTTTCTCTGTGTCTCCCAAAAGGTGCCACACTTACCATCCGATTTTGCGAGGTCTTTTCTCCCAAGTTTTGAGCATCTTGTCGAAGTCTTAAAGGTCCTGCTGCTAAATAAAATGGCAATTCGCAGGCAGGACTTTACGAGCCAAGTTGCGTGGCCCTGGCAAAGTGTGTGCGGCAATTTTTAGAGCGCATTTGGGTAAAAAGTCCGCAGCAAACCATTTAGCAGTTAGTTTTGGGCTTTTGGCCATTTGCAGTTGTTGCTGACTGGGGCTTGGTTTATGCCAAGCCTTTGATACGGATTTTGTTGCCGGTTACTAGTAAGTTGTGTTCTCCTTTTATGACTGCACCAAGTGTGCGAGAAAGTTTTCAGCCTGCCTCGTCCTCCTGCTCCTTTTGGAAACAATGGGGGTTCGGTTTCGTTTTGGGCCACCACCAGTGCGTGACGCATTCCGGCTGCACTTGAAACCCGAGATTCGGATAGGGGAAGCCCCTCCAGGCGGCCCTGTATCTGGCCAAGCTGCAAAGTGTTAGATAAAGTTTCGGCGCCACTTTGTTGACTTGCCAGACCAAAATGTGTGCTTAACTCCCAGGCAATCTCTTCTGAAGGTTTCAGCCTTCTCCTCCGCATCTCGCCCACAGAAAGTTATCGAAATGAAGATCGGTAGCGCTCGCAGCTGTATCGCGCCGAGTGGAACTTGATTTCGAGTGCATTTGATAAAGTTTATTAAACTTTAAAGTGCTGCGGATGGCTAAGCAATCTCTGGGAATAGTTGGAATTTATTTAGAGAAGAGATGATTTTCATTCAGGTTTAGGAAGAGAATTTAAGGCTTCTGTCTTTACTTGGATTTTACCAGTTTCTTTCTAATAGAGGTTTCCAGAGTAATCATATTCCCATTAAGCCTATTAATGCCGCCTGAATACCTCCCATTTTATATACATTTTCCCTATTACTCTCTGTAATAGAGGTTTTTCGAGTAATCCCGTTCCCTAAAACCCCATTAATATCGCATGTATTGATCCCTTTATTCCTGCCCAAGGAATACACAATGGCTGCACACACGCGAGACAACTCAAATTAAATAAATTACGTGATCTTATTAAAAGCGTCTGACTCTGACTCTGACTCTGACTCTCTGACTAGGCCATTCCAAATAGATGTCCCAACGCGAGACATGGTCCAAATGTGGCTTTATTTCCAGCCGACTAAACGTAACTAAGATTAACTGTTGCTGCAGGTGCAGGAGCACACCTGGGCAAGCCTGCACGTGTCGCGGAGTCAGACACTCGATGGAAATGGAGATGGGGAGCTTGGGAAATGGCAGTGGAAATGGTGCCTCAGATAGAGTCCCAAAGAATGGGGGGACAGCCTGGAAAATTAAGTGCCGCCACCGTGAGCACAAGCAGCTGCAAATTTATATCAAAAAGTTAACGCAACGCGCAACCGCACCCAAAATCGAGAGACTAGTCCGAGTCCATTTGAAAGTTGCCTGTTGCCAGGAAGGCTTCTGTTGGCAGTTATTTCCTTAATGCACTCTGGAAAAGAAAATGTTGGAGGAATGTTTTGTAAATTAAATAATTAACTCCGATACACGCTGTTTGTTCTTTTTAGGAGAAATTTAGACTGATTTGGTTGTTACGGGAGCTTTGAATACTTATAGATTCAGGAACAAATGAAGTATTTATAAAGGCTGTAAAAATGTGTTTAATATTTTAAAATTTTTTAAAATTGGGAAACTATTTTTTAAAATGAATGAAACTTGAAATTAACAACGAAAGCTGTATTAATGTACTTAATTTATATAAATAATTTAATGTAATTTATCTAAAAGTTAAAATGTAATGATTAATATGTTTCCCATATTACAATGATTATTTGTAAATATTTTACCATCTTTGCCTAATTTTTATGAAGTTTAAATATATTTTCAAATATTAATTTCGAATGAACACCTCCTGAATACAATTTACTGTAATAAACAATTCAATTCCTGGAATATATCCTTTATTTTCCCAGTGCAGCCCTTACCCCTGCAAAGAAGGATCCATTCCTTGGCGCGTGTATAAATCTTGCGCCGGTTTTATTTGGCTTAATGACCAGACGTGCACAGCTCCATAATTTACGGGGGGTTTTCGGGGCGGGTGTTTCGGTCGTCCTGCCATGGGTTTCCATGTAGATGAGGTGGCGCCGGCAGACAAAGTAGGCAAAGTCGGTGCTCCGGAGCTTCTTGGCCCCGGCCATTTGTACGTACCTTCCGCGTGGTGGTGCTGGTAGCCGTATCCGTATCTGTAGCCCGGGTTTCCTGGTATCTGTATCTGGGCTCTGCTACTTGAGGCAACATGTTGCGCTTTTACTGGCGCAGAAGGAAGGGAAGTGTCTACTTTGTCTTACTTTGCTCTACTTTGTTGTGGCTTTTAATAGAAATCCTTTGCCAGTGGCCACCACCGGGATCCACGAGGATATTCCCTCGCTCACCTGGACTTGCTGGCTTGCCTGTCGCTGATTATCTCCTGTTCGGTCTCATGGTAATTACCCGGGGACAGAAACGACTAGGCTTAGTCTTTGAAAGAAAATGAGTAAATCTCATAATTTATTTAATTGTATTTTAGTGCGTGCAATAAATTTATATTAGTCCCTGGTACCCGCACCCGCATGTGGCCGACCGCAAAGAGTCTCCGAAGGGAGACAATGAGGACACTGAGCGTAACAATATAATAAAGGCCAACCCCCGTGTGTGTGTGTTGCCATTCCATGTGTGTGCCGGCGAACAATGACTGACCAAATATTGACATAAATGTCAAACTCAAATTAGAGCTCAGGGTCAAGGGTCGGCTAGCGAGAGGCGACCCTCCACCAGCAGTCACTCGCACAAAAGATGCAAGTTGTTAAATCCATCCAGGCCTGGGTTGGGTCTCTCTCTCTGTGCTCTAATCCTAAACAAACAGGGGAAAGTGGAACTCAGCAGAACAGACACTTCACCCATTATGCAATAAAACAATGCCGAAGGGAGAAGGGGTATTTGTGGTGCACAGGAAAAAATAACTAGTCATGGTTTTTTGGATTAAATAATGAAATAAATAATTCAAAATTAAACACATTCTTAATATGGATTCTGATTACAAAAAAACATTTCTAAAATGATTTAAAACTCTCTACCACGACAGGCTTTTAAGTACAGATTCTTTAAATTAAAATTATAAATTATATAGAAAGAACTTTGTGGCAATCTCACTTCTCCATCTGGCAACGCTATCTTTTGGACACATTGTAAAACAACCGCCATTGGTCACACTGAATCGACGAAATTCGCTAAGAAAAACTACACAAAGTCTGCAAATATATTAGGTTCAAAACAATATTTTAATATTTATTAAATAAGTTTATAATCTATCCGTTACTCAACTCATTTAACTTAAAGAAAATTAATTAAAAACCAATAATTCTTAAAATTTAAGAATATTTTCATTAATATTTTTTTATTATCTCATTGATTTACTAAACCAATTTAATGTTAAGAAATAAGCCTAATATTTCCTTCTCTGCACTAAGATGATAGATTGAAGATTACTCTCTATAAGCATATTGGAATTGTTTGATAAACAAATGGCAGGCCGGGGAATACTGTTACTACAGGGAGGGGGCCATTGGATTAGCGTTAAGTACTCCGCGGCGGGGTTCCCTTCACGATTGGGTGGCGGTGGTCGTAAACTACGAGTGGCTGACTGGAAATGAGCAAATTGCACGCTAATGCAAGGCATTATGCTTTTGGATCGTTCGCAATCCGCAGCCGCATTTTCCCCCTGCGCTTTCTGGAGGATTGTTTGCCTTTGGTGGCTGCTCCTGCTGCTGCCGCTGCTGCTCTCCTTAGTTTTTGGCTTGGAGTTCTTTGAATCGGGAACTGCGTTATTTCACCTTTAATCCGCACTTAGTGAGTATCTCACAGATGGCAGCAGAAGTACCACCATCGCCCACAACGTTCAACCACCGCTGCAAATGCACTCCATTCATTATGCACCACATTTCTATCAGAGCAGTGGCGTAGGCAGGATTATGTGGAGGGGTTTTTTTTATTTTTAAGGGGATTTTATTAGAAAAATAATTAAGTAAAATATTTAGTATATAAAATAATACTATTTGTCGTTGGTTTCAAAGCTAAAGTTACCAAAAGTCTCTGATTAATGGAAAATGCCTCGAAGAGCTGTTTATCCAAGCCCGTTCTTAATTTGCAGAAATCTCTTTCTGGAAAAAGTTAAATAAAGTAAATATTATAGGTAAATATATAACATTCTTTGAAATGTTTTTACAATCTGTAAGCCCCCTTCTTTGTACGCCTCTGTATGTGGCTGCTTGTTTATTTCTGGTCTTGTTTATTTCACGGCATGATGCCTCTCTCACTCTGGCACTTTTTTTTTTGCAGGGGTGGCAAAAAGGTTCTCTATATAATATATATCCGGGAACAATGGAATTTAGCTCGTGATCTAGGGGGAGTTTCCAGAGTTAGAGGGTCATTCCTATAGGCCTAATGGGCAAACGGCTAAATGGGTTACGGAGTCGCCACTTATTTTCAACCCTCGAGTATCCATGGCATATTAATTGAATATCCCTGATATGGAATGTATCTGTTATCCATACTGCGTCCCCTGCAATTTTATTAATTAAAATACTTTTTTGTATACTAATCCAAAAGATAAGCCTAATATTATTTAAGAATATATCTATGGATTTAATCTTCTTCCATAACATTGTTCTTAGACAACTCCCCAAAGCACAAAGCTATGCAATTACCCATCAACTGTATGTAAATATTTCATTTACCCAATAATTAGCAGAAATTACAGATTAATAAATATATATAAAACGGATGGTTCAGTAGTCACTGACCGTAATGTTGCTGCCAATCGTATCGGGAATAAGGAAATTTGTTTTCGGGAGGGCAAAGGACAAGGGGAATTGACAGGTTGACTGGATGACTGCGGCTGAAATTCTTCTTCTGTCGTCGTCCCGAATATTTACTTGAAATAATTGTTGGGCCAAATTAATTGAGTTACATTATGCATTAGTGCGTTCTCTGGCTCTGTGTTTGTGTGTGTCGACACATAACGCAAAACCCCAAAATAGCTGGCCACTAGTAATGACAGCAGCAACAACAACTGCCAACTTGCAACAATGCATCAGTTGGCAAGTGAAGCCGAAATATTTCACAGCCGCCCGAGCTGCTTCAATGAGCGAAATGCAATTGGAATTACAGCGGCAGCCGCAGAGGGGACAGACAGCCAGGCCATCGCAGAGATAACACACTGAGATAGAAGCACTGAAAGAAAAATATTTGAAAAGAAGTAACATAGATTTAAAGAGCCTGGATAACTTAAATATGGAATTTGATTGAACAAGAAACAAAAATATTCGAATCTAAAGTAAGGCATCTTAGAAACCTATAATTTATGTATGTTCTCTAGTATTTTACAAGAGAATTCTTAATTCGTTTAATTATGTTACACTTTATAGGAACAGAAAATATTTGTGTAGTATTCACTTTGTTCTTTCGTATAATATTCTTAAAACTGATACTAATCTTTTATACCTGGTAAAGGGTATTTATATTTATTAATCACAGATATTAATTGTTTAATTATTGTAATAATATGTATATTAAATAAAGCTTTGAGTCAGAAAAATGTACATAACTTTATACATAACTTTATTCATTTATTTCCTTATCAACTTATTGCAATTCATTTTTTTTCTTTACAGGTAACATTAAAATGAATAAAAATTAGGTTTAATTGGAATTTCCAATAACCAAATCGAGAGCCAATTGTTTCCTAAGTAAGTAATTATATCTACTCTCCCATCCATATTTAAATAATTTAATAAAAGCAAAAGTACGCCATTATTTTGTGTTATTTTCTCCCAGTGCTACAACCGAGCTAACTGACATGCTAAATATTGCATACATCTTGTGCATTGTGTCCATGTGGCAAATAATTATGGCATTAATATTCCTATGCAAATATATGCACAGTGCTTTGTTCTCTATCTGTGAGATACAATCCGCCTGAATGGGAGTGGGTGTGGCAGTGCGTCTGTGGGAGTGTGCATCTGTGGGGTTGGAGGGCACGTGATACAGTGTGTTCATTAATATAATTATGACCGCAACAGGCGTGGGGCATAAACACGACCCGATCCCGAACCCAAACCGAATCAAAGTCCCAATTCCCAACCCAAAAACCGTATGCATTATGATGTTTCGTTCCTGCTGCCTTCTTTTTGAAACAGATACAGGAGAGTATATTGTAAGCTCGAGCCATTAGCGAGTTTTGTTTAATCGCTTCAACTAGGCTATAATGCAGATCACACAGGGAATAAATATGTTAATGGAATTTGTGTTTAGTTTTGAGATTAATTAAGCAAATAACTTAAACTTGTTGGGCTAAGTAATAATTAATAATTAAAAAAAAAAAATAGGAGCTTAGTTGCTGATAAGTCTAATATGGGGATTAGCACACTGTTAAGGCATCTAATATTTATTTAATTGCTGACTTTATCTGATAAAAAATTCAAAAAATATTTAATAATCATAATAATCATATTTATGAAGAAATTACACTAAAATAAGCTACGAAAAGAGCTGGAAAGCACTTAAACCCCAATGATTTCGGTCCTGTGCAAGGCAGCTGCAGCCTCACTTCCTCTGGGGCCCCAAAATGTATAATCAAGCAGGTGCAGACGGTTAATGGATCTAATACCCCTTCCAGTGCCCGAGCCCGCGCTCTTGCCACCCTTTGAGCCCACCCAGCACTCGCATGTACCCCCTACTAAGCACAGATTTGGTTCACTCTAATGAGCTCTGCGTGCGGCTTAAGGGCAACTCTAGTGCTGCTTGTATCTGCGGCACTTTGCCAATATGTGGGTAAAATTACTAGCAACCGCCGCCGGCGGCGTAAGTGCGGATACATCACCAGCAGATGCATTTTAATTGGAATACCAAAATGGCGAATAATGGCGGACCAAAAGCAGAAACAAGAACAGCATGAGAAAAACAAAAACATTCAGAGAGAGAAAACGGCAAACAAAAAGGCGGCGAATGCCCAATTAGAAGCCTATTAGTGCTGGCCAAAAGCACCCCCTCTTATAGTCCCTCGGAGTTGCAGCATTGTTGCTGCAATTATTGCAACACGATTCGGGGAGCGCCGAAAGCGAAGCAACAAATTACACCAAATGGCTAATGAATAAATATCTGTAACTGGTGAAGTAGCACTTCCGTTCACCCAGCAGTTGGCATCGTTTGAGATTCACTGAACGAAAACTATTCTTGGATGTTTTAAAAATTTATATATTAATGGGTTTTCTCCTTGAACTAGTTTTATATACATTTTTTAATAATAGAAGTAAATCGGGAGATATATAGAAAGGTCTAGTGATTTATGAAAATAGTATAAATGATTTGATTTACATTTTTGTTAATTTCAAAATTAGTTCACTTAAGGCTCTGTATATACAAAACATAATTTCCAATTGAAACGTTAAAATATTATAATCTAAACTGACTTTCCAATGATGGTATTACATATTTCCCTATGGTTTACATTTTTCAGGCCTTAAAATGGAAATCCCACTTTACAAATAATACATCGAGTGTTAAGTTAATTTTTAATTCGGAAAAATGTTTGCCCTTTTTTATGAAAAAACTTTTTTTACATAAAAATACTCTCAATCTCTTCAAATATCACAGAAACACAAAGGTTAAAGCATATAACTAACCCAATCTTTTTGTCATTCCGTTTGCTGCTTTAAAAATAATAATACTAGAGGCATTTGCTGAAACTATTGTACTTTTATGGTTAATTTTTGATATTTGAATCCGCTTTACATTTTTTTCCCCCATCATTGTTGGCCTGTTTAATAAAAGAATATAGTTTCATTCGTATTTGTTGCCGCATTGTTGGCGTTGGAGCTGCACTAATAAGAAGGCAGCGAAAAGTGCAAATACAGGCAAAGAGGCGGCAAATGCAGTTTTGTATCTTGTATATCGTACTCAGGCACCCATTTACTCCCTCCCACTAAAGCCGCATGGCGGCTCTGTGTATCTGTGTACTTTGTGGCATGCCACATAAACTTGACGCCGCTGCTGCTGTGTGATATTTTAGCATTGAGCAGCTCTCTATCCAGCTTCCCAGCCTCCGCGTCCCGGTCCGTCCCGTCCCGTCCCGCAGGGATATTTAAATCCTTGTTCGCCGGGAAAAGGGATAGAGGATCCGTTGGCAAGGACTCGGCGCTGTTGGCTTTTGTATGCGCATTAATGCAACGACTCTCATGTTTATTCACACACAAATTTGCAGCAAATACAACGCACAGCGCACAACGCACAGCAACTGCGGTGGCGCTGGCGGGTTGGGGATGCAAGCGGATGCATTTGCACTCCCGCCACACACGCACACACAGATAAATGCACTGGGAAAAAATTAAAAAATGTATAAGAGATTTATAAGGATAGGTATACAAAAATGTATGATTTTTAGGAAATTGTATATGTAAGATTTAGGCCTTGAAATATTATCAGGAGCGAAAGCAAAAGCACTCCTAGTTTCAGTTACGAAATAAGATCGTTTAGATATGGAAAATATTTTTAAAAATTATTATTTTAGTTAGGTAAATGTTTTAAATTAACTATATTCAGAGAATTTGTTAAGAAAATCGTAAAATTTAGGTTTGACACTTATTAGAAATTTACCATAAGGGGATATTAAAGAAATTACTTTAATATTTAACTATAACCTGCTTAAAACTGTTCTAAGATATAAAATATTTAGTAATAAACTAGTTTCATATTTTTTTACCTAGAAATCCATTATTTTTTTCAATGTTTTGCTATACAAAAGGCAAACTCAGAGACAGGATTCTCTCTCCCACTTGGCTGAAGCAATCTGCCAGCAAATGCGCTTTACATTTTGCACACGCTAATACAATTTAATGGTCGCATTAATTTGGCGCATCTGTTGCATTTTAAAACACGCACACCACTGCATGCACCACACCCACACGGCTGCAGCTACAGATACAGATACAGACGTCGAGTTACAGATACAAGGAACGGCTTCAACCGCAGATACTTTGCTCACTTTGTTGATGCCGGGGCTTTAGCGGGGAGGTTAAGGCGAACAACGCATTTCGCCATTCGCCATTCGCCATTCGCCAGCAACTGCAAATAAAGTTGCGCACAGCTAAATATTAATTCTAACCAAGTTAGGGGAACTACTTTAATGGCGGGGGCGTGGCAACAGCCGCCCAACTGCTTAATCCCCGGATAAAACGGCAGCTGGAATTAAGATTGAGATACATGTGCGAGGCATGTCTGCATGTTGAGCGTAAATTTTAAATTTCAATTTCCATTTTCATGGAGAAAGTGTAGAGCTTGGGAATTAACAAGTAAATTGAGAGGAATTATATGTACAAGAGTGGTAAATATTATATAAAATAATCTAAATAATAATAATCTTGCCTTTGATATTTAAAGATTCCCATACTTTTTGTAAAAGTGCCTCATATTAAATTAATCATTATTATATTAAATAAATTCTATCTAATTCCATCTCAATATCACAACAATATCCATAATTTTAACCATCCCTCCGCTGTCAGAAATTCAAAACACGTAATTGAGAATTCTCTGTCTCTCGGTCGCTAATGCATGGCAACTTTGTTATTGCTGCCAATTAGGTTTCCATTCTGTTTGTGCCAATGTTTGCATATTATTTCTGCCCAATTTGCATTGATGCAATATTGTCCCTGTTCTCCCCCTGTTCTCTATCCCCCCTCTGGCTGCCGCGTCACTTGCTGAAAATGTCAAAATTTAAATATTGAAAGTGACGTTTCGCGCAGCAGGAAAAACTGGCGGTTCGCCCCATCAGCCATTTTCCATCTCCCCTCTGATGTTGCAGCAGGCGTTGCACTAAGCGGATAAGCGCTTGTTAAATTTTTAATGCGTTGCATAATTTTTAGTTCGGCGAGAATATTTTGCACAAAATATATTTTAATTCGAACGGGGAAGGGATGGGAGCGAGGGCGAATAGCGAATGGCAGCATGAGTGCCGGCTGCATTTGAAATGAGCTGCATGTGGCATGCGGCAAGCGGCATGCTGCTTGTGGCAGCGATTAAGCCTGGCTTAGAAGCAGTGCTGACAATTCCTGCTTTTTCCTGATATTTTTTTTGGAGGTGTGATTAGGCGAAAGAATGACAATTACTTAATTAGATAAATATAAAATATTTTTACTGTAACGGAAGTTGCGTAAGTTAAGGAAATAACATCAGGATTTCGTACTCGACTTTATTTATAATATAAGGTAACATAATATTTTTTTTATAATTATTTTTTTAAGCCTTCTGCCTTTTTGAATAGTATTCTCCGCCATTACTGCCTAGACTTCCATTCCATTTATTTGTTGAAGCCCCCCTGGCTGTATGATGGAAATTTATATGAATTTTAATTTTCACCGCCATGTCTTCTCATCAATTATCCGGTCGCTTCGTCCTTCTCTGTGCACATTTAAATTTTTACCAGCCAAAGTCCTTGATAAACATTTTTCAATTAATTTTTATTTGCTGCCGACGACATTTCTTTGTCCACACACGCGAATATTTATATGTGAAAGCGGCAGCAGCAGCAGCAGCATCTCCTTTATGTATTTCTTTAACGGATTTCCACTTGTCTCACTTTTTGAGAAAAACTTGTCCTGATGGCAGTCACACGCATTGTCAGACACACACACACACACACAACGGTTCAACAATGGGGCAGCAACAGTGCGTAAAAAATTTGTCATGAGAGTAAAGAAACGCTCGAGATGCGATAGCCGAAATTTGGCGAATGATAAACCATTCAAGTACCTGAACGAAATTTATTTTTCTTGAGTATATTTGAGAGTTTTCTATGCTTTGGTATACTTGAATTCATTTTATGAGAGTTCCTTGAACTCAAATAAATATGTTTCGTTGGACATTAAGGTTTATTTTTGTATATTCTTAAAGAGAAATAATTAAATTGATAAAAAATCTTTGTTGTCATAAAATTGACCCTTTATTAATTATTAGATATTTTTAATGGACTTGAAAAAGATAGAAATAATCGATTTTATAACCTTAAAAAATATTTACAGGTTTTTAAAATTAATAATAAAATGGTTAATATTAACGTTACTATTGTAACTATTGTAGTTTATTTTTTTTTTAACTTTCTTATGATAAATAATAGCCCAAAGAACATATTTTTGAGTTCTCATTAATTTTCCTATAACATTATCCTCCTTTCCTTAAGATCCTGCCTCATTTTTGCTACCCATTTGTGTGGCTGTTCCATGGAATAATCAAAAAAAGGACGCACCGAAATATTTATTAAGCACATACATGCATAAGCAGGACACACTCACACACACTCATACTGTTGAAATGTTAAGTAATTCCTTAAACAACACAACAGGTCGCCGGCATTGGCATGGCCTTGCCCCCAACCTCGCGCCTCCACCTCCTCCGCGTCCTCGTCCTCGCTGTAACTGACGCTGAGTGGCAGACACACAGATACTCACATAAGCAAATTGAATTTAATGCTTTCTGCTGCGGGAAAGCGAGCGGGAGTGCGAGCGAGGCAAACAAATCAAGAGACGAAGGAAATAAAAGCCAAACGCACAAATAAATACGCGCACAAGTACATAAATTTAAATTATTTTCGTGGCCCCAGCCTCGCTTTCATTTATGCTTTTTATTTTATTATGCTCGAGACCGCTGCAAGGAGCCAAGGAACCAAGGATCCAAGGATCCAAGGATCCCGCCATTTGAATACGGCGAGACGGACTGGCACACTTTTTTTTTACAAACGCTGCAAAGAGTATCTCAAAGTGCGGCGGTATCTGTACACTAAAGAAATTTGTAGAGCTAAATAATCAGGCAATAATAATCTTTAAAAAATACTCCTGAACTTCCCTTAATTTAGTAGAAGAAATAAACAAATTAAAGGGCTATTTGTATATTATATACTCAAAAAAGTGTCTTAAAAAATATTATTTAAAATATATTTCGCTCTTTAAAATATTCGTTTTTATTAGATAAAATATTTTCTAGAAAGTTAGAGAATTATTACTCATTGATAGCTATTTTTTCAGTGCTTCCTGTATCTGTAGCTGTTAATCTGTATCTGTGTATCTGTAACTGTGACGGCGCATCTTCAGCTGTCTCTTAGCGAACTATGCGACCGCAGCAAACAAATACGTGTACTGGCATACGCACACATTCGTATTGAAGACGACGCGTCGTCCTTGGTGCTTGTGTAAGGCATGTTAACTGGGATTTGACAGCTCGTAAATAATATTTCGCTTGTTTGTTGGCTCGGCACCAACGAGAGCAACGTCTCGCGCAAGGACGATACAGAGACAGTGGGCTAAAAAGTGAGGGATTATTTTTTAAGAGATTTTTATAGGGAGCTAAGGCTTGTTTGAAATTGAAATTGTTTTAAAAAGTGTTCTTAAGATATAAGAATAATGTTGTAAACGGGGATGAAGTTTAAGCAAAGCGCTTACTTCCGTAGATATATTTATAAGACATTTTAAAATAAGACATAAATTCTCATAAAATCTCAAAATAAATAAAATAAATTTTAAGAAAAAATTCTTTTTAATTAAACATAGAAAGAAATTATCAATCAAGTTAAAAAATTAGTATTAAACTCTTAAGAAAAAACGCAAAATGTACGATTTACCCTTAATCGCTAGATTCCTAGAATTCTAGAATTCGCTAGAATTCCTTCAGTCCTCGGGGCACATTAATTATAATTGTGAGTTTTTGACCCCACTGTGACCTATCCGATGGCAGCCATGTGAAAACGAGAAACGCATTTCATTTTTAAGCTTTCGTCCCCAGTTCCCCCCTTTTGCTCTCTGCTTGTTAAACAATCTTTTTACATGACATATGTGGGCGGGTGGGGGATGGGTGTCCAAGGAGTCGGATTCTGAACTGGGAATCTTGGCTGAGAAGGAAAGAACGAATGCCCCGACATGTCCCGATTTTGTTTTTTTTTTTTGAGACCCCGGCTGCCACTCTCATTATGCGTTCTCTCCAGCGGAGTCGGAGCTGGAGCCTGCCTCATTCCCGTGCTTATTAAATTTTCATAAGTCAGAGGCAGGCTCGTAAAAATGCTCGGTGCTTGGTACTTGGTAACTCGGTCGCTTTTAAGCGCAAGTGGATTAAAATTAAAGCGGAACTTCAAAGGCACAAGCCCCTGTAATTAAAGCCATGAAAACTGTCCACAATTCGATTGCCGAAAACTGAATTAAAACGGAACTCGACCATCCAAAAAATAAGACGACAAGCGTGGCAAGACAAAGCTAAAGGAAGATGGAAACCCAGAGCAAGACCTGGTGGCTGGTGGGGCAGAGAACTGGAAACCACAGGAGAGATTTGCAGGGAGACGGGACACAGGACGAGGGCAGGAGGAGCGCAGGAGACCCGCAGGATTCGCTCAACTGGAAGAAGATGATGGCGATGACGAGAACGATGTGCGAGGCGGTGAGAGATAGCTAAGGTCGCCTTTCCGGTTTTTTTTTCCCACATACATATACAGACATATGTCTGTGGGCATTGACACTGGGAAAATAGGAGTTAAAAAGGAAAGTCCCCTAATCGATTAAGAAAAATATAGCTAACATGCTTAGAAAGCTTTCATATATTTTTTAATCAATTTTAAAGAAAGCTGGTGGGGTTTTTTTTCGGCAAAAGCTTTTGAAATATTTATTTGCTGATTTTAAAATATATTCTTCCCAGTGTGTCTTAGATATATAACCTCTCCAGATACATATATATGTGCGAGGCGTGGCCGCTGGCAATGCTGAAAGTGAAGCATCTTGTGCAATGTAAACGAAACGTAGCCGATAAAAATAATACGAGAGGCAATTTCGATTTATTGACAGGTGCTCTCGACTTTATTGAAACGTTTAACTGGAAAACCCGAATCGAAGCCAACTCCACACACACTCCCTTCGAGTATGTGTCTCCGTGTGTGTTTATATGCAAAATTGTGCAAAACGATAAAAATTATGTGAATTTCGTTTTGATTTATCGCTGCGACGCAAGGAGTTGAGCTTGGAGTATATTCCCGTATATTCCGGCATAGATTAGGCCCAGATTTATGAGCCTCCAGCTAGCCAGGATGTTTAGCTGAATTTTGACAAATTTAATTACAGTTTCACCTTGAGTGGCGGAGTGTCTTTGGCCAGGGAAAGGACACGCACTATTTGTCATTCCGGGACTCCGGGGCTCATAAATTCCGATGTGCATTTAATTTTCGGCAAGCCGGGGCCGGGCACGTCCGCATCAATGCCGAGGCATTATTTAATAATGAAAATTGAATAGTCCTAATTCAAGCCGATGACAAAGTGGTCAGGTGGATATATATGGGACACGTGCCACTCGCACACACTCGCTCACTCACACACACTCCCAAACAGGACACCCTCGAATTGTGGTTTTCCTCCTGTCGCTTCCGTTTCCGCATGATTTTTGCAAGCGGAAAACTCCTGAGAGAGGAGCAGCCGGCTATGTGCTAACAAAACATTTGCTAAAACGGAAGACGACAAACGCAGACAAAGGACTCGGGACTCAGGACCCGGGACACCCCCTTTGAGCTAACATAATTTGAAGGAGCAGGCCGTAAGTCCAAAGACAGGACACGTACGACCACCAAAAATACCCAGCACTCGTTCCCTGTTCATTCGTCCTGGAGCAAAGGGGGCGCCAAAGGTTGCATGTGATTTGTGTCAGCGGCGAAGGATATCGCGCTCCAGGATATGTCCCAGACTATATATTATGCCGCCGGGCGACAGTTACAACAATAAAACATTTCGGATGTCTTGTCTTGTCGCTCGTCTCCGCAGCTCCTGCCTGGGCCTGCTCTTCGTCATCCTGCTGCTGCTGATTCCCTTCTCATCCTCCCATCCTGCCGTCCTGGCAGCCACGCACCTGGCCAAAGGGCTGAAGACCAGGCCCCGGGCTCGTAATGAACGATGCCAGGCATTTTCTTGTTATTTTTTCATGCCGCAGCCGGCGAGCAGCGGGCGGCCTGAAGCCGGGGCGACATTATCCTTGTAGTTAATGTGGGCGCCTGGCTTTTACAGGCATTGCACGCATTTGCCTTTCACTTACAAAGGTACAGTGGGGAAAAGGTAGGAATAAAATTAAGAAAAAAGGAAAGAAATTGGACCTAGAATATGTAATAATTAGGAGAGATCTTAGCTTAAGCAAAGCGCTTAAATAAAGTACTGATTTGAGGAAATTATTCTCATTTAAAATAAATATTTTTCTTTTATTTATTGTGGCTTATATTTTTAAATATCTAGTATCCATAGATAAGCTTCTCTCTATTCAGAATTATCCATTAGAAAACCAAACAAATCGAGAGTTCATAACACCCTAAAAATGTTATCTCGAGTCCTAAAGTCCAGCCTTAAAGCCAGCCTAGTCTGGCGTCGTAATTGTTCGCAAGGATGTTCTAAAGATCTCGTTTACACGGCCTTTCTGGACAAGGTGCGTGAGTACCGTCTAAAAAGTCCCACGGGTAAGCCCGTCGATCCTCCGCCGGAACTGGAGAGGGAGCTATGTGAGGCCCTCGACCAGCTGAGGCTGAAATTTGGTTTCGACGAGGGAGTCGATGTGCTAGCGTTTCCCAAACTCAAGATGCCCGACATTGATATAGATCCCATTTCCATACTCGAATTGTAAGTTATTAAACTAATTAAATATATATTTAAAAGTAAAAGTATAACTTCTACATAAAGACCTGAATATAAGAAAATGAAAATTGATCAGAAAGATGAGGAAGAGGATCCCAAAAAGGAGGCCAAGGCTAAGGGAGGAGCCAAGAATACAAAGGATAAGAAAGCTAAGAAAGAAGACAAAGCTAAGAAGGCCAAAGACGACAAGGAAACCAAGCCTAAAGATGAAAAGGACAAAAAGAAGTAGTCCTGAAAATTAACCATAAATTTATGTTTCATTTTTCCTACTCACTTTTTGGATGAGTTCCAAATAAAGTTCGAACCGAGTTCCACTGTGCAGCTTGATGTGCTGGCTGAAGGCCTCACAGCGGCGGAGATAATGGTGCCGCAGTGTCCTTTATCCTTCATCAGCCGCGGATTGCCACGTCCCAATCCTGCCTCCGACTTGGCTTGGCGGTTGGCAGGCAAATAACGCGTCACGCATACGCCGCGTGCGCCCTGCCAGCGAACTGCAGGTGATGCCGCCAATGCCAGCCAGCGTGCGGAAGTGACAATGAGAACGCATTTAAAATTCATTAATTGAGCGCATTTCCTGCACTGTAATTGAGGGCAGCTCAGCTTCTTTCTTTCTTCCTTTCTTTCGCTTCCCTTAAATGCGATTTTAAGGCCTTCAGATAGCCGAAAACTTTACTTCACACTGCATAAATTAATTGAGTCTTCAAACAACAGACTGTGTCTGCGGTTTGCCTTGTGTGTGTATGCGAGTGCGAGTGTGTGCGGAGCCAGCCTCCTGGCTCCAGTCTCCGTGGGCAACCGCACCATCAAAAACTTTTGCCTCTGGCTCCTGTTTGGCCTGAAGTCCTGGCGCTGCAGCGCCTAATGCATTTTTCATGCCCAGTTTGAATGGCAGCCTCGGTCGGCGTCTGCTCTGATGCAATCGAATTAAAATTTATGACAAAACCATTAACAAAGTTGCCGGTTACCGCAGGTTACCCAGGAGCAGGAGGTTCGTGGAATTTTCCAGTCGCCAGGCCCCAACGTGGTCACAGGCAAAAACTTCCTTGACTTTTTACCGGCAAAGAGGGGTCTTTAGATGTAAGCAACTTACTCTGGTCTGCGGCTAAACTTTGGGCAAATTAATCGATGACCAAAAAGTATTTAAGAGTCGTTATTAATTAACTTGATATATATATATTAAATGGGGAAAGAAACTAGGTATATTTCTGAGCAAATACCTTACATCTGGTTCTAAAAATAAACAAGAAATATAAATAGAACAGAAAAATATGCCTCTTGACTCTTATCCATCTCCAAGTAAGGGATTCTTTTAATAAAGCAATCTCACTCCTCACACAAACTCCAGGAACCAAAAGCAAACTTCGAACGACCATAGTTAAATTCAAATGAAGTTGGTTAACAATTTCCCATTGCCATAGCCATGGCATCTGCAATTGGTATGCGTAACTATTTGACTTGTTACATTTATTTCCAGACAATGAAATAACCAACGGCCCTGGTCCTTTTCTAGCCTCGGCCACCTCCGCGTGGCCATAAATGTTTAATGGTTTTGTACTGGGAAGGTGGGAGCCACCGCCCGTTTTATGCCATGTTCTATTTGCGCATACCACAAATGTCTGGCCAAGTGGCCGACAATGGCCCCGGAGGAGCAAGGTTCCTTTACCACGTTTCCATTTCCAAGTCCAAAGCAAACGGCTCGAGTGTGCCGGCATCTCAGACATCTCACGATCTCTCAAGACTTTGCCGCCGTCGCCGCTGCCGCTGCGTGGGCTCGTCCCGTGTCGTCTCCTGGCAGTTATCCTGGCGAGCATCCTGCGAGTCTGGGCTGGGGCGATAAAACGCTTCAATGTTCACTTATTGGCTGGGCGTGAGGAATTTTTATATTAATTTATTGGTCTGACTCTGAGTCGGCTGGCCGGGTTTTAAATTATGAATCGAATTGGAACTGGAACAGGTTCGCAGGACTCGACTTCAAGGTTCGTTCGGCATTGGCGGCAGGAGGATTCCATTTTTTGCATACATTTTCTTTTTTTTCAATTTCTCTTGCGCCGGATTCGGTTTTAATGGCTTTTTAAATGCCAACTGATAAATGGCCAGGCAGCAGCATGACAAATGAGATTTCCGCTCCGGCTCGGGATCGGGCATAAAGTGTTCGTTCCTGTTTTTTGTGATTTTACGCTCGGCGCTCAGCGCTCAGCGGATTATTAACTTATATGGGCAGGGAAAGGAGCTCATTAATAATTCGCTTATAAAGTGAAATGCCAAAGGGAAACACTCAATGCAGGCAAAGGTCTTTGCCGCCGCCGCGACAAGTTCGCTTTTTATTTTCATGTTAAAATATTGCGCATACGCCCCGCTGGTCCCCGGAGATTAAGCCCCCGTTTGACATCGAAATTAAATGCAAAGCAACAACACCAGCCAGGCACTTAGCTCAGCTCAACTTTTCTTTCTTTTTCGGTGTTTTCGGCGAGAGGACCAGGCACAAGGACAGTTGGCAGACTGAACTTTTCGCGTAATTTCACGTATTTTGTGCAAATACGCTCAAATATGCCACACGACGAGCGGGCAAACAAACAAAACAGTTTTCTTTCTCTCTGCTGGAGTTGCCTTTCCTGCCAGCCTTGCCTGCCTGCCTGCCTGCCTGCCAAGTTTCCTTACTTTCCCCGGGAATTTATTCTCGCCCTGGTCCTCCATTCTGTCTGGCGGACAACTAACTGGGGACTCTTGTCAGTTTTTATGTAAAATTAAATTTTATTTATTCATACATTATTGCACTAATGCCGCCTGTCAAGCGATTGCCGAAGCTTGTGATGTGAAATTGCATGTTTTCTGAACTGAAACTAACTTTGCCCTGAAACTGAACGTTATAATATCTGACCAGGGGCTTAGACTTATTCAAGAGAATTCATGAACTTGAGCTTATTATTCATTTAATATTATTTTATAAGGATGATAACAAAGGAATTTTAAAGTATTATGATAAATATTTTCGTTTTTTTAATATTTCTTACAAACAGTGAAGTTTTCTTAGTCCTAACAGATTAAATAATTATTATTATCAACAATTTTTTTAACCTTGTGTTTATATATTATTTAAATATATGTCTAAGTGCATATTGGTGTGCTAAAGTTTATATATTTTGAGCAAATTTGGCATAAAAGAAGAGGAAATATTTTTAAAAATAACAAATTTCCCTGCTGATTTTATATATTACCTTCCGATTTTAATATTGTGATAAAATTACTTTTAAATAAAAATTCTTCTAGATTTTTAGCCAAGTTTACTGGAACTAAAACTCCAATTAACTCGACTGGCGTCATTTTTGTCCATGAAATCTCAACGCTCTTGTGTTAAGAATGCTCTTGTTAGAACCAACTAATTGGAGCCACTCAATCACTTTTCTTTCCTTCCTCCGACTTGTTTATCTATTTTTGCTTTTGGCAAATAATACCGAAAAGTGCAATATCACTGTTATTTGCTATTTGTTTTTGTGCAATGCTGGGAGGGCAAACAATGAGGCTGCAGTTTCAATAAGTCGGATGGAGGCAGCAGAGAACATCTTAAATGGATTAAAAACCAATGGAAATTAAATTGAATTTATCCAAGTAGAAGGTTTTTTTCTCACTCCACATTGGAATGTATGGGTTAGGATTTTACTATTCATTGTGCGACTCCTTAAAGACAATCAACAACATTGTATTCGATATACGCTTAAAGCTCGAATTGTTTTTAAACGATGTCTGTGGCCCGAAAAAAGTTGAAGCTAAAAAGTGATTTGCCGTAACGGTTTGTGGCTCTCTCTCGATTTAGTCGTAAAAATGTTGGCAGCACACAAAACACAAAGAACAAGAAATATAATACAAAGGACTCTGGCATAAATCGAGGCGCTGTCGCAGGACTAAACTGATTTTTATGCCAGCCAAAAGAAAGGAAACGAGGCAAGACATCGCCCGGAGAATACAAAACAATAGTGCGTAAAGATGGGCAAATTGTCTATTTAGAAAAAGAAAACGAAAGAGAAAAAAGGGCAGAGAAAAGGGATACAAGGTCAGTCGGGGGGTCAGAATGATGTCCTGTTTAGTGCTGGCTCAACGAAGCTCAACATTTTATAGACTATAGACAAACTCTGAATAATTTATGCGCCATAAAAATGAAATCGAATTGCGATTCGCAGTCTCTCGGCTTTCTGTGCCCTTTTCAAAAGAGTCATCAAGGGGCAATTTATGTCGAGTTGACCGATCCTGTTGCTCCTGCTACTGCTCCACCAAGGACCTCTCGCAGCGGGACATATGTGTGTCAGGTAAGCGCGCAAACACTTGACGTTCGTTTTATGCAAATTAGTTTCAAATTACAACGGCAACGGCGGCCAAAAAGTTGTTACATAAATTTCCCCAGCTGAAACTGGTGAAAAATAAATTAAATTAAATGAAGTTGAAAACTGCGACAAAGCAGCAGCAACATCCCCGAAAATTTCGCCCGACCGACATAATATTTGTTTATGGTGGGGAAAATTTATGTAAAAGAGCTTAAAATGATACGCGACAAGCGCAAAAATGCAATGAAAATATTTCCCAGCTCATCGCCGATGCGATGCTTGGCAATTTTGTAATCAAATTAAGGTGCCAGCAGCTTCCGACCAGCTCTCTGCAATATTTCAGCAGTTATTATTGCCAAAGTTTAAACAAAGCGAGTTCGCTTCCCAGGGGGAAATTAGTTTTCCGGGTTTGATTGAAAAGGGGGAGCAGCACAAAGAGGAGGAGTAACCGGAGCCGGAGTCCTTCTGCATTGGAATTTAATTGAAAGATAGTTCCTCGATAGCAAGCCATATGAAATTGCAAGAAATCTCGCACGGTCCCCAGACGTGATCTCGTTTCCCGATGCGTTCTGCTGTCATTGTCTTGGTTCTGAATCCCCCCGAATCGCGACGTTCCCGGGTCGCCTAGGTGACGTGACTTGGCTGGGACGTGCTCCACATTAGCGGCAGCCAGCAGTGGCGCAACGTAAACATAATCATCGCCTTGCACCGCGGAGCAACCACCAGACTTTGGAGCACCCAGGCCACCCAGAGTCCCCATCTCTCAGAATGCACTTGGAATAAAATGGAGACAATATCCTTAACAAGGAAATACCCTACTTTGGGGTAAAATAATGAATATAATGAAAATATGCTAAATATCAATTTATTAAGTAACAAGACTGACGATGCGTTTAGATTAAAAACTTATTTAGAAATGATTAAATCTAATATTTAAGCTCGATAAGTATGTTTGCAGAGATCAAATATGTATTTTCTTAGGAGTCGCCTTCGTAGGGATAGTGTGACCAGGCGGCGTTTGTGTTCGAATCCAAAAAAAAGTGTTGTCAGATCGGCACGTATTTAATTCAAATGCGAAATAGTAAATAGTAAAATAAATCCATTATTTTACTTAAAAACATATACTATTTCTTACAATTTTCCATTATTTGAGACACTTTAAAGGCATAATTGTTATTAACATTTCCAAGTCACTCTGTATATTTTTTTACTTCCCCAAATGCACTAAATTCTTGTGTTAACATATTTTTCCAAGTGCACATCGTTGTCGCATGAAAAGTGGAAAATCGGGTTAACAGTGCCAAAAACGCAGACAATGGCAACGTTGACTGCGGTTCGCGATAAATCAGCAACAATACATTCCCAAACTCCGACCCGACCTCTATTGCCATTCTGCTTGCCACGGCACTGGAGCTCAGCTCAGGTCGCCCCCGGTTAGGGGGTGGCACGAATAGATTTAAAATTTATAAATTATGAGCATTTGTTGCAGCAAATTGAAATGTTACGCTGGCTGCGTGTTGATACCGTCATTCCGCGATGGATGGCTGAAATAGTATACTTTAAAATGCGTCCATTTTCAATTTGGTCAACAAATAAATATTTAAAAGCCAAATAAAAGCGAGCGTGTTCCCAGGGAGAGTAGATTTTAATGCCAGGGAATGGAATAATTTGTTAGGTGGAATATAGTTGCAAGCGAAAGTTCTATAAAATGAGAGTAAAAGGGGGTAAGCTAGAATACAGTACTTAATTTGAGGTACAAATTATTTTACTTTAAGTTTGTAAAAATTAAGGCATTAAATTAAGTCTTTGGATTTAATTCAGCTTGAAAAGATATTTAATCTGCCATTAAAAACTTGCAAAAAGGCTTCAATAATAAAAACAATTTTACAGGCTTGACAGTTTTTTATTTAATATGAATATAATGTTAATATATTCAAAAGTCTTTTAATATACTAAATAATCCTTTGTGACTTCATTTAATTTTCCTCAATCTTATTTACTTTTAATCCAAGTAAACGACCTTGGGCAAAATGTTAATAACATCTCCTTAGGCTTACAAGAAACTAAAAACAACAAACCAGCCTGAATACAACTCAAAAGTAATTAAAATAGATTTATTTAAGTCATTTAAATTGTCAAAACAGCCTTCATTATTCATATTAAAAGCATAGAAAAAAAATATATATTTTTCCCAACTCATTTAGCCACTTTTAAGCCTCTCCGAGCGACATTCGAATTTAAATTTCAGCTAATTGAGTAATCAGAATTGAGGCAAATATTTGCGCTGCTCCTCTCGCCTCATTTCATCTTGAAAAGTATTGACAATTTCATTTTTGGCATAGAAAATAGAATAGAAATAGAATTTGTTTGCTCGCTCGCAGCAGCAGCAACAGCAGCAGGAGCAGCACACTATAAATCATTGGCTTAGTTTATTTCAAGTTGTGGACAGTACCCCTTTTAGCCAGCCATATATACGAACGATATTCAGATATATTCAGCCGCCACACTCATCCATTTGGGATGATTTTATGGCAACCATTTTCATATTCATGCTCGTATATCAAAAACCATTTCAAAATGGCTGTGCGTCGCTTTTGCGGTGGCAAAAGCATAATAAAATGCAGATAACGGCAATCAAATTTACTGGCACCAAAGGGGGGCTGGGTTTTGGCGGTTTTCGGTGGAGCCCCATTTCGCTCAAATGAAAGGAAAATATCGAATAAAAATATTTCAATAATTCCCAGGCAAACATCGAGGCAATTAATTAACAAAATATTTATATCCCTCTAACATCTCATATTTCTTTCGGTCCTTCGCTGCCTCCTCCTTCGATCACTATTCCTGGCTGATGGAATTTCCTGAAGATTGGCTAGGCATCTGCTTATAAGGTTAGGATTCCCTTCCGATTTGTTTTCGGTCACGTAATTAATTTTGCAGACATTTAAGGGGACAGGAGCAGGCCTTTTTTTATATCCTCCTCGCTTGTACCCATATTTATGCTAATCAAACAGAATCCTGACCTCGGGCGGAATCAGCAAGACAAACAAATCCGGGACAAGGCAACCCTGGCCTCAGACGGTAGGTAGGGTTGCCTGCCACCTATTAGAGGCAAGGGCAAGGGCAAGGGCAAGGCTGCGCCACGCCACGCCTCCAGGGAAACGCTGAGCTTGGGCCCGCTCTGCTGCTTGTTTATAAAAATAATTAAGAAATATTTTCATGTTTTATAACTTTTGTGCAGCACGAAAACTTTTTAAATAGACAAACTTTTGTTGCCGCCGCTGCTTGTTTACTTACAAAATGTGTTTCTTGAGCTTCCCCCCCTCGCTCAGATGAGCCGCTCCCCTCCCCGTATCTGATGGATACATTTGGAAATCTCGAAGCAGCTAACAACATACTTCATTATAATATTTTCACTTTCAACTTGCCAAGGAGAGTGTCCGTCCAAGACCTTGATAAGCCTGTGAGCCGTTACAGCTACACGAAGAGAAATAAGAGGGAAAAAGCCTTACAAATAGGGTTCAATTCATATTTAAAATTAGAAAATTAAATATTTATATTTTGGGAAGAATGCCAAAAAAATTCTTCTTAGAAAAAAGATTGTTTTTTATGTTTTAATTGAACAAAATTTTACTTTTCTTTCCTTTCTATCCTATCCTTTTTCCCATGAATCCTTATGCTTACTAGGAATTTTTCTTGAAGTGCAACAACTTTCCCAGCTCTTCTCTGGTTATTGTTCTTGGTATTGTTGTGCCGGCTTTTTGGCCCGAAGGCGAAACATCGACGGTGGCTTTGCCGGGGTGAGAGTGTTCCCTTGACAAAATGTCTAATTTCCGAGCAGGAAAGCAAGAAATTACTTTACGGTTTGTTAATAGCGGGCGGCCTCTTCAAAAGCAGCCACGATCCTTGGGCTTTCTGCGTCTGTTGTTGTCTCCGCAGTTGTGGCTTAAATGCTGTGACATATTTCGCAGCGGCTCCTGCTGCTGGCCAGCTTTTCCCGGCGGCCAAAGGAGAGCCATTTCGCCTAGGACAAGTCGCATTTAATGGGAATTTAAACGGTAACAATTACAGGAGGCCCACCACCACCTGTCAAGTCAATGAAACTTTCGCTGCGCTATTGAAAATTTTGGCGTGTACGACCCAAAGCGACACCTGGTTCTGGACAGGGACAAGGTCCTCTTCTGGTCGCCGCTTGTGGTCGACGAAAACTTTTTGGCCAACGCTAACGACTTGGCCAGCGGAAGTGGCCAGGACAGCCTTAGGCTGCGCTAGAATTTTATTTTTATTTGCCTCTTCGATGGCTCCACGTGCACGTTTTTTGTGGGTTCTTTGGCTCTATCTAGTTTGGTTTCGCTGGTATTTCGTATTTACGCATGTAGGAGCTATGATAACATTGGCTAGACTCAGGAATAACAAAGTAGCCCAAGCATGGATTATGTTTCCAGGGTAATAGGTTTCCCCAGAGGCAGGTACAGTGGGATGTCTTTGAGGGGTATTTTTGTATGCTGCTTATTCCTTAAAGAAAGCTCTAGATAACCTTTTTCTGGGGAAATATATTAAAGAACTGTTTAAAAAACCCTTGAAAAATAGCAGCCTAATTTGATTAGGTATTAAGTAAACTTAAAAAAAACTTTTTATGTAAAAATATTCCTTCTGTATATTATTTTTGGTCTTGTTGCCTTTAAAAGGCCGTCAAAAATGCACAAAGCTCTTTTGTTTAAATAAAAGGGAATG
Source organism: Drosophila triauraria (assembly GCA_014170255.2). Taxonomy (NCBI): domain Eukaryota; kingdom Metazoa; phylum Arthropoda; class Insecta; order Diptera; family Drosophilidae; genus Drosophila; species Drosophila triauraria. The sequence goes on along the minus strand of CM024336.1, from coordinate 12,242,843 downwards.
TCTTAGCATGTCGGTTAAATAGCTGTCGGGACCACGCCGATTGCAATTATCTGTGTATCTGCGGAGAGTGCCTACTGCCTTTGGAGCTTTCCCGGTTCGTCCCCAGGCTCTCCCCTCCAGGTTTTCACCCAGTTCTGTGGGATGTTTTTCAGCGTCTGTCTGCGGCCTGCATTTTTGCGCCCTTTGCCGACGATACAAGTTTTTGCATTGCCAACATTTTTCTGTGTGTTTTGTCGCTTTCCCCTCCGGAATTTGCCGCTTTTTGTTTTTTCGCCACTCGCTTGTAGTTGCCAATTTTGTGTGCTGCCCACAACAAGGACACCAGCAGCAGCAGGAGCAGCAGCTACAAGCAGCCCAGAACTGCAAGGACCTCGGGGCTAGAGGGCACAGGACGACGAGCTGGAGGAGGAGGAGGAGGCGAAACTAATTTCTTCCCGGGATTTCGGCTTCTTTTGTATCGTTTGTGTTTGTATATGTGTGTGTTTGTTTGTGGCTCGCGGCAGAGTTAAGTTTTTCCCATTTTCCCCATTGTTGCCGAGGGTTTTACTCCAGTTTTTCCTTGTTCATTCGCCCAGGCCAGCAGCTAGCTTGTTAGCCAGTTGCTTCTCTCAAATGCCATTTCCTGCCGCTCACTGCCGCCGGGCAAAATATTTAAATTATTATTTTCGTCTTTGGCCGAAGAAAGGCAAATTTGATTAGGAAAATAAATGCTACCCCGGGGACTTAACATGCCATTCCAATTTGAGCCAATTTACCTCATACACACCGCACACACACCACACACAAGCACACCTGAGCTGTGTGAGAAAATCGGAAGTCGTAAATCCTACGAAATAAAAAACAAGAGAAAATAAAAAGAACAAAAATCGAGGATTTTTGGGAATTTTGAAGCTGCAGATGATGCGTTTTCTTGTTAATTAGTTGCAGTCTGTTTATGCTGCGTAATTTATGGCATGTGTTCCGCGTTTCTCCCTCGCCAGTCAATGGCCCGGAGAACAGGGCACTGAGAGAAAAATATAATAGGAAGAATTAACCAAACCTTCATTAGGCAGAGTAAAGGAAAGAGACTCTATTGGTGATTTAACTTCAATTAAAATGGAATTACTTGGGATGATTAATAAAAAATGTAGGGTATGAACAGTATTTATTCTAGTAAATATTGAAAATTATTTAGTACATCTTTAAAAAGCTTAAATTGAAATATAGTAATATCTTTGCAATTTTAATATATTTAAAAGTACAGAAAATTGAAAGAACAAGTTTTCTATTTATTGAACATTTTATTTCAAGTTAAAAATAAGGTTTAAGTGCAGTAAAAAATACTTAAGAATGGTATTTCTCCCATATATTTATACATATTCCCTTAAAACTATTTTTTAAATATTTTTTTCTGCCACAAATCTCTTCTCCCTGGATCGACAATCACTCATATTTTCCGAACCATGTCTTTCCCTCTGTGTAGAGTTCAAAGGGGCGTAAGGTCAGGCCCGGGCTGTGTCTTGTTGCTGGATATCCGATATAATTCACATTCAATTTCCATTTTCCAATCTGCGGATGCTGCCGCGGCACCCGAGGCCACATATGTGTGTTGTCGCGCCTCCCAGATGCTCCCGCCGTCAGATGCAGCCACGGCGCGTAATATCAACCCCTTGTTGGCCGGCCAGGGTCTTCCCCGGGCCTGTGCCTGTGCTGGAGCTGTAAACAAAACATTCATCAAAATTTTATACACTCAACATGTGCCACGCCTGGCTGCAGTTTTCCCCTGCCAGACTGCCCCGGGCTGACATTATTTGTTTGTGTTCGCGGCTCCTGGCTTCGATTTTGAATGTTCTTTGAAAAATCACAACTAATTAACTTTGGGCATAGCTCCAAATTACGCGGGAATTTGAGGGGAGTTCCAGGGAGGTGTTATTGCCCCTTGGCAGCGACCAGTGTTGTTTGTGTGGCCGCCAGATGTGGTAGTTGTTCTCCAAAATAAGGGGATTTATTTATAGTAAAGGTAGTTCGGCTGACATCCGGTCTTGTCTGATAAGAAATCTCCGCTAAATGAGGCCCATCAGCGACAGAGGTGAGTTGCAGTGGGATTTACGGGTTGGAGATAGATATGCGACGACTCCCCTTGACATGGCAGAAGTTTCCTCAAAGTTCAGCAGACTGTGAAGGGAAATCCCGCAGGCCAAGATAATCTTTTGACTTGGCCTTAATTTGAACTATAATGGCTAGGTTATACTCTTCATCTTGAGAGAGAAATATAAACTTAAAAAATGTATTAAAATATTAAAATGAAAGAATTCAACAAAAAAAGGGAGAAACCTTCGAAGAAAAGTCTTTTTTCTTAGGAATGCCTTCACTATTCCCAGTATCTCCTAGTACCAGACCGAGCTTATTGCCAAAGGTAAACTTTTCGTTAATTGCAACACTCGTGGCTGGCGTGAAAAAAACCTGTGAAAAAACTTAATAAAAATGAGTCATTTTTAGCGGTTCTCGTTTGCATTCTGCGGCTGCTCCTGATTGCTTCCTGGTGACTGCCTCCATTGTCCTGGGGAACCAGAGAACTTCTGTCGATGAGAGCGGGTAAATTGTTGAAAAGTTCAGCATCCCGATTTACCAACACCACACGGGGCAGGTGGCGGAGACAATGAAGGTATTTATTAAAACAAACTTGGGCCGAATCCACATTGGCCTTGGGGCGAAAGTTTTCGCGGGGAGATGCAAGATGCATAAATGTCACTTTCGCGCTTCTTGACGCCAGGCTACCCGCCATTGTCCTGGCAGCATCAGCCATTGAGGGAATTGCCAGAGTGACAATTTCGACAGGATCCAGCTGCTGGAGCAGGCAGGCAGGCAGGCAGTCCTCGGAGGGAAGGAGAGGCGTCTGGCCAAAGTGTAAGTGCAAATTCAGTTTGGTTTAATTTCGACAGGCTGCGGTCGCGCTGCCTTCTCCATTGACCAAAAGCTGTCAACGTCGAGCCAGTCGAGCGTCCTGCCTCCAGAGTCCAGGACCGACGTCGCTCTCGCCTTCGTCCTGCGATCTTTATTAAGTTTTCGCTTACTTTTCGCCAAGTGCGACAGAAAGTTTCCGCCTCGACTTCGGCGCAAGTTTGCCTTCAAACAGTTTTCCCTGTTTTTCTACATTTCGGCTTTTGTTTTCTGGTGCAGATTTCATCTAGCCAGTGGAAACTTTCTCCAACTCCCTCGCTCCCCTTCTGGCCAAGTGTCCTCTGCAAATTTGTTGTCTATCGCTTCCTTTTGGCCACCTCCAGATTTGGTCACTAGAACAAAACCGAAAAAAAAACCAAAAAGATAAAAGAAAGTGCAGCAACTTTTGCATTGGCAGCAAATTAATATTTTCCAAATATTTGCCAAAGTTTTCCCCCTTTTTCTGGAGTTTTGAGAACAGAAAAAAATAAGAATAATAATTTGAGGATTTCATTGATTTCCATTCCTCGGTGGCTTTGGCTGTTATTCTTCTCTGGCGTCCAGGCGTTCGGATTTGTGGGAAATTGAAAAAAGGAACTTTCTATTGACAGTGAATTAATGTTTGTGGAATATTTTAAGCCAACTGCAGTCAGTTACAAACATACTTCTGGTCACTTCCAGTACTAAACTGTGTTCATTTGCGTGAGCCATAAAAAAATATACACACATTTTTTTGGACTCAAAACATGGTCAGGAGTAGGGTGCCACCTGTGAATCGTACAAAATTCGGGTTTTATTTGTGCTCTGCCCTGCTGCAAATATGCTCGATTGCATTTGAGTTATTGCTCGGCCGAAGTTGACAGGACGAGCTGCCTCCTCCCAGTGCCAGGAATCTGTCGCCTCCCCAAATATCAGCTCCATGTCCATGTGCATTTCTTCACATCGCTCTGTGCCCTTCTCTCTGTCCCTCGTGCGAGTACATTTTCAATATTTTGGTATTTATCTTGTCGGACAATAAAATAAAGCAAAATGCGGAGCGGGGAGGAGAGCAGGGAGTGCATGGCCAAGTGGGTCACTAAGGTCCTCCTCCATCGGACTGCTCTAGTTCCGAGTGCCACAGGAATTTACATGTTCGAATTCTCTTTAAGCATTTTGTAAGCTGTTCCGTTCTTGGCCATTGAAAAACAACGTAAGCTGCTGGCACTACGAGTGTCCTCGAGTCCTTGGCGAGCTTGCACTGAACGAAAGAGTGGGTTTTAAGTCGAAAATGGGAGTTTTTAGATCAAAGAAAAACTAAATAATGTTAAGGAAGTTGTTATCAAGACTTTATACAGCCCATTTGGATTATAACTATTTGAAACTCGAATAAAGAAATAATAGTACATACGAGGAATATTAATATTTCTTTGATTTTAATAGATAAATAAACCAATACTCATAAAATTAATATAAATTTAATATACACACACCGGAACTACTTGGGAATTATAGCGTTTCTTAAGAGAAAACGGAGTGATGTATCAAATACTTCTTACATTAAATGAGTTTGAGGGTTTCTCTTAAATTAAACCAAATAAAATCCATCTCACATCCAGCATTTTCTACTCAACTTTGACAGCGTATTTATTTTGGTCAGTGTATCAATTCCCAGCAGTCTTATACATAGTATTACATTCAAAAATATATATATATTTTCACCCATAATATAATCGTGAAGCGAGATGGCAGAGTTTGAGCTGTACCGCCAGAAACTCATAGAGAGCAAATTGCCGCAGTTGATAGAGGTTCAGATGGAATTGATCTTGCCGCCCGAGGAGACCACCAGCTTCACCTTGACCAAGTACGAAAATTGCCTGAGGTACTCCCTGGATTACCTGCTCCAACATGGCCACTTGGAGTGCTCTCCGTTGGCGGTGGCCGAAAACTTGAGTGCCTTCCTGGAGCGGTACCAACTCGAGCGGCTGCGCGAGTACGGGGAGTCCATAGAGCAACTGGCCAACGTGATCCTGAATGAGCCGCTGTGCGATAGCCATGTCCAGCGGAACATCAAGTGGAGAATCCTGGAATTCATGCTCTCCGTGAACTATAAGGTCTTCAAGTGTACGAAACTGCATCCCAGGGAAATGGAGGAGAAGCGCAAGACAATCATGGGGACTCTGGCCAAGGTCAACAAGTATTGCGCTTGGCGTCTCCAAGACGCGGCCAAGAAGTATGAGTCTCCGCTCGCAGAGGCACCAGCACCAAGCTTCAGATACGGATTCCCTGCCTGGCGCACAAGAGCTCCCTCATTCAGCTTTAATTCCTCCATTTCCACGGCTGGAGGTGGTGATTCCTCCGGTTCCGAAGCGGACTCACTCACTCTGATCCAAAGGTGGCCCAGGCAGAGCTGTTCTTGTACCTCGAATTACCAGAGTGAGGTCAGCCGCTTCTCTGATTCCGGCTATGAGTCGGACCTTAAGAAAGCCTCCTTCAATCTCTCCCTGGAGTCTGCACAGCCGGCGGCTCCCTTGGATGGTTGGAATAAGGTCAAGGTCACAGAGAACTTCAACACTCCCGATGCCAAGATGAACCTGACGCTCAATCTCATGCAGGGCGAGTCAGCTGTCGGGAAACCCACAGAGGTGAACTATATCCGGGCAGCCAACGATCTGCTCACCCGGATCCACTTGCCCTGCTGGCAGGTGGATGTCCATGTGCACAACCAGCCCCGGATGCTGGCCAGCAGCTTCAACCTGAGCTATGGCAAGTGGTTGCTCCATCAGCTCCGGGACGGCCAGCACTCGGTGCGGCGGATGAGCGAGGAGCAGCAGGTGGTGAGGGAGCTGGTCATTCTCTTTTTCGCCTCCGAGGACAGTGATCACTTCGAGTGGCGGGACGACCGGGGCCTGGAGATGCGGAGACTCGATCCAAGGACTTGTAATCTCAGCCTGTTGCCTGAGATGTTAGACTCCCTGAAGCAGATGCGTCACCTCAGGGAGCTAATCGATATGCATGCCTTCCGCAGGGTCTGCGGGGATCGCCTGGAGACGCTCACATCGTTCAGTGTGGCTTTGAGGCGACTCCTGCGACCCCTGGTGGAATTCTTCATACACTTCGAGCGGCGCCTGGTCCAGGGCAAGGAGAGGCCTACTTTCCTCCTCCTGAGCGAGAGCTTCAAGAAGCCGCTGGACAGGCTCAAGTTACTCTACGAACTCTCCCAGACAAGCCAGGTGGAAAAGCCCTCGGTGAGGAGTCTCATGCTTCTGCACTCCCTCTTCGTGGCCTGTTCTAGGGCCAGTCAGCTGTCCAGGGCTGTGAGTGCTTCCCTGCTGTTGCACTCCCTGCAGGCCTACTGCCAGTTCCTGGACAGCTGGTGGACCACCGGGGAGTTCAGTGACTGGCACGATGAGTTTCCCTATCACAGAATTAAGATCGAGGGACGCACGGAGTATGAGCTGAGAGAGGAATGGGAAAGGGACACTGGCTTGCTGGAAGGACGTCTGTTTCAGGTGATTCGGAGCCATGTCCTTGAATCCCGGCAAGCGGTGGCCATTCTGTACGACTCCCGGCGCTTGGGGGACTTTACTTCCTTGCATGGAACCCTGTTGTTGAAGACATCCTTGCACAACTCCCTAATGGAAGCCGTGCTCCAGGAACTGACGCCCTACCAAACGGAGAGTGTGGATGATATGCACTTTGCACCGGATATCCTGCAGCAGCTGAAGGACACCGATGTGGAGCCAGTGCGTCAGATGTTCTATGCGTATCACATGGAGACGCAGCCGGATCCACGCCAGCCTGCCGGATGCTCCGCAGATGAGCTGATGAGGAACTTCCAGGCCTGTGCCCCCTTCGCTCCTCTCACGGAGATCGTGTGCCTGGAGCTGGAGCGGCTGCTGAGACAACGTTCCCTCCTGGCCAACGCCTATGTGTCGGATCTGCTAAGGAATAAGCTGCAGGTGCACCGGGTCATCGTCCACCTGCGTTCCGTGTTCCTGCTCCTGAGGTACGAACTGCTGCGGCATGAGTTCGAGGTGTTCTTCAGGTTTCTGAAGAAGAACCTCCTGGTGGAGGCAACCTGTCGGCTGAGGGAGATTGTGATGTCCCAGGACCGGCACCTGGGTTATCTGTTCCAAATCAGCGTCAAGGGATGCCATCCCGACAATGTAACCCTCCGGATCATGTATGATCCCCTGCTGAACCGAGTGATCAACCAGGCGCAAGTGAAGCAGCTGAATGAGTGCTTCAGGTTGATCTTGAATCTCTACTTCACCCTCTACGAACGACGGCAGTTGCCCGCGCTGAAGGGGAAAAACAAGACAGTGAAGGCCCTAAAGTCCCTCCGAGCTGCTCTGGACTCGGACTTCGAGAAGCAGCTATCGAGTGTCGACGAGATCCACCAGCTCTGCATTGTCGACTTCAATGCAGATGCCGATTGCAGCCTGGAGAAGCTGCATCAAACCCATAAAGCCATCGTCCAGCAAGTGGAAAAGCAGCTGCATGGGGTAACTGGTAGCTGTCGCTTGGAGCACGTCCTGCACATCAGTAAGGTCTTGAAGTTAATGTGGCAGAGGGCAATTCCTCTCATCAAGGAGCAACGCATCCGAAAGCCACAGAAGGTCAGCAAGACAAAGGACACTCGTCTGCGCTCTATCCTCATGCGCTGCTGGGCCACAGAGTTTCTTCTCAAAAGAAAGTACTCTATTAAGATCTCTGAGATCCTTTTGAATTAGAGTTTATTACTTTTGCACATTTCTTAAAATTTTAAAAAGTTAATATAAAAATTAATAAAATTCTGAAAAGTACAAAAAAAATAGAGAGCCGTAAAGGTATATATGTTTGTTCTTGTTCAAAAAGGAGCAAAGATCTTGGAATATAATGAAAGGTTTCATTTTAAGTATTTTTTAATGCTGTTTATATTTTTCACAAATCTTTTTACCAAGTATTTAGTACAAATGGGGAATATTCTGTAAACCATTAAATTTCTAAAAAATATATTAACTTGTCTTCTACTTAAAGCAACAAAGAACTAAGGAAATATAGTGAATTATATCTTTATAAATATTTTAAATGATATTTATATTTTCTATAAACTTTTTTATCCAAAATGATACCAAAGTTTATATTCTACAGAATTTAAAAACTCCGTTTTCCAATATCTTAAATATATTCCCCACTCTGTGAGCCATTTATCTCTGATTCGTGGCTTAATCGTTTGTTTGTTTGTCCTCTCTTTTTATCGGCGGCCAATCCGCAAATAAGTTTTATCAATTTCCCATGAACTAACAGAGGAGAAAGGAGGAAAATCGAGTGTGTTGCTGGTGTGTGTGTGTGTGCTTGCGTCGCCTGTGACAGAAACCGCAAATTAAATCGTTTGGGAGCTGGCAAAATTTATTTGCAGCGCGTGGCGAAAGCCACAAGCTCCACACGCACACTGCACACACTCCACACACACACACTCGGCACACACACACACACATGTTCCGTTAAAAAAAGGAGAAAGCGTGGAAAATTAGAGCGGTCCAAATCCGGAGGCCAAAGCCAAATCACAGCCAGCAACCGAAATTATTCTGTGGATTTTGCGGCCTCGGTGGGCGGGAGAAGGAGAAACTGCATCGTGGTGTGGACACACGTTCACACTTTTGGGCCATAAATTGCACCGACGCCTTGTTGGCCAATAAATACTAAAGTCTTGATATGCAACGGCCCGGTCCCTGGCGCCAAGTGCCATAAAGTTTGCCCTTTCCGACCTGTCCTGGACAAGGGAATGGCTAATTAAAGTTTGCGCCGCATTTTCAAATTAAAAATTGGTAATTTGTGTACACTTTCCACAGCCTGAAATGCTCTTTTTGTATATTTTTTATTGCGTAGGCGGGAGGGAGGAAAACTCCCTGGTTTATGCCCCTGACATCGGACGGCTTTTCCGACTTTTCCGCTCGTAAAATCGTAAAATCTGTGCCACGAACTCGTCCGGGAGACAGGTTTATGTGCGGAACTAGACGTTTTATGTGTGTTGGCATTTATTTTTTCTCATTATCTCTCGGCGGCCAGGCGAAAATCGTTCCTTAAATTTTGTCATTCAAGTGCAGGCACTTTTCCTCTTTAAAAACAAATCCCTCTGAGACTAGAGCTATTTAGCATTTATTTAGTAAATAATGGATGATTCTTAGCGTTTAATCTTGCCACGGCTGACAGACACAGAAAAATGTTGCATTTAGCTAAAAAATATTTTCATTTACTTTGCCAGCCGCAAAACATTGAAAACCACTGCAACCGCATTTGAAAAACATTTTAAATACCTTTTACATTTTTACCATTAGTTTTTATTTGGCCATTTCCCCCCGCCCATTTCCCATTTTCCACGGACATTTTTGTGTGATTTTTGTGCGGGTCAAACTTGTGTGTTTGTCCAGAGATTTATTTCATTTCATTTCCAATTTCACAGACTCTGCTCTGCCCTGAGTTGCTGCTGCTATTTCTGTTTCTGTTTCAGTTTCGAATTTTTCAATTTAGTTTTTGGTTATTTTTGTTGCTCCCTCCGTTTGGCCTTTTATTTAATAATAAAAATTCTAATTAAATTTTTTATTATTTACTCTTTGAGTCAGTTTTTTCGCGGTATATTGATTTCGTTGCTTGTGTTTGCTTTCGGGCTAGGTATAGCTTACTCTACTTATTTATTTATTGGGGGTCGTGCCGCAGTCCTTCTTGATTTAATGATTTTCTCACAGTCAATAGTAAATATTTACTCAGTCCGTCCTGTCCCTCGTGCCACACACATTTCAATAAAACAATCAACTGTCAAAAAGTATAAACAAGGCTGGAGTTTTCCGGGGCCAGATTGGAGCGGGTATTTGTCGCGGGACCACCAAAGTTGATTTGCATGTCATTAGCAGGGAGCATCAGGGAGCATCGCATCAAATCGAATTGAACTGCCGGAATGGAGCTGCAGGCGTCCAAAAATAAATGAGGGCTGCGACTCTGTAAACAAGAACCGCCACTAAAAATATCACATGTCAGCCGAAGGAGGAGACGCAACCGGAGGCGACTAATTAGTGAGTGCACAGAGAGGAAAATTAGGCAAAAAAATTCGGAAATAAAGGACATAAATAGGGGTTTGAATTTCAAATAAAATAAGAGTAATTTTCAAGCAAGAAACTTTAGAGCTAATAACTAACTGGAGTCCATCTCTGCCTCTAACAACATATAATTATATTTTGTATATTGTTTATCTCCCTTTAATTTCTATAACTACCAAGTTTATTTTATAAATATTTTCACTACTTTGAAATACTCTAATTTGCAAACACATTTTCTCTCCGTGCTCAAAGGAAATCCCACACAATTGTGTGAGTTTAGGGAAGCGCCGGCAATATTGATGTGCAACCCCAAGGAAATTATCCATCTCGCTGTAGCTGCAGCTCCTCGCATATATTTTCCCATGAAAATGTTGTGAATTATTAGTCTTCGTGCGGGGGTTGTGGGAATTTACAAACATTTACTCGCTAGCCGGCCAAACTTCTTCAATTTGCTGGCCCAAAAGTGCTCAGAGTGGCAATCTATCCCAGGTACGATTAAAGCCCAAAGACAACAGGTGCAAAACAGGAGCTGAAGCTCCCAGAGTTGGTATGTGCATTTTGCTGTCCTCTTTTTTCCGTTTGCATAGGAAATGTAAACAAAACTAGGCTGTGGGCTTCGAAGGGCGTTTCGAAGTGTAACTAAGCTTTAATGGCCATGGTAACAGCTCGTATCCTGATCTACCAGCTGCATCCTGCAAGTTGTTGCGGTCTCTCTTGGATGCCAGAGGGAGCAGGAGTAGCAGGAGTGGGAGGAGGCGAACCTGCTTGGCAATGGATGAAGTTCAAATCCCAACAAAATTATTAATATGACTTTAGTGGGAAAGGGGGCGACTCTGCCCCTGCGGTTGCCAAGACAGCCGACGCTGAATGCGTATGTGTATCTGCAGGATGCACTCGCACTCATGTCCTCGCCAGACCGGGCTTCAAATTATGCCTAAGCTCTGCCAGAAAGCAAAGGCTCCACTAAAAATTATCTCTACTGCAGGGGGAGAAATTATAAGGAATTTATATTGATTAAATTTGATATTAAAAGTGGGTAGTATAGATTATAATATAATATTTATACATATTTGTAAGATATTCATACTTTTCCTTAAAAATCTTCATTTAAGGCAAGGGTCGAAATGGTTTCAGAGTTAATAATACTTGTTTAAGCACCTAGATAGCATTTCCTGCTAAAATTTAGTAGATAGATATTTTAGTAGTAGTATTTAGTAGATAATATTTATTTTTAAATATATTTATTCACAGATTTCACTGTGAAACACACCTGAGTGTGTGCATAATCATCGTTGAAAACTATTTCCCAGCTCTCGGTGCATTTGTGTGGGAGGCCTCCGCCTTTGGTATGTATCTTTGGGATACTCCTTGCATATCCCAATTGCTGGCACTAAATCTGCAGCACATTATTTAGTTGTTTGAGGCTAGCGACGGCGTCTTTGTCTCCTCGGCCGACGATTCAGTTATCTGTTTGTGGTTACGGGATTACGTCTGCAGAGCACACACATGCCATATATACTATATATATATGGTAGGAGCGGGTCTTGAGCTCCGGCAACCGAAACCTCAGCTGTGTTTGAACTTTTGCCGAGCGCTCCTTTCAGCCGGACCTGCTGAACTGCAGAACTCCAGAGCTTGCTCCGTTCTGGTTTCGTCCTGGTTGCAAGGCCCAAACACACAACATTATCCACACCTTGTTTACGCATTTGTGCTGCGATTTTTTACTGCTCCTACTATCTTCTCCCCTCGACAAGTTTATCGCAGCCACTCTCCGACTCTCTCAGACTCTAATTTACATAACCACGCAAATTAGTTTTGCGCCTGCTGCAGTTTTTATCTGCTCCCAACTTTGTCACGACCCCTTCGCTATCCCTGTACCCATCCTGTGCTCTCTGTCCTACTCCTCATCCGACATCGCAACTTAAATTTAGTTGCCAAAGTTATTTAAACTTTTCATACTCTTCAACGGGGCACTGTAATTATGGCGCAGAGTTTGCCAGGCAGGATGTTAAGGGTGTAAGCAGCCAGTCTCCGCTTTCAAATTGCTTCTAGAGTTGATCTGCAAAAGGTGTTTTTGAGGGTAAAGTTAAATATAGACTAGAATTTGCTATAATTCTTACTAGAAGTGCGCAAGCGAAACTTGAAGATAAATTGGATAAGGCTTAAGTCTTCAAGTTTGCTTTTTAATGTCTCCTTTATAATATTTTTTATAAAAGATTTTTCTATAAATAAAACTAGAAATAAATAATTGGTCAAATTAAAAAAAGGTAGAGTATTTAATTCTTCGAGTTTCCTTTATAAATTTTTCCTCTATTTTATACAGTTTTTTCTATTACTCCTTTTTTTAACCATCTGTAGGTTTTTTGTATTTCATTTTTATCTCGTTTCAAAAAATGAATTCCGGAAACTTTTTTGGCTGCTGCACCACGCCCACAATTTTAATAGAGACACACACTCACCACCCTTACTCCGCACACCACCTGTGTGTGTGTGTGTGCTTCGAGGGGGTCTTGTCTCGTAGTTAAGACAACAATTCATTTAACATAGCAGACTTTCTCCTCTCCTGTTAACCGGTTTCATTTTTTTTTCGGGAAAGTTTTCCCAATGGCCCCCCGCCAGGCACAGTGGTTGAGCTTTTGGCAAATTTCCGACTAAGCTCTGTCACTGCCAAATGAGTTCATTTAATTTCGGCTCCACTGTACCTGCTGCTCGCTGGCTGGCTGGCCACCAGAAGTTTTATATGGGTTTATTGTGGGCTTCCACTGGGCCCCACTACTGATTGACAGCAGCAGCAGCCCAGCAGCCAAAGAAAGTTTATATTATTAATGTGGCTCTGAAGTCCGGGGGAGCAATTATAGGGAGGGGAAGAGAGACCAGTTCAGCCTTCAGTCAGGCTTCAAATGCCTGCTGTTTTCGACAGCCCAGCTAATTGAATTTTTCGTAAATTATAAACAAATAGATACATAGTCAGAGATACCAGAAGCATTGCACGGCGGAAAAAGCAGCCAGGTTGGTTATTAAGTTGGGGAATTTTATATTTATAATTCAATGTTTTCTAGATAAGTAATAAATGTTATTAATATTTTATTTATAGTAACAAAGCCTTCTTGCCCTTGATAAATTCTACAGAAAGAGACCTCAGACACTTTTCCCTTTGCTATGTTTAATAATAGGCAATAATTATTAACTTCACTTAACTTAGCTTAACTTTTTAACTTAGAAATAAGCCCCGAAAAGGATCTTAAACATTTTTCCCTTTGAAATGCTTAAAAATAGGTGATCTCAATGCAATTCAAAATATTATTAATAGTTTATCCATAGCAGAAAACCTTTTAGAAAAAGCAAAAAGGACCCCTAACAATTTTTCTCTTTGCAATTCTTAAAAACAGGTGATAAAATAACGGTTTAAAATATTATTAATATTTTCCATACAGCATTTATATAGCAAATTTCTTTTCTATAACGCTTTTCCTTAAAAATTCGTAAGCATAGGTGATTCAAATATTATGAATTATATTTTAAATATTTTCTTTATATCACAAATTAAAAGTAAACCCCCAAAAAGACCTCAAACGCTTTCCCTTTGCTCTGTGTATAAATAGGTGATAATCCTTGGGGGAACTCCAGATTGTTTGCATTTCTTTTTCGCTGCAGTGGCACATTTGCGGTCAGGTGATGCCATTAGCGGATACTAAGCCACTTGGCTGGGGGAGGCAACAACGAAGGAAAGAAGGTAAAGGACTCGAATTCGGTGCAGACTTTAAATAGAAATGTTTCCTGCAATTTGGCGGAGGCGGAACCAAATCAGGTTGCCAGTTGCTGCTTGCTGGCTGCATTTTCCAGGTTGCGACGACGATGGCGGAAGTTATTTTTGGAACGTGCAACAGAAAATGTTGCAAATTGAAAGAAAAGTCAGCCGGGGCAGGGCTCCTCGGGGGAGTGCGGAGTGCGGAGTGCGACCCAGTGCCCTGTTTCGCCCCATCATCATCCATATGCTTTTGTGAGTATTTCTTTCTCCTATTTTGGCTGCTTTTTCGCCGCGTTCTAAGCGATTTTCTGCGATTTCTTTGCAACTTTTCCCCGAGACTCGGTCTGTGTGTGTGTGTGTGTGTGTGTGGGTGTGTGTATCCATGCGTGTACTTAAAGTTGTCTATTTGCTAGTTCTTGTTACTAGCGCTCGCTGCCACTGTTAATGCTGTCTGACTGTGTCGGTGTGCGAGTTTTGTGTGCCAAGAGCTGCATTGAAAATGAAAATGTTCGCACAGTTTTCCGCACAGTTGCATTTTCACTATGCTGCCGCTTGGCGCGGCTCAGTTACTTGATACAATTTTCATCCTGCCGGAAAAACCCCGCCCCACGAAAAGTTCCTGTGTCTCTTTTACTGTGTTTGTGTGTGTTTTCCCTATGATTTTTTGTTCGCTGCCTGCAATTTTCTTTTGATTTTTTTTTTGCGCCTTTCTTTGTGTGTATGTCGCCCTCTGCTCTGTTTTTTCTTCAGCTCCCCATCCTTATTTCTATGGGGTATTGTTGTAAATCGAGGGGTATATTGGAGGTTCTTATATTTTAAATTTACTTAAAAATGTGTTAAATAATATTTATTTGGAATTTTATCGATCAGGATAGGACATAATTAGGTAATTTCATCGATTAATTGTCAGAAATATTTGTTTTAGAAGAGGGAAAAATAAATAGTAATCATAAAATTAGCGTGGTTAAGTCCGAAATATTTTATAAATTTGTTAAATGATGGAGCAATTTTAATTGAAGTATTTTTTTAAATAGAAAAACATTTAAACTGTTTCTAGGCTTAGATAAATGTATACAAAAATAAATAGTAAGCTTAAAACTAACGTGATTAAGGCTGAATTATTTTATAAAATTGTTAAGTGATAGGGAAATTTAAATTCAAATATTTTGTTAAATAGAAAAATCATTTAAACTGTTTCAAGGCTTAAATTAATCTATACAAATCCTTCTGGAACATTCACAAATTTAGTTCTAAAGTAATTTCTTCACAGCTGGCAAATATCCTCTCCGTTAATATATAGCTCCTAGGAATATGCAATTTTATTAGAGAAGCTCCCAGGTATCCCATGGTCTTTAGCCCCAACTACACCGCCTTTCTTGTTGTTGTTTCTATGCTCATCTACTCAGTCGTGCGCTTTGTGCTCCTCTCGCCCTCCCTTCACGAGATTTTTCCTGATTTTTCCATTTTAAATGCGCTATCTGATTTTTTGTTCGGCTCATGCAGCATTCAAAAGCTTGCGAGGAGGAGTTAAAAGTTGAGATTCCCGACGGCAGATGTGCAGGGCGGTGCACACATGTGACAGTTTTGGGGGCTTGGGAAGCTTGGGAGCTGAAGGACATCAATTTTCAATGCTCTCTCAGTGGGGCGAAGGACTCGTTTTGGCTGCTCTGGTCGGGCTGTGCCAAGCATTTGGCAAATGAATCTTCCTAGTTGCAGGATAATTATGACAAATAACCGAGTAAACGGCATAAGTAAGTAATGCGATAAGAATTTCTGATAAGCTCTCGACTCCTGGCTCTAGGACCTCCCACAGTGGCAATTAGCGCACAAACATGAATCACAAAAATATATATACATATATACAGTGCTTTTATCCACATGGAAGCGAAGTTCCAGCTGCTGCTCCTGGTCCTAGTCCTGCCACGCCCCCATAATCCGTCCAGTGCCATTCATGCAACTAATTTGATTTTTTTTCCAGCTTCAGCTTCAGCCTTTTCAGGCAAAGCTGCTCTCGGTTGCAGCGGAGAAATATTTTCATTAGACATTTTGTAAATATGAGCAGCTTACCCCGGGGATTTCAACTTAAAGCAATGAGAAATCATTTCGCCGAGAGTCGAGAAAGTCTAAAAGGACGAGCTTTTCCTGAATTAAGCTAGAAAAATCGAGGGGAATGGGGCTGCATCGGGTGGTTGGGAAGGAAGACGACAAGGATGATTCCATGATTTTCTAGTAGCAATTGCAACGATTTTGCAAATATCAGACAATTTTTAGAGCTAAGATTTAAATATAATATTAATGGGAGTTACTAGAAGGGCTTAAATAAAATATAAATAAATAAATGACTATTTAATCTTAGTGAAAAATTAATATTCTGAAAAATTTCAATAAAAGAGATATGTAAACGAATGAAATTTGAAACATTTATTTCAGGACTTCTTCCAGCATTGCTTTTAATTTTAGAAGCTCTTTTTGTTAAAGGAACTACAATTTTATTATTAAAATAACTAATATTTAAGTTTTCCCGTTACTGACGAATTTCACCCTAAACCTTTAGCTTTATAAAAACCCTATCCCCGACCAACTATGACTATGAATCCGGCAATCTAATTTAAGTAAATGCTTTTCTCCACTTTTCTCATTGCAGCTGCCTCTCTAACGAGTCCCTGGCGATTGTCTCTCGTCCTGCGAACTTCCCAGCCACACAGCCAGAGGCTTTCGGGGTAAGTCCCACAACTGAAAGATACATTTTTGATTACCCCCGAGCTGCAATTGTTCATCGACTATGTCGGACCAGGGCAGGAAACTCGAACCCGAAGCTCCACACCTTGTTTTCCTCTCCTTTCGCTTTTAATTACTTGAGCGGCAGGCAAGGTGAGGCTTTTCGAGGGCTTTAACAGTTCATAATTAAATGAAAATTGCCGTAATATTTCGAGCGTGAATTTGAAGAGCGATTTCCCCGGAGTCTATGTGTGTGAGTGTGGGAAATTTTCAGAGACTTCGCACGTGCTAAGCTACGCACTTGGTGCTGGACTCGTAAATATTCATTTCAGCTCTCCGTATGCTCTACGGTCGGCCAGATTCCGGGAATCACAACTTGCCGGGGTATTTGCATAAAGTTTGCCGAAAGTGAATTTGTTTTTTTCCTCGGCTGCATTCCTAATTAGCCAGCTGTCCGCCTGACCTTGGGGTGGGTTTTTTATCTTTTTCTCCTCTCGCAGTTCTGCTGGGAATGCTGCAGCTGCTTCCCTGGCGTGGAGTCGTTCAAATCTCAGCTCAGCTCAGCTCTGAGCTCTTCCTTTGACTCTGTCGGAAATCTCATAAAAATCTCGTGGCTCTATGTTATGTGAAAGTGGAAGAGAGGGCCCTGGGCGAGGCTCATCAATGATATTAAGCGCACTTAATCCTTTTACGCGCAGCGCTTCACTTCATTTGCTATGGCGACGCAGACATCGAGTGCGCCCGGGATAAAGGACACGGGTCCTGCACTTGTTGGAGTCCAAGTCCACGGCTCTGCGATTCCATGGCTCTTTGTGGCGCCTCGCCTCTATGGGAGCCCGGATCAGCTGCAACCTCACCCTCGCCAAGCCGCACACATATAGAAACAGCAGCCTTTGTGGGCCTGCCTTTGGAAGAAGTGCACAGCAAGAAAAATTGCACTAAAAGGTTTTAAGGTTGGCTAATTAGCAGAAAGTAAAGTAGAAATAAATGTCAAGTGATTGAAATTAAAATGAAACAAAATTAAACACGAGAAAAGGATTAAGAAGGAGCTTTCCCTCATAAGAATTGCATTTTAAAGGTTAGCAGCCTTCCTAAAAAGTTCTTTCAATATATGTAAATATATATATTATTTACTAAATTTTACATATATTTTTCTCAGTGCCTCAAAGGAGCTACACAGCCACAGGCACTCATAACTTTGGCGGCGCCTTTGGTGACGCGAATGAGTTTAGAAAAACTTTCTACAACTTTAAGCCGCTTAGCAGCTTTGCGCTCTCAGCACGCGCCTCTGCCTCGAACAAGGGGCAGCTCAGTCAGTTCTCCCCATTTCCCATTTCCCAGGCTCCATCTCCATTTCCACAAGCATTTCCATCCATAGAAGAGCGATGATTTTCCTCACCCAGAACAGTCCAGTCCAGACCAGAGGCTGACTGCAGCGGTCATTCCGACACTTTTCCCGGGCGAAAAGTGGGGCCATTAATTTTATTAAACTCGCTTGTTGTTGGGTGGCTCGGAAAACTTTGTTTGCTCGCTTTTTCCACTTTTCCGTTGCACGGCAAAATGTGGCAAAAATGCAACATAAGTAAACGTGTGTAAAACCAATTATGAACATGTTTTCAACAGGCTGACGAAGGGAATCCCTTCTGATGTATTTTAAAAACTTGCAAAGCTAGCTGAAATAATTAACTAGGGCTTACTTTTATTTTTGGCTGCTGGAAATTCTACTTTCTATAAAGTTCTGGGCTGATAAATGGCCTTAATCCTTAATCCTGATGAAATCTTTTGTTAAAGATTTTTCCTGCATTTTAGGCAATAAATTGTGCAGACATTTTAATAGCAAGCTCTCTCAATATCTATTAAATTTGTTAGTTGCCCCAAACAAGACTCCAATTTCTTAGTATTTATTAAATTCCTGTAAGAAAAACCCTTCATATATCGAATTAAAGTGGAGAATTTCTGATAAATCCCAGAAGTTGAGAACTTAATTGCTCAAAAGTTGTTCACAATTCCCCCACACCCTGTCGCCTCCGTCCGAAAGTGTGCCTAGAATCAACAACGCAGCCGCCGAACAACAAATAACAAACAACAAACAGAAGAGGAACGCACGCA
Organism: Drosophila triauraria; assembly: GCA_014170255.2. Taxonomy (NCBI): domain Eukaryota; kingdom Metazoa; phylum Arthropoda; class Insecta; order Diptera; family Drosophilidae; genus Drosophila; species Drosophila triauraria. Next base: position 12,224,294 of record CM024336.1, on the reverse strand, counting down.
CACACACCATACACAACAACACCCATTTGATGTGTGTGTGGTCCGTGGGCCGTGGTCCAGGGGAGAATTCTACAGATGCCGCGCATTGTTTGGGGGCAACCTTTTTTCGGGCCCTTTGATTTATTGGCATCCCCGGGCCAACGCCTTAAATATTTCCCTCTTTTTCCCAGTTCCCCACAACCGAGGGTTGGTTGAACGCTTTGACCAGTTGCTCGGATGATGTCGATGGCGTTGGCGATGCCTTTCCCCGATTCGATGCGGTTCCGTTTGCCTCAGTTCAGTTGGCTTGGCTATCCAAATCACGCTTATTGAATTTCATTTTTTATATGTTGGTCCTTGAGGGGTCTTTAGATTTTTATGAGGAGTTGGTAAGCAATAAATATATATATTCCTGATTAGAAGTCCCAGGAGAGGCACTTACTCAGCTTAGTTAAAAAGCTTTTGGATAAAGTTGTACTTAAATTAAAATAAAATTAGAAAAAACATTTATTTAAATTAGCTTTGAGAACCCTGCGAATAATTCTTACTATTTAATGTTAATATAATATTTCTAAACAGTCTATATTTTCATTATCTTGTGACTTTTACGGCTATTATTTTTTCAACAACTTTTGTTTTTGAATTTCCCAGAAGTCAGCTTCCTATAACCTTTACCTGGTCAACCAGCTAGAGTGTCGAATCTTCGTCTAAAATCTGTCTATTTTTTCCATTATTTTTCCCTGATCTTCTCTTTTTTGTTGTGTTATTAATGGGCCATCCCCCCAGACCTTTCCATCGACAGGCGATTAAAGCCGGTCCAAACTTTGGGCGAGCTGTCAAAAGAAATATTTTAAATCATTTTTGCCTCACCCGGAAAATCCCGTCGTGGCTCATATATAATAATTTCGCCACTCTCCTCCGCCTTTTTAGGGCAGATGTGTTTTATTAAACATTTTCCGTTAAGCAGACTGCACTGCATAAGCAGCGATTTATTTTATGCCTTTACCCATTTTCCTTTTTAGGCTTTTAGGCCGAAGATTGCTTTGATGTTTTTGTTAGTGCTGTCGAAGTCGAAATAAGTGAACCCTTTTAGAAAAATGGCATATAAGGTCATGAAAGGGGAATTTTTGTTCAAAAATTATCTAAAGTTTTAGTGTTCAATATAAAATTAAATATTTTTTTATATTGCTAAGAAATTATTCAATAATCATTAGCAAATATAAGAGTTTTAAGCCACATAGCAGAGTTCAGCGTGTTCCTACTGTAATTTCTGTATTTCAATTTTATCGACAAATCAAAGCTAGAAATAATCATAACTCAGTCAAAACAGCCTTAATTTCAACTCGGAAAACGGCTTTATGTTAGTTTTTAGTAAATAAATAAATCTACAAAAATCGGAGAAATTTTTTTTTCTGATATTTTTCAATATTTTACTATTAGTGACTTAAGATTTTAGTTGCGAATCGGGAAAAGTATAACCTTTGGCAATCACTCCTACAGTTTCAAAAAATTAAATACTAAGTCCAATGTAAGCCCTAAATTTCCTTGGAAAAATCGCATATCTATCAGCCCTGCTGCCTATATTCCCTTTGTGAAAAATGACTTCCACTTAAGCCGGGCCCTCCTTCTATATGTATTTTAGGAGGAAAATGTGCTGGAAAATACGTTGTGCGAGGCCGCAACTTGTTTTGCAATTAAACGCGGCACAAACGGTGTTCCTGAGTGCAACAGGTGCAGGCACGCATCACGTAGCCGCCCCGTGGGCTTCGTGCGTGTTTTATTTATGGCATCGCCCACTTGCCTCGCCCCTTGCCATTACCCCTTATATGTTACTTCCCCCCCTCGGCTGTTAAGCAATAAGCAAATGAGCGAACAACGAACGAGCCAAGCGGCAGCAGCCAAAAAAGCCTCAAGAAAATGACGTTGCACGCACACGACGTTGAAAAGTCATTAAGTACAAATGACGTTGCTCACTGCAAAAAGCCGTTTGCAGAAGGATACCCTCTCCTCTGGCAGAAGGGGAGGGAGGGAAATGGGGGTGGCGGCTCAGGTTGGAGCCGTAATTGCAGCACGTTTGAGCGCAGCTAACTGCATATTGAGTAATGCCCGCGAGCGAACGAGAACGACAACGATGGGCTCGAGATCGGGCAGGTCCTGCCTGTGGAGGGGGGGGGGTCCTTAAAGGGGTTGGAGTCAGTGGCATGGAGCGGTGACTGTTGCAACGTTTGCCTTGCATTATTTATGACAAAGCCGGCACCAAATTAAGCCGCACTGGAAACCAGGCAAGGCACGGCAGAGAGTGTTGAAGGCCTTGTCGAACGGGTTGCTTACAAAGTTGTGTCCTGACTTTAAAAAGGGTTCAGTTTTAATACAAATATTAGCATTTTTAAGGTTTAAAAAGATATGAAATATTTAAGGAAAATGTATAAATATAAAATCAAAATTTTAAGTACAGAAATAATATCTTCACCTTTTCTAGACTATATTTCCTCCTTCTATGAATAAAAGCCTACTTCAAGTAGTTTTTATGTTATTCATAATATTTAATTACTCCTTTGTATAAAGAAATCGATTCTAGTGTAGTCAGGATACGTTTTCTAGCTCTGTCTTCTTGAATAAACCATAGCCTTCCCTGAAATTGTGGCTGCGCCTATGCTGGCATCTCAGGCTCATGGTTTCAGGATCTCAGGCTGCAAGTGAGTGTGCGGTTAACTGCCTCCTGGCTCCTCCTCTGTCGAGTGTAAGAGTCCCGGCTTTCATTTACTTGGAGTAATTTAATATTATACTATGGCAACACACGATGACGACGAGGGCGATGATGGCGGTGACGTGCATCCACTGAAAGCATAAATAATCTGTTGCATGAACCCATTGCGTGCTCGACGGGGAATGGTATCTGCGGACTCTTGACTCTTGCCTAATTAATTTGGGCTTTAAGCAAGACACGGGCGGCGACAATCGCTTTTGGCCAACTCGATTGGCCAACTGACACTTGTCGATAAAGGCAGCCGCCGGTCAAGCTTACGCTTACGATTACGAGCCGGCCAAGAATCAATTAAGGCCCTTTCCGTGTTAATCGCGCCATATATCAGGCTCTCTCTCTATCCCTAACTCTATATTGGGGGAATCCCCGCAGGGTGCCGCGAAAGCAATACCCGGATCCTGACAAAAAGGACCCAAAAGGGTCGATGACAAGCAGCTACCAGCTAGCAGCTAGCAGCTGAGGGGGTGAAAAAAAGGACAAATCAGCACGCGACATTTTTCGCGCCACGTTGTGCTGCTCCTGCCTTTATTTCGGGGTCTAATAAAGGACCAAAGACCCAGCAAGGAGCGCGGAGAACAAAAGGCGTGAAAGTCAACGAAACCGAAGCCAAAGTGTTAAAGTACGATAAAAAGATTAAAGGCGGCAGCGACACTCACATACATCCTCAGGCAAATTGAGATAAAACACAGAGACAGAGACAGAGACACAAACAGGGATATTATATAAAAGGATACGAGGGAAGCCTCGCAGCAGGCACAATTGGTAATAGAAAATCGGATCAGATTAGATTTAATGCGGCGACGGCTAATTTTTGGGTGATTTCTCATAGAAATAGCATGATCTCCATCGCAGGATTATGTATGCTCCACTCCCCCCCAAAGCGATCCCCGTTTCAATCCTGGCGCCATCGCTCCCAACCAAACGGAGAGCTGTCAGCGGCAATACGCCGGCAATGACAGCTAAACAAATGACACAAATGCGGTGGATGTCAGTGGATGCTAGGCAGGACGACAGTCGGTCCCACACAAGGATATGCGAGAGAGAGCCAGCGCCGAGCGAAACGGCGAGCGTCATCAACATTTCCGCTTCCGGCTGTTTATGCTAAAAGTATGGCGACGACAACCGCCACTGAAGGATGTTCCTTGGGTGTGTGCCACCCACCCACCTCCATTCTTCCGGAACGCTTACCCCGCCCTTGGGGCAACCCGCTGAGCTGTCAGACGCCTTAACAGCCACCGGATTTTTTTCCCCTGCTCTCCGAGATGAGGAGGCATCTATCATGTCGGGCAGGCAGGCTCCAGCCCAGAGTTTGGCATTTCCCGAATTGACGGCTAACTAAGAAGGGAAACTCAAACCCAAGAAAACTATTGATTAGGCGGCAATCTGGCGGTGGACTTCACTGTGATTCCCGCCTCCACATTGGCATTTCATTGGCTTTAATGGCATTTATGGGACAAATTTTTGTTAGCAAAAGTTATAATAGGCTCAATAACGATATAAATACAGTTCAAGGGAACTACTCATAAATAAGCACTTAACATAAATACACACATTATCTATATAAATAAGTCTCAGCGGCATTTAAGCACGTTTTCGAGTGAATTAATTATGAGGGAGTTGATTATAATGTCAATAAAATAAGTAACTAATAAAGGCAAGGCTCAAAATATAGTAATATTTAATTTTAACAAATATTCAAACCACTTTCTTATAAATATAACTTAATATAATTTATTTCTCCTAATAAAACTACCCCCATTCCTTACAAATATTTTTAATGTATTTACTTACTTATTAAGTAGTATAAAATATATATTAATTAAACCAGAACACCGCTTAAATTTAATGCAAATAAATCTGGTGGGAAGAAATTCTTCAAAGCCATCGGTGGCAGGAACCTCAACTTTGTCTCTTGCTTTGAGGACACGAGACCAAGGAAGCTTTGGCTATCAATCACACTCTCCTGTGCTCAGAAACACACAGCAGACACAACAAGGAGATGAAATAATTATGCTTAGCTGGCATTCAGTCGTTGCCATAGAGGTCCTTGGAGCGTCCTTTGGCGCTCTGGTTTCATTTACATGACGATGACATCTCTCGCTCTGCTTATAAATAATTACACACACGCACTGTCGCTGTATCGCTGTGTCGCATACATTTTGATATTTAATTTTTATGTTTTTGTTATCTGCCAGGTGAAATGGCAAAACAAGGCAAGAGCAGCATTATTTTCTTTTCTGCTCTTTGGCTGATTTTTACATATTTATGAGGGCGCCGCACAGACGACGACTGTTTCCCCGGGGGGGAATGAATAAATCCGTGCTGGGGAGGAGCTGGGGGCGGGCCTGGGGCCGCATCCTGTGTTCGCCCAACTAATTGAAAACTAAAATGTCAATGGCAATCTCATCATCCGCCAGCCAGGATCATTCTATGCGACCAGGCATGCCACTCACTCACTCACTCACTCCCTCACACCCCGAACCCCTCCGGCTATCAAATCTGTGCTATAAATATGCCGGAATAAAAAGCACTATGAAGGCACTGAGGAAAATATTTAAGCTTTATAAATATCTACTTAAAAAAAAAGTATTCCTACTTACTTTCTTGGGAAAAAAGCTCTGCGCCTAAACACGAGCAAAGTCTGAACCTGTTTTAAATGTTTTATTTCTGTAAAATTAACAAAAAATGTAACAGTAAAATGTAGTATGTAGTATTTATTGGTTTTTTCTCTACCTTTTACCCATTTAATTCTCTGTGTGTAGGCCGCAGTCGGCGATGGCAGGCTAACAGCACAGAGTTGGCAACTTCAGCGCGGCTAAGCACATAAAACGGCTTTTCATTCGTAGACCCCGTGAATTGTATCGCCGCCATGGCTCCGTAGCTCCAGCTCCTGGTCCATCTATACGACCAGGTCCTTCTCCGCCATCTTCCAGCCCAGGCTTGATCCTAATGTGCTGCTGTCAGAGCCTGTCGACGTCAGGCGGGCTCTCGCCGGCTATTTCGGGGATTAATGTCAATGTGAAAGGATTTTAGCCATGCATTGGAACTCCAAACAGAAGAGCCCTTGCCGGGTCCGAATACCCAGTCTCAGACCCAGACTCAGTCCCAATTCCAGTCCTTGTGGCTACTTCTATTCCCATTCATATTCACTCGCAGAAAGTTGAGCGGGATTCCTACGGAAATAAGGTATGTTTGAGGAGAAAAAAAACATTGCTATATGTTCTAGCAAGTTTAATGCTTCAAAAATCAAGGGGAACATTTTATTAAGTAATAGAAAAAATATAATTTAAGTAAGTTTCAAGTAGGCTTCATAATAATCAAGTTAGCCTTGATATTTTGCTATAAGAGCTGTCTAGGTTCTCACTAGTTTATTTACTGACTGGAATGAAACAACACACAACAATTAACACGTACACGTAATACACAAAACAATAAATTTAGAAATATATAAATTTGTTGGTAAACAAAAACTAAAAACAGCCTCAGGATGCCCAAGGAGGAGGAGCAACTCATGGAGGGGCCCAAGCGGCTGAACCGCGAGCTGGCCCTGATGCTGGAGGACAAGCAGAACCTGCAGTTCCGTAATCTCATGCCCGAGGCGAACAACATCTTCAGGTGGACGGGCCTCCTTATGCCTGTGGATCCGCCCTACAACAAGGGAGCCTTCAAGATAGAGATCGACTTTCCGCTGGAGTATCCCTTCAAGCCGCCGCGCATTCACATCAACACCCGGATGTATCATCCGAATGTGAATGAACGGGGTCAGGTGTGTGTGCCCATCCTGGAGACGGAGCACTGGCTGCCCACTGCTCGCATTGACCAGGTGCTCCAGATCCTCCTGGCCACCATCAATGATCCGCAGGTGGAGAATGCCTGGCACGTGGAGATGGCAGGCGAGTATCTCAACGATCCGGCGAGATTCTTTAAAATGGCCGATGCCTGGGTGCAAAAGTACAGTGAGCCCCGGCCCACCGATCAAGAGCTGGCGAAGTTTGCACGCAAGCGGAAGAAGATGATGTCCAAGGACTAGGATCCTGCGTCTCTCTAGTACTCTATCTTCTATTTTCTCTTTGTAATTATTAAGAAATTTCCTAGTGAGACAAAGTAACTTTGCAAAAGTATTTGTTGTGAGTAAAAATGAAAGGACAGTGTGGAATGAACGTGAAGAAACAAAGTTTTATTCAATTAACTTATTTTTATGGCGAGTTTTGGAATAAAATAAAATATCCAGGACCTCCTATTCGAACAAATCCCAAAACAAACACTGTTAAAATCGCATTCGTTCCTTGTTTATTGCCGCCATCAACACCCTTTTTTATCGATATATTTTTTTTTCTGGCGACTTCTAAGGATTCCTGCGATTGGGTTTCCCGCAGCGAGTCGACTTAAATTGCCGCCGGAAGCTTTGTTTTGCTCAGCCGACACCCTGGCCACCTAATTGGGAATCTGGGAGCAGAACGCGAACCAGGACACTTCTGTTCCAGCCAGCTGCGATATAAATCATCCGCCTCGGTGGCAAAACAAGGATGCCCTGGCCTGGCCCCACGCGGCGTCGCTCAGCGAGCGGGCGGCATTAGCTGCCAGTGTCATTGCCATTGTCAGCGGCATATCATCATCCGAATCATCCGCCTCCGCATCCGAGTCATCATCATATTCCTCTCCGTACACCCATTCGCAGCCGTATCTGAATCCGCATCAGCGTCAGCATCAAAGTCCTGCTGCTGCTGAACCGCTGAAAATCCGTGCTGTGTCCGTGGCCGTATAAATTTTAGCAATGAATGAATCAACTTTACGAACATCGAGGACACATGTGACTTGCTTTACGGCTGTGCTCCCCCGTCACTCGTCACAGTTGTGGCACTGAGAGAAATAATATATAAAAATAAATATGCCTCCCTAAATAAAGTTATAAAATATTTTTAATTAAATATAAAGGGAATCGTATTTCTACGAAACATAGCTTTCTTCTCATTAAAAAATACTTGCAACTTAAATTTTTTTATTTTAATGAAGGAACTAATTTTTTCTTCCTGTTCAGAGTCCTCTGTGCATGTGTGCGTATGCGTTTTATGTGCCTGTGTGTTTTGGGCAGTTCACTTGATATGCTCGCTCGCTCTCTATCTGCGACCAACTTGGACTTGTCAATGGCAGGAGTGGGCACTAAGGAGAGAAGCTGGGAACTGGGAGCTGGAAGCTGGGACTTTCGGGTGATGGGTGATGGGAATAAGCTGCCACTATAATTACAGCAAAGGCCAAAGGCACACACACACCCACACACACCCACTCAAAGCCGGGGCTAAAGATATTTGTATCTAGTTTCTTTACTGCTGGATTTACTGCCCCATCGGATGGCTGGAGGATGGTATGCTGGAGTGATGAGTGGAGCAGCAGGAGGTGGAGACGCCAGATAACTGGTGTCCGGAGCAACCATTGTGAAGATGGATTACCATGGCGGCGGCGTCAACAGTTTTTCTATGCGCCGGCAGCAAGCGTCGAGTTTGTGGCTTGTGGCGTGCGTGTGTCCTGTTAAAACTGCCAACTGATTATTATCACCTTCCAGCTGCCAGGACAGTCATTGACACCCATTGCTGTTGCTGCCGCCCCGGCTTCCTACGAGTCTTTAGCTACTGATGCAGTTAGCGAAAAAATATTCAGAGAGTAATGTGTTTAATTTTTTGTTTGGTAAAATTACAGAGAAAAAGATGCTGGATCTAAGCATTAGAATTAAGTTTTAGGTTTGTTGGCATGAGTAATTTGTCCTTTTTATTTGCTTATTTAATTTTTAGGGGTATTAATGTGTTATATTGTAAAATATCATACTAAATTGTATATATTAGGTCTGTATTTAGGATCTTTCTAATATGTAAACCCAATAAAGGTTGCCAGTGAATTAAAAATGTATTTAATTCATACAAGCTTTTTAAATATGTTTAAGGAAGATTTTCTGAAGTAACCCAGGTTTTTTATTATTTTGGCAGGCTTGTTGGACTTTAAATATTGTTTCCATATTTTTTGCGTATGTAATATAAACTAAACAATATTTTTAAAAATTGTTTAAGGCAAGAAATGTATTATTTTGGTGTTTTTGACTTTATTTTCGGTGTAGTTCTGTGATCCCTGAAGTTACTACTTCTTGGACACGGCCACGCCCACCGCCCATCCCAAGTGGCGCCCTCTAGTGTCTGTCACTGGCAGAAGTCGTTTGCTATTTGCTTCATTTCTCCATCTCCCTTTGATTCGCTTCTGCTTCTGCTTCGCCCACTTCATCTTGCTCTGCTGCTTGGCGCTGCGGCAATGAATCGCAGTTTTTGATTAGCTACAGACAGATGACGGAGGACGCAGGACGAAGGACGCAGCAGGAATTATATAACCGAGGCAACCATTTCGGAGATTTCCCTAATTTCATTTTTGTATTTTGGCTCAATTCAGACGCTTTTAATTACAGCTCAGAGTTGTTTGCTGCTCGAAATTAGTCAGCAGATTTTTTGTTATAAATTTTGCCATTTTATAAGTTAAAAATAATAATAATTATATTTCTATAATATTAAATAAATTATATTTTATTTTATTTAATTGACTTTTCGTTCGATTTGTAACAGAAATATGTTTAAGCCAAATGTAATAATGCGGCATAAATTGCCAATCGATTTTGCATTCATTACCAAAGAGGGCGGCCAGCGGGGTTTATAACAATTTACGACCTGCGACCCATAAAATATGCAGCTTATAAATTGCATAATTTATACGGGACCCTCCGCACAGATATAGACAAACAAAGTCAGATTGAGATATGAGGCAATTGTTAATTCATATATGAACTCGGTTCGGTTGGATGCCCCTGCTGCTGCTGCTGCTGCTGCTGCCGCTGCAGGGGCCGAAAAACGCTTACAAGTAAATAAATGCCAGAGATACAGATGCACAGATACAGATACATCGGGAAAAAAATGTAATTATGTTGATTCGAAATTATTTAAAAATTAATTTAAAGAGAATATCATATTTATAAGATTTATCTTCATTAGCCAGGTGAGGGTAACCCCTAAAAAGAAGTAAATAATAATTAATGAATTATCCCTACACCTTCATTTCTCTAGATGTACAGGTGCAGTATCTGCTGGCTACATCTACACTGATACCGAACTGCAACGAAAGAGAGCTTAAGCGTTATACAGAGATTTCCGCTTCGGTTTTCCGCATTTTCCTTTCGTTTTTATCGTATTTGTTTTCCGTTTTCCGTTGCTCCTGCTGCTGCTGCAGCTGTGGCGGCTGGTTTGCTGTTTTACGGTTTTCTGCCGTGTGCAGTGCTTGTAAAACCAATAAAATCAATTAAAAGGCACTCAACATGCAAACAATTATATGCAAATTTATTTATACACACACACAGCTAGAAGCACGCAGGGAATAGCAAAAGGAAAGCGGAGTGAAAGTCAAAGCAGGCAGAAAACAACGCTTTTATTTAGTTAGTACCTTTCCGAGGGAAATGGGAAAGGGAAATGGATTTGATGGGTAGATTGCCTTTGTGCTTAATAACTTTGTTAGAATAATTCCAGAAAAAATTTAAGAGGAGTTTTTATTGTTTACAGGAAGTTGGGTATTCCAATTTTCTGTGAAATATATATTTTTTAAGGCTAATTTATAGTTTGTATTATATATTTTTCTTTATATTTACAAATTGAAAAAAAAAACTTAATGCTATTAAAAATGAAAGTTTAGTTAATACTTAGCTTAAAAATAATACACATTAAATCAGATTTTAAGGTTTTATTTACTCTGTATAATTTTAAAAGCATAAAGTTTGTTGATTTATTCAATATTTGTTCAACAATCTGTAAATATTAATTAATAAAATTTAAATAATCAACCAAAACCTTCAAGAATCTAAAAAATAAAGAACTCTCTGAGACTTTACCGGGTATCTGCACGTCGAAGAACTAATCCGGTTACATCTCCCAGCCGACATTTGCATATGCCGTAAAAAACAAGCAACAAAAAAGCAAGGACTCGATGGTCCTGCGAAAAAATACACCCTACGCCTTCTGGGCAGCGTCTATAAAAATATATACAAGGAAAATAAAGCAAAAATAAAGCAAAAACAAAGCAAAATAGCAACCAAAACAACAGGCAAAGCAGCTCAAAGGAACGGGGCCATACAAAGGAAGAGGCTAGGGCAGGCGGGGGAAAAGGACTCGTAAGGACCAAAAACAGTGTGAACCTGTTGCGCACACCACAACAAAACGCACGAAACAAACACCAGGAGCGACAGCGGCAGCAACAACAGCAACAATAATGGCACACAAAGGTCCTGTGAAAAGCCAGGGAGATCCCTGCGAAACGAATCGGAATGGAATGGCAGCGGAACAACTGAAATACCGGGAGGAACAACAACAAGTGCAGCAAAGAGCGCGATTGAAAGCGAAATTGAACAGCAGATTGAAAGCAAGAGCGAGAGTGAAGAGAGAGCGCTAGCGGTGCAGCCTGCGCAGCTGCAGAGCGAAAGTAGAACAGAGGCCACCGGGTAATGAGTCTAGCTCAGGGAATTACTCAGCGAATGATTGGCCTAAAAAATAACTTTAATTCCCAAAAATATCTATAAAATATATCAATTATAAATTATATTATTAAACAATCAATAAGCTACTTTAACCACTAAAAAAGAGAAACTGGAACAAACGAAACGCTTGAAACAGTTGATAGCTCAATTTATACAAAAGGCGGGGGTGGGCCGAAGAGTATGAGTTAGGGCGTAAGAGAGGGCAGACCTTGTTAGCGTTTCGTTGCCAGTTGTTCCTTTCCCAGAGAGCGTCGCTCTTTCTCTTGTGTTCTGTTACTCGGAATTCCTGCCCGCTGCTCTGTTAGGGCTTCGCTGGGTCCTCCGTTGAATTCGAAATTTCAGTTAAATTTGAAATCTCGCTCGGTTCGGTTGCAGGAACGGACGACACATTCGCCAGACAACCGAAGGCTCTGAAAGCCCCAGCAGTCGTTATCCTGTCTTCGTGTCAACAACGTGTTGCAGTCGCAAGAAAAAAAACGGGCCTAAATCGCCGCACAAAAAAGCCTCTCGCTTTTGAGTTGCAAAAAGTGCTTTCTCGGGAACTACAAAATAACGCAAAATGGGATTAAAAAATTAGTGAAAGTCCAGAAAAGCAACAAGTCGTGACTGCAATTTAAATGCCATATTCTTGGCAATTTATATAACTTAAACAAGTGCTGAATTAACGTTAAAATCGGATAAACAAGAGATTTATCAGTGGAAAGTGCAGAGTTTAAAAGTTAAAAATAAAGAAATTTACAAAAAAATAAGGCAAAACAAGTAAGTTTAATATCCAGTGAAAGTTTATAAAAAAACAGCCTTCCTTTTTGAGCTCTCAGAACTGATTTTAAGACTGGGTCAGACTTATTTAGGCTTTTTAAGCTATAAACAAACATAAAATATAATAAAAAACGTAGTGTTTTAAAGAAAACTTAAAAGTTACCACCTAAAATAATGAATTTTAAATCAAAGTGTTTTGAAGACGTTAATAAAAACATTGATCTAAAATATACAGACTTATTTTAATAGATTAAAATGTAAAAACAAACAAAGAAGACCGCCTAAATCTAAGTTAAAGAATGCTTAAGTTTCAAAATATCAGTGTGCTTTAATTTTACTTTTTTATTAAATATAATCAAATAAACAAACTAATTTTCTCTTCTATAATAGATTTTTTTGCAAAGAATATGGTTTTATCTTTAATATTTAAATCAAAATCACACACAACTTAAATAAACAAAGAGTAAAGCCAATATCTTATTGGTTTTGTATCAAAAATTCAGATTATTTCCATAATTTTTGGCTTAAAAATATTATTTTTAAAATTGAAATGAATGTTTTTCTTTCATTTCGATAACACCCTAAATTAAGTAAATAATGTTTGTATTAAATCAGAAAGAATTGCGAGTAACTATAAAAAGCTGAACATTTTCTTTATTATATTTTCTGACACAATCACAATCAGATGCAAAAAGTGAAGCCATAAATTCTCTTTATCTAAATAAATCTCTGGGGTATTTTGTAGTTTAAAAGTGGAACGTGTACAGCAAAAAATCATGACATAATCTATAGAAATTTAATAACAAACAATATTTCGCTCTCTGCAAATCGTGACTAAAAACTGTGACTTGAAAAACATCCAGCTCTGAACTCAACTCTCAAGTTTTGGTTCTTGATGGTTTTTAGAACAGAATCCTTGATGCCTGCCTGGCTCTCTGTGTGTGCTAGACGAACATTTTTTGTGGGTCAATGGTCCCTAGTAGGACTCAGAACTCAGGATGAGGCGCACACACAATGAAAGCGAAAAGAAATCATGTTTCTATGATGTATACTTATGCGCATTTATACATATTGCCTTCTGCTAAGTGGGCTAAGCAAAGTCAGCGAGATTCCTTGCAGCAACAGCGGCGGAAACTTTTCGCAGGACGAAAGACAGACAAACAAACAAACAAACAAATAAATAAGCGGCAGCAAACAAAGGCAAACAAATCCCTGGGACATTTTCTTGGAATTTAATTCAATAAAATGAATTCCAGAGCGGCTCCTCTCCCAGGGTGTCCTTAGCCACTCTTGCTTTCAAAGTTGTTCTTCGTTTCAGTTGTTTTTTTTTTCTTGTCCTATTCCCCGGCTAAATGTCTGCAAATTAACTTTGCAAAAAGCGAAAAGGACGAGAAAAAAAACGAATTCCATTTGACAAATCGCAAACGTAAATAGATCCGAAAAAAAGAAGGTTCTCTGGATTTTTAAATGTAATTTAAGTTTGTGGAACTCTTGGCCCTCGACTGCGACTCCTTTTCCCACAGACCACTGGCGACGACCAAAAGTTGGAGCAAGTTGCAAGATTTAACATTAACCTTGGGCTTGGGCTTGGCCCCTTAACCCCCTTAACCCACAAAACCCCATGTAATGGACTCACAGCCAAAAACTAAATCACTGTCATTGCGGTCAGAGATTCACATCCCGAAATACACAGACACTAACACGGACTCCGAGGGATATATGTGGATTTATATAGAGCAGAGATCCGGAAGGATAGACTGAAGTGCGGTGCGGGAAGGCTGAGGCTGAGGCAACTATTGTTAGGCAATGATTTGCAATTTGTTTGAAAAATGCATTCACAACCACAAAAGACAAACAATCTGAGGGCCGAGAGAGAAATAGAGGAAGAGTGGGTGGCTTTCGAGCTAAGCCCTGCACAAATAAAACCATAGACAAACGCACCGAGCCAAAGCCCAGATACAGATACAAATACGCTCTAGCTGGAGGGATGCACATGGGGAAAAAGTTATGGAAAACTATAGTTAATAAACTAAATTTAAGAGCTTACAAAGAGCTAAGCCTAGAGCCTTCTTCATTTAAAAATAAGTATTTTATCACAAGAAATTTTCTAAGATTTTTCTTTACTATAAATTCGCCTAAAATCCACCCATATTTCCCTCTGTGTATGGCTGCTGATGCGGCTGCAGTTTGCGGACTGCTGGATTGCTTTGGCTTTCAGCTTGCAAAAGGGAAAGCTGACAGGGAACCCGGAGAGGCAAAGGGATCCAGGAACTATATATATACATATATATACTCTATAAAATGTGCAGAGCCACAACCGTCAATTGCCGGGCAACCAAATGTCCGCCTCTACACTCTAGACTTCCCTCCACAATCCCCGCCATTCAGCCTCATCAGCAATCCGCGACAATTCTTGGCACAAACTACTTTCCAGGGCGCTCCACTTTCTATGCTCTTCGCTTTCTAGTCTCCGTCCTCCACTTGCTGCTGAAGCACTCCATCAGGAGGCAATTTCATATGCGGAGCGGAGCGGACGGAGCTCTCCCTGCACTGAACTGCATACAATTACAAGCGAGCTGCAAAATGTGCACCCAAGTATCTGGCAGATACTTAATAGCAGCAGCGCAAGATGCAGATGCAGGAGCTTCAGCTTCAGCTACAGATGCAGCACGAAATGGCCCGGAATGCCAAACGAATTCATATTTGATGTATGAACCAGAGCCAGAGCCAGAGCCGGAGCCAGCAGCTAGGGATGTTCAAAGGAAATGCCAAATGAGATGTTTAAGCATATTTTGGGGCAAAGGCAGAAGGGAGAGTAAACTCCGTGTGAAAGCTGATATGAAACGAAAGGAGGATAGCCCCCAAAGTCCTGTGAACTTGGGGAAGGGAAATATTTGGAAAAACGAAATGAGGTTTAAGGCTGTTAAGTCCCTAAATGTTAAAGGGTTCCTTTTAGTGTTTCCGACTAAGATATTGATTGATAGTGCAGACTGGGATTAGGCTGGGACTGAAAACACAAAATATTCGGGTCCTTAAATAATTTATTTAATTTTCTATAAGGTGTTAAATGAAATAGAAAAATGTGTAAGTAAAAAATACATGTTCCAGATCTATCAATAAAAGAATTATTGAATCAAGACTTTCTTTTAGCGAGAAAAATGAGTCAAAATAGTTCTGACAAGTTGATAAACTTTAAACAAAAACAAAAACATTTTTAAATATATTTTTTATTTACTTTTTTACATTTAAAGCCAAGAAAAATATTTCTTTTCAGTGGCAAAAAAAATATAATAAATTTATAACATCTTGGCAACATATCAAACAGGAAAAACTTCCAGAAGAAATTATTTCTTGAGGAAATCTTTGAACAAAAATGTAGGAAATATTCCAAAAGACCTATTACTTTTCGTGCAAATTAACTTATTATTATTAAAAGCCTTTTTTTCGGATAAAACTCTGTTATTAAACCAAAGTTATTATTCAGTTCTTAAGAATCCGAAAAACACAGCAAAACTTCAAGGTAAAAGTCCACTTTGAAGACACCTCGAACTCCGCTGTATCCAAGGACAAGTTCTGGCGATGATTGCTCTCTGCCTGAATGCCTTCCTGCCTGACTACCTTCCTGGCTGCCAGCCTGCCAATTAACATGTCAAGTCGAGTGTCGGAAGTTGTTGGTTTTCGGTTCGCGAAAGGCTTTTCCTGGGGAGCAAGTTTTCCACGCGATTGGCCGCAACATTCCCGGACACGTGTTCCCCGGGACTTTCCGAACTTTTGCTTTAAATCAATTAAAGAGAAAGCCCCACAGGCGTTGGAAAGGCGATGGAAAATGACCGATCCCAAGCAATTTGCGGCACATACTCGGTATCTGGGGGAATCTCGGAGCGGCGGTTCTCAAATGAAATGTCACGCAAGCAAATGAAATGCGAGACAGGAGGCAGGACTCAGTGCCAGGGCCATTTGCCTGGGAGCGTCAGGAAGCTATTAAATCTACATAAAATTGTAGAAATGTGTGGCATGTTGAGCAATTACAACTCAATGTGGGCTGGCAAGGGGTTCCTATGGTTTCGGGGACGACGACGCACCTTACAGCTGACATGCTCATCTGAATGCAAAGCCCAACCATGTTTCACTGGTTTCCCACCCTCACATCCCCCCCTTGGTTGAGAGGGGGATATATAGTTTTGTTCTCGTTGTTGTGCGGCTCGAGAGCCGTTAGGAAATTGCACTTGCCAGTCCCTCTCTCTCTGCCACTCCCCCATTTCCCTGCCATTTCTCCAGTGGCGAAGTGGGCGTGTGAAAAAAGAATTAAAGTCAAGTGAGCGCACTGAGACTGAATACATAAAAGGTGGCGGGAAAAGCTGGGGAAAGCCATGCACCCTGAGAAAAGGATACTAAAATAGGAGAAAAGTTGCTGACAAAAATTATTTCCCTAATTTATATTATAGATTTAAGGTTTAAAACTAAGATAACATGTTTAAAATTCTTAAGTTAACAATAAAATAATTTTTGGAGAGCTACATCTATGTTAATTTTCACAGAATAATTTTTAGTTGCTAGTTCTGAATACAAACTTGGGAATTCTAAGCTTTTTCAAACTATAAATTGAATCATACTGCTGTTTAACAGGGGTTAATTTTATCCCAGTGTAGACCTTGTCATGGAAATGCTAGGGGAAAACTCGAAGGAGGCAGTAGGAGGCAGTGAAAAGGCATTCATCTGGTGGGCGTGGCTGCTGCATGCACAACAACAATAATACCAAACTAAGAGAAGCGGCAGCAACCCAACATCAACGTCAACGCCGAAGAAAAGCCGGAAAAATGCCCAAGCTGTTTGGCCTGGCCACAGACGAGGGCTGAGGGGAATCCCCGCCTGCACTCAACATAGCTATTTGGCCATTTTCTTTTTGTTCTCTTTTTTTTTTTTGGGTCCCTTTCCCGTCCAGAAAGGTATAATTTTCGGCGCGACATTTGACGCGACCAGAGGCCAGTCACCAGTCACCAGTCTGCCGAGTCGCCGCGAAAATGAAATGTACAAAAGTTTGCCCATTTTTTTGTGTCCTTCGTCCTGAAGATCCTAATCGCGCTTAGCCTGAACGGGCAATTATTTGGGCATTTATCAAAGATTTCATTCTGGAGTTGGGTTTGCTGGGTTGGAGCTCAGGGGCGAGAAAAAGGTGACAGATTGTTTAAGATTATTCAAATGGGAAATGTAGTTAGTTTGGAAACAGAAAGAGTGGTGGAGAGCTCGTGACTTCAATAATTTAACATTTCTGGGTGGAGGTGGTAAATCTCCAGGGGAACAAAGTTTAATTGAAGAGGAGTTTGTTTTAGACATATTTAAATTAAATTTTTAATTTAGATATATTTTAGAAAAATACAAGCTTTCACTCTCTCAATTCAAAGTTATCTCCCTTTCCTGTCAGTCACCTTTAAGCTACCTATCAAGGTTGCTTTTTCCCGACACCTACACCTTTTTTTTGATACTACAAAATCCCAATTCCACCAATTTTTGCTGGAAATTTTTTCTGTGAAAAATTAATTAGCATAAAATACACACCGAAATCAGTTTCGCTTGGGCGGCGAAAGGAAAAGTATAATAATAGCTGTGGAAAATTATGGGAAAGGGAAATAGAAGAATGCGGGAAAAATGGGGATAATGGGGAAGGGACACGACACCGGGCAAGGGTCACGATGGGGAAATGGCAACAGAAATTGATAAGAAATCTGATGATTCAACTTGTTAGCCATTGGTGCTGAGACTGGGACAGGAAGATGGTGATGGGAATCGATTGGGCACCCGGATGGACATCCCTCAGATGGAAATCTAGGAGAGTGGAAGATTTTTTCGGGATAAAATGGAAAATTTCCAAGCTTCTTATATAAATTTTAAAGAAAAGTGGGCCTGGACAGGAAATGTTTTAGAAAATAAATATGGTTACCATTTTTTTCTTTTCAGAGGAAATTAAAAAGAAAAAACAAGTAGCTTGCTCCTCATTTTTATAATCTTGTTTAATATAACCTTCTATTTTAATAAATTTCATGGATACATATATTTTGGCAGATTTTCCCGCAACCTCCGTTTTATATGTTATTCTCTATAAATCAAAACTTTTCCGTCAACAATACCAGCAGAAACCGCAAATACCTTGAAATAATTCGGCGAACTAGCCATTAAATTGTTAATCAGTTTGGGCAAATACTGGAACCCTGGAAGCCCGGATCCCAAGGTGGCCTCGGCCAATTGAGATCACGATGATTAAACTTTCAATTGGCAGTGTCAAGGCAACGCTTTTCCATTTCCACCCCAGCCACTTTTCCGCCGCAAGCCCACAGGATCTGTGGGGGGATGTGGATATCTGGATGTCAGCCGGGGGGCCCGAAAAATCCTTTCAATTTCCGCTGCTCGCAGACATGCGAGACGACCGGGAAAAGCGGAAAACCTTTGCTCTCGGTCTTGCTCACCCCCCAACCGTTAGTTTAATTTGTTAGATTAGTAAACAAATGAAAATTAATTGAAGCAAACGAAAAACTTGGCCCCGGGCGCTGCGTCGAGCTGGAGCTGGAGCTGGGAGTCGAGGAAAATGAGGGAAAACTTTTCCTAGCCGTAGCCGTAGCCGTAGATAAAACGCTCGTCGAAAGGACCTCTTGAGTGTGTGTGTGTGTGTGTGTGTGCGTTTGAATCCAACAAAGGTAGCACAGCAAATTGTTTCTGCTCTTTAAGGACTTCAAAAGGGGTGAGAGAGGCGGGGTGGTCCGTGGTCGCCTTGGTGAAAGTTCTGCTTTCACCGGGTATAATGTCTTGATTTTCGTTTCATTGTGCGGATTTGATTAACTTAATTGTTCGGCCGTAATCTTCGATTTGCGGGTCGCAAAACAATGATTAACGCCAAGCCTCGCCCGAAGGATTGCTAAGCCGCTTTTAATGGCATTCTAGCTGGCACTAAAAAAAATAAAAAGGATAACAGAGAAGGGGAAAAACTAGGCAAAGCGGAAAAACAAAAGCGGCCGAAAGGCAGGCACGCGTGTCCTGGATTTCGCTGCTCCGAATCCTGTCTCCCTTTTAGTTCCTGTCATGCGGGCAGCGGCAACAAAAGCGCAATGTCAGCGGTAAATCGGAAGTAAGGGATATATAATACAGAAAGGATATACACAGGACACGTAAGGCTGGGTGCGAGAAAGTGTACGGCAAAACAAAACAATCGAAAATTATAAAATAACAAAAGGAGCACGAGGCGAGAGAAGGAGGAATCGATTGGACGGCGAAATCTTTTTATGCCGCCAAGGATCTGTGTTCTGTCCTTTGTCCCTTTTTTATGCTGCTGCCTTTCGCTCTTCTTTTTTTATTTATTTATTTTTTGTTTCTGCTGTACGCGTCACGTATTGTCAATAAAAAAATAATAATAAGATACAATAAATTTTTACCTTTAACGAGTGTCGGAGGAGGCGGAGGATGGGGGAGCGGGTTAGAGCAGGACATGCGTGTCCCTTTCGCGCTGCCTTTGTGCGTAACTGTAACGCGCGCGCCACGCACAAAATATAAAAAGAAAATAAACACAAGTGAGAGGGCCATATCCTGCGTATCCTGCGAAAGGGACAGGGGAAGTACAAGCAGCCTGCAAAAAGCAAACAAAGGCAATGACACGAAACGATGACGACGGTCCTAACAACAACAAACATCAGCAACGAGCAACGAGCAACGAGCTCAGCGAGCAGCAGAAAGCAAACAAATAAAAGGCGCAACAATTGCAGAGGAGGGAATGTGGAACTTTCCCTACAGTCGCCGAGCATTTCCCCCAATTTCCACCCACTTTCCACTTTGGCATTCGCCAAGTGCGTGTGTAATTGAAACTAGGCGCCTCAGCGGGATATATGCGTACATGTTTATAGAGCAGGCCTCCTCCGAGCCAGGATATACGTATATGTGTACATTCCCCAAGGAGCCGGTAAAGGCCACTGAACTAATGCGGGGATTTCCTTCTACCTGAAACAATCCGCCCGGCAGGTGGAAGTGGGGATAAGCCGGCCATGATTGAAACTATTGCTTGAAAATGCCAAAAAGGTCGAGTTTCTTAAAGGAATGAAGATGGGAGGTCTTCTATGTAAAATAATTTATAAATGTTTTATTTTATATTAGTAATAATGTGCTTGAACGTTTTATAAGGAAATACATTAAACGGTCTCTTGGGTTTTTTTTAAGAGAAAAGCCGGCTATAATTGAAACTATCTCTGGAAAATGCCAAAAATTCAAGAATAAATAGTATATCCGGCTTACCGAAGTTAGATTCCTTTCTTGTTTGGCTTTTCTAAATAAGCAAACTGTAAGGGTATCTAAACTTTGGCTTTCCAAAGTTAGCTTCCTTGCTTGTTTGATCAACTGCTTCTTTAAATAATAGTTTACTGCTCTAAAAGTTCACTAACTTTAATTTTAAGCTAAGATCTTGAATGGAAATTGAAATAAACCACACAATTCCCCAAAGACTTTAAATAAATGTTCTCTATTAAACTCCAACTTCATTATAGGGCTCAGCCCTTCCTTTGACAGGACCCCTCGCTGTGCAGCTAAATATCTCTCCCCTTTCTTGCGTTCTCTCCCCCTGATAAATGCAATAAAGTACACAAATGTCGATGGCACAGGTCAGTGCACTAAACAGGGTTTCCGAATGCTAATTTAACCCGATGACGCCCCCACTTGACCCACGGCCTGATGCATTTTTAGACAGCCATTCGGCTAGTTGACTGTTTATCCCGGCCAAATAGCAAAATAGCACTGACAATTCCATTCCTCCGAGTCTAGACTCCGAGCGCTACTTTTCAGCGGGAGCTTGTCTTTTTACGCCACGCGGACAGTCCGAAAGGATGGCCCAAGGATAAAGCTGGGGGGATTTGCTGGAGAGGATCAGCCAAAGTCCCTGGACTACAACAACTTTCGGACGGCTGCAGCAGAAAGCAGCGGAAAAATATGCAAAAGAATGATAAAAAAGGGGGGAGATGGGAGTGCGGCGAAAAAATTCGCAATATTTGTATAAAGGACTACAGACAATTTGCCTTTAAATAGAGCGTGGCACTTCAAACAAGTGAAGCCGTTTCAACAGGACCAGAAAGCGGCAGCAGCAGGACCTCCTTCTCCTCCTTCTGGCTAAACAAAACATGAAAAAAGTACACGGCTAAAAAGAGGAAAACAAAAATGAAAGAAAAACAGGGTGAATGTAAGCCAGGCGGCTGCGAGAAAAAGAAGAAGCGGATGGAAAAAAAATGAAAATCAAGAAAATGAAAAGAAAATAATATAACGAGCGCATATTAAAGTGGGTTTATTTATTTTGCCCTCGACGCTGTTGCCACTTTGGCCAAAGGTACAGGACACGCAACGCCGGGCGACAGGACAGGACGGGTTTGGTGGGGATGAGCGCACTGTTCCCTTTGTGTCTGTGTGTTTTTGCTGTCGTGTTTATTAAAAAATAATTTCCATGCTCAACTTGGCCTAAGCCACCCCCTTGTGCCAACCCCGTGTGCCATCAACAGTTTGCATTCTCAAGTGTCCCCGAGAAAACATTTGAAACAATAAGCTCGCAGGACCCTGTCATCGCCTCCGCCTCCGCCTCCGCTTCCTCCTTATACGGATTCAATAATGCGAGCGACATCGACAGCAGCAAAAGCAACAGCAACAGCAACAACGACACTAAATTATTCAGCCGGCAAAGGAACGGAAAAATGTAAATCTGTGATTTTAATGCGTTTGCCAACTGTAAACATAAACCGAAAATATTACAAAACTTGTGCAAACACACACACAGACACACAGGCGAAGCAGCAATAAAAAGTGAAGAAATGCCGAGGGGAAAGCATGGCATGGCATGGCATGGAAAGGAAATGAATACGAATGCGTATGTCAATTTAATGGGCGGAAACTGTTTTGCGTGGGCGTGGCACATGCCGAAGTGGCACAGCCACCAAAAGAAATATGAAATATTTATATGAACATTTTCATTTATTGAGCGTAACAAATGTGCACAAAACAAAGTGAGCGCGAAAGGGAGTCGGGGTCGAGGGACTGGGAATGATTCAGTGTGCAAAAAGGTGAAGGACATAGAGCGGGAGGAGAACTCACCTGTGCAGGGGTTCTTCTTCTTTTTTTTGGTGCGTGCAGGATTGCCATCATCATAATCATTGGCAGATGGCGATGTCGTCCTCCGAACCCACTCTACAGGGCCGCCACCCACTTCACCCCATTGGGAGACAGAGACAATCTGGGCCCCCACCAACTCACTCGAAACTTTCGTCATAAATACTGTGTCTACATTTTGGATGCTCTTTCGAAGGGTATTTGGGTTACTTAACAAGGTTTGTTGGTGGGAAATGCTTACAAAGAGGAAATATGTTTTGAAATCATTAAAAAATGCTCCTAAAAACATGCTTTGAAATACTTAACTTCAAGTTGAAGCTTTTGTAATTATTATTGCTTATTCCCTGGCACGAAAGGTAGAAATATGATGAGAAATCATCAGAAAATATGCTGAAAAGCATGCTTTGAATTAGATAACTTTACATATTTCCATTTGTTAGCCATTTTAAATATTTGTGGGCACCAAAGCTGGAAATATGATTAGAAACCTTCAGAAAATATGCTTATAAGCATGCTTTGCAATAGTTTACTTTAGATTGTAGCTATTGAAGCACGTATTGCATACTTTAGCGCACTTTTTGAGTTTGAATTAAATCTCTTTAATGAAAAATCGAAAATTTATTTAAAACTAACAATTTAAATCAAAGAATTTGGATTTATAAAACATGTATCAGTTATAATTATATATCATAAATATTTAAGGTAAGCCTATTTTCCTTTAATACCTTTTTTCAGAGTTATGTGTGCTTGGGAAAAATATATTAAAATTGCAAAATATTCCGCACACTCACCCAAAATATTTCCAAATTATAGAGAACCCACTATCTGGGTTATTTCAGCTAGATTTTCATAATTTTTTTCCCCACTTTTGTTGCCTGTTGTTTTGGTTCCTCTGCTTTCTTTTGTTTTCGCTTTCGCTGCCTTCTGCTTGTGCTTCTGCTTTTGCTTTCGCTGGGCCTGGCATTCTTTGTTTGTTTATTTGCTTGTTGCGGTATTCGGGGAAATTATTATATTTTAATTACACATGCGTTCGCCGCTCGCTGCGCTGTCGGCGTCAAGGACAACAAACAAGGAGCTGGAGCGAGCCAGCGAGCGCGTGAATGGCCCAAAAAATAACCGCAAAAATGTAAATGAAAATGGCGTGAAAAATCAGTTTCATGGTTCTTATATCCCTGTTTATTTGTTGTAAATGAGCACATTTCGGCTGGTTACGGAGGGGGCGGTTGTTTACAAGGGTGGCTGAGGGCGGAGGGCGGAGGGCGTGGCGTGGCCATGGGTGCGGACACAACGGAAGTTGATTATGACCATTTAGCATGGCCAGGGCCAACGTCGAACGGTGTTACTTCCTTGGTTCTTGGCAGTTGTCGTCCTGTTGCTGTTGCTGTTGCGTCGGCCTAATTAATTTTTGTCACTAATGTTTATATAGTTGGTAATGGGGACAGGTGCTGCTCAACACACTCGGCCAGGCAGCTTTATTACCCAATTACATTAGCCACGATTGTGAGTGTGTTTTTTGTTGTTTTTCCAAGGGGGAGTTGGAGTTGGGAGGCGGAGCTAGAGGTGGTTCCTCAAAAGCCGTCAGGCGTTGTGATTGTAACAACTTTGTTGGGAAGATTTTTTTTTTCTACTTTTTTGAATTGCCTTGAGAAATCGTAGAAGGCAGAAAGAAAAAATATTTCTAAAGGGTTTTCGGACTTTTAAAATTAATAGAAGTTAAGAATATAAATGAAATCCTAAATATTTATAAATGAAGCGAAATTATAACATTTTTATGGGTCATAAAATATTGTTAAGCTTCCTAAAAACATATAAAGATATTCCAATATAAAAACCAGATTAGTAAGGCCATTTTCCGTGCTTTCCCTAGAGCTAGCTCCAACTTATCTATTTTAAATAAAAATTCCTAGGTATACTATTTTTCTGACAGTGCCGAAATAAAATCAAACAATTGATGATCTTCCAAAGAAGGGAGGTAAGGAGGAGCCCCGTGTAACCTGTCACACGTCCCACACACACAAACCAGCCTGGAGCTTGTTCTACGCGCCTCCCATATCATTCGCAGCTCTCAATATTAAGAAATAACAACTTGCCAACGGGCTTGGAATTGGGGAAGGATCTGTAAGGGAGGAGGCCCAGGAATAGGGGCGGAGCTGGAGCGGGCACCAGGGAACTTTGCTTTTGGGGTCTTCAATGTAAACAAGCGGAACAAATATTTAACTCGCAGGCAAGGCCCTCGCAGCGGTGTCGCCTTCGTGTCCTGCGAGGGTGTGGGTGTGTAAGTGAGTATGTGGAGAGCCTGCCACACACACACACAGACACAGACACGCTCGTATCCTTTGGAAACTTTTCTGCTGCTAAAGGAGCTTGCGGCTCCGCTGTCGCTTATTTGTCGCAGCAGTCGAGCTCAAAGCTTTGGCTTGTTACACTTTATGAAATCAGCTGCAGTCCTGCCAGTCCTGCCACGCCCCTCCTGCCACAACCAACCATTCCGCCTCCGCCCCCAGAAGTGTTTATGTTTGTCTTGGCGAGGCGGCGGCTCATAAAGTGCCTGGAAAAGCGAGTTGGCAGGACCTCAGAGCGGGGGCGCTGTCAAAAGTCACGTCGAGAGAGAGAAAGTCCTGGAGCATGTCCCTACCATAAACTTCAACTGGAAATTGTGCGTAATTATATTAAATTTTTATTGCCTCACATGAAATGGAAACGTTGCAGCAATTTCCTAAAGCGACTCTCTCTCCGAGATTATCCACATGCAAATTGTTCACATGGCATCCTGTTGGGGTAAATAAAAAACAGGGAGGGAGGAAAGGGAATGGGAATATTAGGAAGGAAGCTAAAGACAGGAAGTTGAAAGGGGGAAAGGAAGCCAACGATTTAGGCAAATTGATTTTAATCAAATCAGGAGGAGCTGGAGGAGTAGAAGGAGGAGCTTCCTGTAGATGGTAGGGAGTAGCCTCGAACTGATTTCTGTAGACAGTTTTAAAGACTTTTACAGACTTTAAAGCTGGATAGGAGTATGTAAAATTAAGTAAAAACATTTAGAACTAATGTAAAGTATAAAAAACATGCTTTCTTTATATCTAAGAACTTAGAGTAGGGTTTAAAAATAAACAAACCCAATAATGCCTCCTAAAATATCCCAAAAAAGCCACAAAGTTCATTTCCCCCTGCAATAAGACCCTAACTACTTTAATGATCTAAACAAATTCGATCGTTCTTATATCGTTGCTATATCGTATTACCTCCCACTTTCAGTCTTGCCCAATTGAACAATCAATGTCATTGAATCCGACTTTCCATATGTTTTACCCACAGCCATTGGCAATTTCCTGATTTTTCCTGTTTTTTGGCTTCGGTCGGTTGCCAATGGCAGCCGCCGTTTGAACTTGTTTGACATTCCACCGACAATCAAATTTAGATGCCTCGATATCCCACTCCCAGTCGCCTTCCAGAGCCCCGACAATTGTTCGGTTTGCCACAAAGCCCGCCGACGCCGACGCCTTCTCCTTACACCTCAGAGAGAATATATCGCTGCTCGCCTCCGTCAGCAATTATTCAATGCTTAATCATCGAAAGGCATCAGCGGCATGAATGGCATAAATCTTATTAAATATTCAAATGACACAAAAAGTGTACACACTACCAGCTCACTAGATAGGGGGCGGTGGCCACAAATGCGGGCATAATTAACGGTAAATTGGGTAAAAAAGCAAGAAAAAGCGGGGCAGAAAATGGTCAGCCAGCGTCGGGGGCGATTATGATTGCAGTAAACAACCACCACCCCCACAAGATTATGGAGTCATCCATCCCTCGGAGCAGAAAAAGTGGTCAGTGCACTAAGAGAAATGATAAAAAATTATTATTATATTTGAGAATTTGTCTATATAATTATAGAAAATATTTTAGTGATATTTCTTTGCTTTAAATCAGAGGAAACTCTTTTCTAAGAGACTTTCAGTCACATTTTTGTTTGTTAAAATATTTGTACTACATCAGTGACCCAGAAAATATTTATAAAAATTACTTTTAAAAGCTCAGCTCATTTGGTTAACGATTTAAATATTTTATTTACTTTTTATCCTTATTTAAAAATAAGTTTCCAAAGACTCTTTCTCACTTAACCTTTCAAAAATCACAAAAAACCACTTCCCAAAGTCTTTCCCTAATTATAAGCCAATTTTAATGGCTAGAGATTCCTTCTTTAACCCAAGTTTTCCCCGAGTGTGTGTGGCAAGTTCTCGAAGTATTTCTTTTTTTTTTTATGCCTCCTCTTATAGGCGTAGCCAATGCAATTATTTCATTTCCATTTTCATACAGGCGGCACAATGGAGTGTCCCCTCATGTCTCTCCCTCTTTTTCCCCCTTAATGCCACACATGTGGGCGTGGCTCGGCCCCCGAAGGGGAATTGCCTGGGGCTGTCGTCATCATCGTTATCGTCTCCGCAGCGCGCCGGGCGAACGAAACTATTTGAATAACGCGCCATCCACACCCACGATCCCTGAGCCCAGACCTCTGACCCCAGACCCCTGACTCTGCCCACGCACACACCACACACATTACACACACTCCGCTGCGGCGGCACAGGACCAGGGCCCCACCCAGTGTCCCCCTTCGTGTTAATAGTTTTTCCCTTTGTTCCCGAGCCTTTTTCTGCTGTTTACGTTATCGCATGTTTTGGCTGGAAGCGAACTTAGTTGGACCACAATTACTGGAAAATTAACGCAATTAGGATTTGGCCAGGGCCGAGCCTTTGATCTTTGAAGCCTATGAAAATTATGTAACAAACTGGGGACTGCAAGGGAATATTATAAAATGTAATGGTAAAGGTGGAGCCACAAAGGGTTTAAGTTAATGGGAGAAGCTAATTTTGGGTTAGAATATAAAATAAAATAATTAAGTAAACGTTTTGGGGAAAGAAAATATTGAATAAATAAAGGGGAAAACTAAGAACTAAGTCTATGGGGTTTTGGACTTATTGAACTCCTCTTAGGAATAATATTCATTTTAATATCTATCTTACAATCTTAAGACCCCAAAAACTTTATTACCTTAACTCCAACCAGTATCCCTTCAAAATCCTTACTCATTCCCCAGATTCATGTATTATTCTCAGTGCTATTTATTTAATGCGTAATTTCCATTAACGTCCCTGGTCCTCTCGGGGGGCTTATGAATAAAGTATGCACCGACCGACCAATTCCATAAGCGCTATAATTTCGTGGCTGGAAGACATGTTTGTAACCAGACCGAAAACATGACATTATAATAAGTAATATCAAACTAATTCGTTCTCCCCTCGCTTTCTATATATTTTGCAGAGACATTGCATTAGTCAGCAGATCGTCGTCGTCCTGCTCAGTACGTGACTTGGCCTTTTCCAGGACTCCATTGAAAGGTAAGAGGCAGTCGGAAAATTCTAGGGGAGGAGCTGAAAATATACATATGCCGGAATACTCTCTGGCCCCCGCCCAGGAATCCCAACTAATTAAGTTGAGACCCCCATGAAATACGCTTTTAAAGTGCTGCCGACCAGGTGTTTGATGAAAGGTGGTGGGTGGAGTTTGGAGAGACTGGAATCTTGGCAATGTTTTATTCAAAAATTGCTAAAATATTTGGCAAGTGAGTTAAAAGTTCCACAGACGACGACGACGACGACGACTCGTCTGTCTGCCAAGTCTGTATTTATGTTTGCCACCGTGTTTGTGCCTCCGCCTCCGCCTTGGCCTCCCCCAGTTTGTGTTTGTCTTTGTGGAGCATTTTTGCTTAACTGAAGAAGAATTTATTATATCAGCAGGGGGCAGGGGCTAGCTCAAGCAGCTCAACGAGCATGACAAATTTTCACTTTGCGTCAGGCAAAAGTTGCAACAAACTTGCAACAGCGAAAATAATTTCGCTCCTCGTTGAAAGTCAAAACACACAGCCCAAGCCCGAACACGAGCCCTCTCTTTCCATAAAATAAAAAAATCTCGAAAAAAGAGGGGGCGGAAAAAGCTGGAAGAAAAAGACCCGGACGACTACTTATCTGCCAGGACAGTCAGCCAACACTTTTGGCCAGGTGCTGCCAATTTGGGCGTTAAGCAGTTCCCCAGGACTCACGAAAGTGGTTACACTGTAAAGGTTGCCCTTGATTTTTACATATTGAAATAAATTTATTAAGAAAGTTATCAGGGTTTAAAATAGGGCTTTTAGGCTCTAGACTGTTGTTCAAAAATCTTGTATTCAAAACCTCAAAATAGTTCCATTTTATTTAAACTTTGAAGCAGAAAAAGGTGCATAAAGTCCGCATTTAAGGCTTAGATATACTTTCTGTTTAATATATAATTAATACTTAACCTTATTCAAAATCCATAAAGCTCGTTAGCCCATTTTCAGGTCCCAGTAAAGCTGAAGACCCTATTTGCTTACCATTTCCTTTCCGTGTTCCCGCGAGATCCTTGGCGCAGGGTGAGCACGTTAGCTGGCAAATTGTGCAGCAGGACTTAAAGCCAGAAAAGAGGCCACCAAAAAGCGAGTCTCAAAAAAAAAATCAAGGAGTGACGGCCAAAGTAATGTGCCAGCCAGCTCAAGTGCAGTGGGGCCTTTTGCCGCAGGGGGCGTGGCAGGTGGCAGGCATATGCATATAGCCAAGTTCCCTTCTTCTCCTCGCTTTTTTTTTTTGCGAAAACAGCCAGAAATATGTGTCAACAATATTGGGCGAGGATGAAGGACGAAGCGAAAGTTTGCTCTGGCAACTAGTTTTCATTTTATTCAGCTGACAGGTATGCTAAAAGCTAAAAAACGTTCAAGACGACCGACGCGTCCTGCAGAGGTCCTGGGCAAATGGAAGCGCAAGTTGAGAGTAGTCAAAAATGCGAGGTGGAGCCACCATCGGGTCCCAAGAAGGAACATGAATACCATTTTAGGTAGCTTTGCTGTGTGTGTGCAAATCTTTCATTTTCGCAGGCGGATGTGGGTGAGGTCCTTCCTCCAAGGACAATATGTGTGACAGCTGGCAATGACTGCCTCGCATGATAACTGAAATAACAATAACCGGGCCAAGAAAAAAGCGAACAGCAGCGGCAGCTGAAAGGGTTAACAAATGGCAGTCGAAACTTTGGCGCGACTGTCAAAATAAATGCGAAGCAATTTATGAAATATTTATGAAGTGTGACATGGCTGACAATAAATATAACATATACACATAGGGGAAGGAGCAGAGGCGACTCCGCACCAGATTTGATCGAAGCAGGCTCCAACTGGCGCTGACAAGTGACGCAAGCCAAAGACAAATCCAGATATCCTGATATCCCCCGCAGAATCCTTAATAAAAATGCGAATAAAACGTGGCCGTGGACGTGCGGACGTCATAACTTGGCCACGCTGATTGATGGCTGTGTTTCGTCTGCCGTTTTGGCCCTGCGTCATTTGTCAGCAGGGAAGCTAAGGATAGGAGTCAAGGGAGAGCTCTGGAGGAGCAGGTGATATACAGACACTAGACAGGAACTGCAGTTTGTCCAACTGACCAAGTTTTTGTTGCTGCCGCCTTATTTTGCAGCTAAACTAAATGGACAGAGACTAACCCTTAGTGGCTCCATCTCCGATTCCCTTACATTTCCACCTCACACGAGATAGTCAGTCACTCAGTCAGTCCGAGTCAGTCAGTCAAAGTCAAGCACGTCCGAGCTGCGTTCATGTCACAGCTTAAAGTTATATTCACATGATAGGGATAGCAGGACGTAGCACGTATAAATATATGTATGGGAAATCCTGCAGAGAGAGAAACCATGAAATATTTAGGAAAATAAAGCAGGACGTGTCTTTCAAAAATCCTACAAATAACAATTAGATTTAAAGCTACCTTACCTCCAAGTGTTATAACTGGTTTTATTAAACTAAATAAAATTAGCACAGAAAACTATCCAAAATGAAATAAATGAAATTTTGGCTTAGTTATGCCTTGTTTAAGTTAGCAAACTGCAAGGGTATGTAAAGAGTCGGCTTTTCAAAGTTAACTTCCTTGCTTGTTTTTTAAGAAATCAATGCCTTTACCATTATCCTTTTTCCCTGTGTACCCTCTACGAGCGATGCTCATGATGATGCTGCGGCTGAGCTGAGCCTTTGGATGCTACCGCCCGAGGATGCTGCAGCTGGTGGGGGCACGGGGACTGCCATAAACAACTACGACTCTTCCGGCATAAAAACTTATTGTTGACAAAACCTCATGACACACGGAGAATGTCCTGACTCTCACGCTGGAGTGAGACATGTGTACATATTGTTAAAGTCCTGGTCCGACTGATGATGATGATGATGCCGAGGAGGCTGGTGTCTTGGCCTCACTGGCTGGCTGACTCTGCCTCAGCGGAAGTGTCACCATTTGTCAAATAACGAAAATTGAAAACAATTTCCACGCAACATCGTAGTCGAGTGAGTCCTGGCTGATCAAGACTTTCGACTTGCGACTTGTGTGTGTGTGTGTTTTGCCTCAAACTTGGCTGATACGATGCGGCAAACAAGGCCATAACCAGAGTGTTCTGGGCCGCCTTTTTAAAGTTCTCAGTCTGGGCTGGAAAATATTATCACGAAAGGGAGCTATGGCTTTCCCTCCTGGAAAATTGCCGCAGTCGCAGTCGGGGCTGTCAGCTTAGCTGCGGCTTTGCTCCAATTTCCCACTGGGTCGCCGTCATCATTGTTGTTGCTGCGGTTTGCTGCCGTTGTTGCTGCTGTTGCTGCTGCCGCTCTCCCCTCTGTCCCTTGTCGACAGTTCTGTCACACTTTCACACGCTTTTCCCCCGCTTCTCCCTTTTGCTGGCACGCACACTGGTACACTTTGGGGGCTTTCCACACAGACTTACATACATGTGCATTTCTCGCTTCGAAAGTTTAATCGAAATTATAAACAACAAGACAAATTGCTTCTTGTTGCAATTTTCCTTCACATTGCTGCTGAGACTGGCTGAGAGGGGCTGAGAGGACATTATAGCGCCCCGGATCCCTGGCTTGTCATAGCTGTTGCCGCAGGACCTCTTGCTGTTGTTCCTTATGTTGCTGTTGCTAATGTTGCTGGTCATGTAATTATTCCAGATGCTCCTGTTGCTCTTGCTTTCGTTCAAGTCTGCTTTTGCAGCGGCAGCTCTCGCTTTCATTGATGTTGCTGGCTGAATTAGGGCAACTTGCAATGTTGTTGCTTCTACAATTGTTGCCAAAGTAGCTGCTAAAGTGAAGAACAATTCATGTTGCTGGCTGTAAGTTGCATCAACTTTAAGTAAGCCTTCCATGTAGCTTTCATGTTGCTCGCATTATGTTGCTTACTTTGAAGAAATCCTTGTGATATTTCCTCTCATTAACGATGCTTTCATATCCCTATTTCTCTCTGTTAAACTTAGGGTCCTTTAATTCTCTCTGTTAAGCTTCCTATCCCTTTAATTCGGCTCTTTGCACTCATGTTGCTCTAGTCTCTGCACTGCTTTTGGTCCTGTAGTTGCTCCTGTACAATGTCCTTGCTGTTTCTACTGCCAACAATATTATAGTTGCTGTTTTGCCTATATATGCAAGGATATACTGTGTATAGTCCTGGTCCTACCGCTGACAAGGAGCAGCCATGTTGCTGCTGCTGCCGCTGCTCCTGCTGCTCCTCGCATTTCCCCAGAGGGAATAATTTTCTTGGTAATTGTTTGTCGTCAAGGTTTGCTATGTTGGCTGGCTGGCTCTCAGTGCTCCCTGTGTTTGCCCACTTTCCGAGATGGAGAACTTAAGCCAGGAGATCAATTTGTTCGCAGCTTGCATTTAATCTACAGCAAAGATTCCATCTATTTTTGGTATCTAGAGAATAAAGAGCTGGTCGGTCTAGACATCGTTATCGGGTGTATATACTTTATGAAGTTCAGCTCCGGGAGATGAGGGTAATAATTCCTCTTCTTTAAGACAAGATGAGAAAGGGAATATTTCGTATATTTTGATACAAAATGCACAAGTTAAAATATTTTGATTTAAAAGGATTAATATTAAATTAAATATAAAGGTTAATTTCAGTCCAAGAAAGTATAGTTTTCTTTGATTAAATTAGAGGAAAGGAGCTTACTTTAATATGATTCTGTTATTTTATTAAATATCTTACTATATATCCCTATAAATAAATGTTCACTAATTTACTTAATCATTATGTAGTTGTTTTCTTCTCGGTGTGCTTGTTTTTGCCCCTTTCCCGTTCGATTTGCGATTCGCTTCGTCGCTTTCTGTTTTTGCGATTTTGACGTGAAGGCAAAAAAGAAGTTGGCTCGTTTGATAAATGACTCATGAATGCCGAGTGAGGAGTCGCATAAATCTTATGATTTATGCATAATCAACAAATTGATTTTTCATTTGCTTGTAATGCTCTGGCTCTCTCTCTCTCTCTCTCTCTTAAAGTCTCCTGCTCTCTCAGTCCCCAGGACCTCATGAGTAATTGGCTGTCAGCGAGGCGTTGCAATAAAAAGGTGTAAGTGTAAGGAGGAGTCCCTTGACAGAAAATCTAATTACACACACACACACATCTGCTGGGAGCGAGTGTGCATATTTTTTGATTTGCTGCTTGACGACACACTTAAAAACTCCCAGAATATCTGAAATATCTCCCCCAAGCCAGCTATCTGTGAGCTGCGGCTGCTGTGGTCCTCGAACCTGTACGGGCGTTGTACGTGTAAGGACATTTTAGTTTCGACTTTGCTTTGATATTTAAATTGAAGTCATCAAGTCATCTTCAGCTGGCAGCGTCTGGCTCTCCGTTCAACGCTCAACGCTCAACGCTCTCAACGCCAAAGTTTTCATGTATATTTTGAGTACTTAATCCTGCGGTGTGAGCCACTTCTAATGCTCCTTGAGCCCTGAACTTTGGCCAGGACGAAGGGTCCCCGAAGGGAGGAGGAGGAAGCTGAGACGGCAGCTAAGCCGGAATAAGCATCGCATCATGCTACGCAGCACTTATCATCGTTTTATTTAAAATTTATAATCGAAATCAATGTAATGAAGCATGCCCGAGTCAATAACTCAAGTGACTTTCGGCTTTCGGCTTTCGGCCTAATCCCCCAGCATTTTCCTTCCCTCCCTTCGATATTGCGACAATATTTTATGCAAATCACTGGGCTCTGACTGCCGATAACGACGATAACTCACTTGACAACTGACAATAACTTATTTACACTTCATTATGCCAACCCGGCCGGAGTAGTGAGCAGAGTTCAGGTTCCGAAATATGCCCGGCGTCAGTGTGACTTATTAATTTATTAAAAAATACGAGCATAATTAGAGAGCACTTTGCCCAATGACACTTGAAATGCAAAAGTGTCGGGCACGGAGGGTTGGCACTGGATGAAATTCGTAGGCAATTCGCCAGCTCTCGGCCGTGTTGCCGTTGAACGAACAATCAGCAGCAGTGTTGCAGTTATTTATGAGCTCGATAAATTTGTTTATGGGGGAAAATGGGAAGTCAGGGAAAGCGGGGTGGGAAAATCCCACTGAGGCAGGCGGAAAAGAGGCTTTTCCCCGGGACCAGGCAAAGTGACAAAGCAGCCGAGCGTCAAATGAAGCCAGCAGGAGGCCAATTCAACTTTCATGGGGGTAAATTTCGAGGATGAATCCCACCGCGGAATCCCGTGAATTGTGCCAAATGAAATATGAGCAAAAGTGAGAAAGTTAACAACATTAATTAGCATTTTTATGAAGCACTTTCCGCTGCCTGCCTCTCCTCCCCCAGGAGAACGATAAAATAAAGCCAACGAGTGGGCAAAATAAAGCGAAATGAATGCTTATCAACTCTGGCGGTTCCAGTTTCAATTTTTCGTTACCTCAAATAAGGCGGAATTTATGACGTAGCATCGAGCTCTGAAAGGGGGCAGAGAGCGCATAAAATCAAATCCATTTGTTACGAGATGAATATTTTTTGAAACAGAGAATCAGGACCATGAAAATCGAATTTTTTCCAGGCAGTCATTTCCACCTTGGCTCGTTTTTATGGCCGGGACACTCTAAGAAAATGTTTTTCTTAGAAGTTAATAGGAAATAGAAGAATGTATATCGAGTAAACTTAATTATTAGCTTGGAAATTAAGGTTTCAGTATGAAAAAAAAATTTGAGTGCTTTCTTTTGGGATAGAAACAAAGATTTAGGTCTCTAAAAATTTCAATTTATTTCGATTCCGTTTGATGATTCTTTTCCCGAGGATTTAAACATATTTTGATAAAACTAAACTAAAACTAATATTTTCCAATACCCTTTATTTTTTCAAGTATAACCCCCAACCTTAACTCTGAAATAAACAAATTTTATTGACCGCATCACTCCGTATTGTTCTCGTATTTTCGCAGAATCCTCGCCGCGAGCGATAGGAACATCCTTGCCATGTTGCCGCATCATCAGCGCCATAAAATGGCGGCATCGACGGGCCGACGAGCCATCTGCTTCCTGCTCCTCTCGCTCCTGCTACTGCTCGTGCTACTGATCGGGTCCACCGAGGCGACCCGCTCCAAGGAGGAGCGGCGCAGTCGGGGCCGTGGCAGTGGCACTGGGTCGGTGGCCGCCTCCACCAGCAATAACAATGGTTACTACGTTGGCTCTTCGTCCTCCTCCTCGTTGTCGACGGCTGGCTCCTCTTCGGGCTATGTCTTCACCAGCAGCAGTGCCATCAACTCGGGCAGCGTTGGCTACAGCGGACCCATGGACAGCACCGGGTTCTGCATGCGGCGACGGGACATGAAGCTGATGTGCTACTGTACTCCGGACGAGAACCATGTGCCCGTGCAGAAGGCCGAGTGCTGGGTGTTCTCGGAGGGGCTGCACCAGAACGACACCACCTGGACGCGATTCTATCAGCAGAAGCGCCTGCGGGAGCTCAAGTTTGTGATCCAGAACAATGCCCGATTGGACTACATACCCACGATGATCATTGAGCCGCTGAAGAACCTGAGCAGCATCGTCATCGAGTACTCCCAGGTGGAGATTGTCAAGAGCTATGCCTTTGCAAACTTGCCCTTCCTCGAGAGGATTATTTTGAACAACAACCACATCATGGCCCTGGATCAGGATGCCTTTGCCAACCACATCCGGCTGAGGGAGCTGAACCTGGAGCACAACCAGATCTTCGAGATGGATCGCTATGCCTTCCGTAACCTGCCGCTCTGCGAGAGGCTCTTCTTGAATAACAACAACATCAGTACCCTGCACGAGGGTCTCTTCGCGGACATGGCCAGGTTGACTTACCTGAACTTGGCCCACAACCAGATAAATGTTCTGACCAGTGAGATTTTCCGTGGATTGGGCAACCTGAATGTCCTTAAGCTGACGCGCAATGAGCTGAACTTCATCGGGGATACGGTCTTTGCGGAGCTGTGGAGTCTGAGTGAGCTGGAACTGGATGATAATAGGATTGAGGTGAGCTTCGAGGAAGATTTTAAAGCAATTCCTTGGTAACTAGAATAAAACTAAATAATTGAAAAACTTGAAATGGCTGGATCATAAAGGAGTCCCCACAGCAAATCCCATTTAAGAAGATACATTAATTCGCAGATTGATTGGGGTTTTACAAGTGCGCATTTACGGCACTCGGAATAGTGGTTTCATTGCTTTATTTATGGCCCACCGCAGTGCCACCTATATAGTATTATTATAGAGCAGGGTAATGCAATCTACTGGCACCGAACTTCTCAATCAACTCTAATGCAAGTGGATTAAAAAGATTTGTCTGCCTCCACGGCACTTGGTCAAGTTGGAAGCAGCTGACTTAAGAGGCCATAAATTGCCGAGTGGCCATAAGAAACAGAAGGGACGAGGGACGAGGCCAAGGAGGAGGTTGAGGGCTCTGTTTCTGGCCATAAATGGCACATCCTTGGGGCGAAGGCACACAAACAAGTTTTTGCTGGTGTCATAAATTCAATTCGAATGTCTATTCTTGTGGTGATTTAAGTGGTCACTCAGCATCGCTGGTCCTGGGGCGCAAATATGATAAATAGATTGGTAAATTATGTTTTCGGGGGCAGTCGTAGCAGGTCCTGGCTTAATTCGACCAGGGTCCTGGACACTGGACAGTCGCCCCGCTGACAGCGTTGCGGCTAACAAATGTGTGTGCGCCGCAAGTTAATCTACTTACAAAATATTGAATAACAAATCATGGGAATAATGGATTTATGGCGCTCCCATTCTGCCATCTGATATGCGTGCGTGGTCCTGGTCCCGTCTGTCCTTCTTCGTGGGAAGGTCCTTGTGCCATAAAAATGGCCAGCCGGGGTAAATAGAAAAAATGTCGCTTAACACTCGACGAGACGGCGGAGGCAAGCGAGCCGAGCGGAGCGTAAATCCTGAATATCCATATCCTGGCTTGGCTCCTTCGCTTTTTCCCATTTTACAAAGTGCTCGCATATCATGTCACACTCAGACGACTCGCATATGTGTCAGGACACTATGAAACCAGGACGCTTACACACACGCAGAGGACACTCGAGAGCAGCCGCTCAAGTGGGGTCCTGCTCTGAGCTCCTGTTCCGGATCCATCTTCCTTGCCGCATTGTCATAGCCATAATGATTGGGCTTGTTATCGCCCACGCAGCGCATTGTTTCCCAGCCGGGATTCCGGTATTCCGGGACTCGGGCCAAAAAGTCCCCCAAACCGGACCAAGACGACTTTGTGAGGTGTCCGTGCTTGGTTGTCGCCTCCAATAAAAGCAAATTGTGTTGCATGTTTGGCTGGGGCTTCATGCTCCTTTTCCTTATTTTTTCTTATTTTCTTCTTTTTTTTTTTTGCTCACTTCATAAATCATTTTCCGTTAAAAGGTTTAGGTCTGACACAACATAAAACGCTGAATGAGTGTGGTGTGTGTGGGCGCAGGGGTATGAGGATAAACAGATAAGCGGGTTAAGGGGTTAAGAGGCCAAGGGGTTAAGCGAGTGTGAGCGGAATTAACGGCCTTAAGTAGCTTTCGGTCTGTGCTTTGCCAATTAAAAGAGTTAGCTCGGCAACTGCACTTTAACAGCAGTTTGACCTCAAAAGAAAGTCTGAAGTTTATCCAGCATTTAAGCAGATAATTGAATAAGGAAAGAAGTGGAAGTTTTTCCAGTGTATAAGCCCCTCCATGGCCGCTGTCATAACTTTGTTTACTCAATCCGCACATAAATCGCTCGTAAATTATATTTTTTCGCTGTTGTCAAGCTAATAAATTGGCATCGTGTAGGCATCGAAGGATCGGCCATCAAACTAACAAAATATCGCAATAAAATATAAACATTTTTTTTATATGTCAATCATCTTGGCAAGCAAAACACAAGACACAAACACGGCAATTGGCAGTGGAAGGACATGGGTTATTTTTCAAATGCCAGAGAACTCTGGCACATGCTTCGCGCATTTGCTTCTTGGACTCGTCATTTAATATGCATAATTTTTCCATTTCCCCCGACAAAGCATATTGAATATTAAATAATGGCGGAAAACACCGCCTTCACTTTCGTTATTCGGCCGAAAGAAAGAAAACAGAATAAACAGCAAGCGAAATGAAATAAAAGAAAACACTTTTTCCGTATAATAAAATTCAAGACAAACGAATTGGGACATACAAGTTAAAAAAACAAGCATATGTGTGTATGTGCCACACACAAACAACAAAGGCACAACTCTCTCTTCGTGAAAAACAATGAAAATAATACGCAGAAATGCGGAAAAATGGCAGCATGAAAATATTTTTCAGCTTTTTGTTAGCTCTGCTGCGGTTGAATCCGAAGAGCAGAGAGCATGTACATTCTTGTTTAATCGAATTTAATGTTGGAAAATAACTAAAAACTAATCTTTATAACCTTGCTTCCTGTTAACCCCAATTTTTGCAGAGAATTTCGGAACGTGCTCTCGATGGCCTGAATACGCTGAAAACCCTGAATCTGCGGAATAATCTGCTGAAGAAGATCGACAACGGACTGCTCCGCGGCACGCCCGCCCTCCTGTCCATCAATGTCCAGGCAAACAAATTGGAAACGCTGACCTTCTACACCTTCCAGCCAATTATGGACAATTTGGTCAACAGCACCAGCGAGCTGTTGGTGTCAGGTGAGTGTCCTCAGAGCTCCCGAAACGAGAGAGAACTCGAACTTGGACAGCGACATGGGGGACATGACAAAAAGCTGACAAGTGCACAATCATCATGGATGTGGCGGTGTCCTGTCCTGTCAAAAGTCCCCAACTTGTTATAATTACCCATACGCCCCGTTGGCCCCGTTTAGTGCATATGTGTTTGTATATGCAGCCAAATGAGCTGAGCTCTCGGGCCATCAACTTTTATGTTCTTGGCACTTTGTGGGGCTCTGTTTGCATCGCAGTGCTGGCCACATGTCCTTTTTCAGGACAGGGAATGGGGATACAATTTTGCTTGCATTTTTTGGGCATTCCCCTGTTTTAAGCAAAATATAAACCAGTTGAAAAAATATTTATTTGAAACCAGCTTTCAATATAAATAAATGAAGCATTTTCATTCATCAAAATTCTCGCTATTATGAGACTCTGTATAAAAACAAAAGAATACTGAAACAAATAAGTAAATAAAATATTTCTGTAAAGAGTAATTAATTTAAGCAAGTTTTTGTTCTATATTTAATTTGGTTTTTTCCTCTTATCCTGAAACTATCCACTTTCCCCGAGAGCTGGCTGTCATCACTGTTCCCTGGACTTCATTAAGGAAATGTCGTATCGTCATTGCTCAAGTGTGCGCTTCCGCTGACACTCACGTCCTGCCAAAGGCCCTGTGTCCTTTTATGTCCTGTCTTTATATGGGCTCTACTTTCCCCCACTCACACACACAAAACTAAATTAGCCATTAAAGTGCAATTTTGAAGCGTTGCCCGAGCGAGCGGCTCGAACACACATAACAATAAAATATCTGGCAGGCAGGCGGCAATGGGGGAGACCACTTCAGTTCGGTTTTTCCCGTCAGCTAATAGCTCGTGCAATTAGCGGCTTGATTAGCCCAATTAAAAGGTAAATGAAAATGAAATACCAAGTGTGCCGGCCCGTCAATGTGGGCTTAATATCTAGCCACAATGCTGAGAAATACTTTGGTTAACAATTTGGGTAAATTGTGGACATTTTCACGCCTATTGTTCCGAGAAATAGTTAATTAAGTTCGAGGTTATTGTGTTTTGTGATAATTAGGTTGTGGACTTATAATAATTTATACAAATACAGGTTGCATGCATTTTGTAGCTTGCTGCCTGCCTTTAAATTCCTTTAAAATATTTATAAAAACTTTGGGTAAATACCCAAAGCGGCTCTCAACTTTTCCAAATCAATCTAAGCGTTATGCACTTTCCCCTCGTCAAAGTATAGAAAAATTCTTTCAAGGCTTTCTGGCAAACAAAATGTTCAACCCACTTTTGGGGCGGCCACCTTGAAAGATTTACCTTTGTGTGCAATTTGAGTAATTTTCCTTTGCAATTAGACTTTTGGCGCAGAACGCGAATACCAGGCCAGAGTAATCAGTGCAAGGAAAAAAAAAACAAAAAACTAGAGGAACTAACACAAAGGGGAATGGCTTTCGCGTCCATGGAATACATTTAAATATTTAACAACAGCCTTCAAAATCACATTTCTCTTTCATTCCGCTGCAGTCACACACAGACACAACTTAATTATCACCCTCACAGAGACACACACTCAGTGGCATTCGTGCTAATGGTTTGCCATTAGCATGACTCATTTGCAGCTAAAAAAAAGAAAGTAGAAACACAAAAAAAAACCAAAAAAGGGACGAGTGACGATGAAATGTCGGAACATGTGTGTGTGGCTGCGTCGAGCAGCTGTAATTGCATTCGAACACACTGGCAAACTCACACCGAGACAGACATTTCGTAAATTGGCTACAAATGACTTCAAATTGCTTTAAACTACAAAGTATTTTCGCTTTTGCCAACCGAAAAACTTTTTAATTCATATGCAGTGATTATCCCCACACACACTCGCACTCGTCCTCCCTTTTTCCGGCACACCACACACACTGTCGTGGCATTTGCTGAATGGTTCATTAGAGCCAAAAGCCTAAACTTCTGAAAAACGCCAGTCCGGGGGCCCTCAGATATTTACATGCGATTTCCTGATTAAATTTGATCAACTTTTTGCGGAGTAACTCCGAGTGAGAGGGCTCTCCTAATGAGCCAAAATGCTGTGTCACACTTCAAACGGAATCTCGGGGAAGTCGCACATTTTATTCATTGGCTTTTTCGACATTTACTTGTACCTTGTGTTTGGCAGATTAGTAGGGGATATAAGGTATATAAGAACGTTAAAATAAATATGTCATATATTTTATCTACCCTAAGATACTTACGTATTCTAGGAAGATGTGTTTATTATTTATTATATTGCTATAAATAATAATTGCGGAACAAGAAGCAATTTCTTGACAAGACTTTCTTAAAAAATATAATTAAACTCTTTTCCTATAAACAAAAATAGTTTTTCCTCCTTACATCCATGACTTCTTTATTGCACGAACAGATTTAGCTTGTAGTTCCCTAATTAATATACACAGATTTTAACGATTTAAATCCCCGGTATTCTAAAGTCTCAATCATCTCCTAAAACACTTTTACTTCTTTTTGAATTGGCCCAAAAACGCTGCTCAATTTAGCGAGGGACACAATTTTTCCAACTGGCAAGGCACCAACGCCCGAATAAGGCGTTTAAGGGATGCCCCAAGTGCTGGCTGCGAGTGAGGGAGTCCATATGTGTTGGGGGAGTCTGCAAATGGGAGGTGAAATGCCAACTCAAGTGCATAAGAGCGCATAAAAATTGCAACAAAA
Organism: Drosophila triauraria; assembly: GCA_014170255.2. Lineage (NCBI taxonomy): Eukaryota > Metazoa > Arthropoda > Insecta > Diptera > Drosophilidae > Drosophila > Drosophila triauraria. Next base: position 12,183,338 of record CM024336.1, on the reverse strand, counting down.
TGGCCAAGGACATGCGATGCGAGCGATGTGTCCCGATGACTCGAAACAGACGTTGACGCTGTCGGCCAAAGATAAACTCGCACTGGCAGCCATAAAACGTGACAAGGGGGCTAAAGGCTAAAGGAAAGAAAAAAAACGTGAGGGATCTGTCCGGCTTCCTTCCTGCTGCTGCTGCTGCTGGCCAACATCCACAGTGACAGGCATTCCCGGGGCGAAAGTATTTGCCACGCCAACGGCAACGACTAATCGATCAGCTGATGGAATTTCTCGGCAGCCCGTTGCCCAGGGATTTGGACCCATGAAGGTGAGCAGTTGGCCGGACGACGACGACGAGTCAGCAAAACTATTTGCCAAAATGCCCGTCACACGTTCGGATACTGAGGGATTTTAGCAGGCTGCAGCTTCTGCTTCAGCTCCTGCTCCCAGGACAAATGATCAACATGAACTCGCCTGCAATTGCTGCACATGCATCAAGCTCCTCGGACTTGGTTGGGACTGCAATCTGGAGTCCGAGGTTGATAGTTGACTCGTCATTTCACGCCGTGATTTGTGCAGCAACCTGAACTTTTCACCCGGTCGTAATTGCCATTGACAGCAGCCATAGCAGCCATAGCAGCCAGCTAAGCAGCTTTACAGAGCGGTCCTGGCAAGGATATATTGATAGAAGGAGTTCAAATGCACTTAAATTAAGAGAAATCGTGAGGAAATCACTTTTAGAGTGTTGAAATTAGTAGGAAATTAATGAAAACTCTTAAGCAGGCTTTGTTTAAATTATAAGAGGCTTTAATTAGTATTTAATTTTATTGAAAAATATTCGCTTTTCATGAACACTTTTTCCTGCAGTGCAAGATTGAGGAGAGACTTCAGCCTCTGGTCAGAGCCTGCTTTGCATTCAAATGTTGTCCGTGTGCGGGCATTTGAACACCGGTCCCTAAACAATGCCCCAGTTGGCCATTTCACGGACCTTTTGTCCAAAGGCCCACCTTCACAAGGGATGGGGTAACCCAACTCCATCCACCTCCATTGCAGTTGCAAGTTGCAGGTTGCACCTATGGCCAATGTATTTGGTGAAAAATTTATAGGCACGCCCTGTGCCTGTGCTGTGGCATTTGTTTCAATTCCGAGGCCCCAAAGGGTCATGTGTGTCCTGTGTGTTTGCTTTGTGGGCGGCGAGGCCGAGTGGAATCGGTGGCGGTGTCCTGTATATCCTTGTTTATTTGTATGCGAATCACGCTTTGTTTGTGTCGTCGCGCCTGCGGTGTCCTCTAGCGCCCATGTCCTGCAGCCATTGCGAATGCTTCCGCTTTAAAAGCCTGGGAAAAAAAAAAAAACGAAAAAATTCGAAACGAACTGAAATTTTTCACAGAAGGCGCCGCCATGGCAATTGGTAATAAATGCCACGCCTTGCCCCACGAGGGTGCTGGCCAGCTCAATTGGTTCGTTATGCTAGTCGCCGGTGTCCGCTGGTCGCTGGTGGCTGGCCGGTGCCCAGACGCAGAACAGAACCCAGTCGTTAGATGGAATTGAATGGTTATTGTTTCGAAATATAAATAGGATTTCTAACAGATTTTTTTCGGTCCAAGCTCCGCTTTTGCCACTTTGGCCGCTTTGGCTCGTTTGCAAAAAAAAAGCAAGAATGTAAAAACTGAAACTGTGACTGTGACTATGACAGCTGGAAACTGCAATTTGATTATTTGGTTCACCCTTTTCTGTTTGTTGTTTTCCCTTTTCCTGTCTCTGTTGACTTGCCAGCACTTAATAGAGTATTGCAAAATGCGAGAGTATATAAATTTTGATGAGTCTGAGCCATATAGAGACTCCTGAAGGGATATATATACAAAAATCTAAGGTTAAAACGGATTAAGGTTAGTTTTTGGTTAAATCATCGTATAGAAAATACTTCAAACTGAATAGAACTTCATTACTTTAATGTATAAATTTAACATAGCCTTAAGATATCTTTTGTAAACTCAAAACCCCTTAAAGCACAAGCTCTTAAACTAATAACCTCAGAACTATTTAAAATTAATATGGCTCTTAACCTAATATTTAACCCATTGCCCCGTTTAAAGCGCCTCATCGATTATTAACCTGAACTTAAACGAACTTAAGGCTGAAACCGTTCCTGGACCCCCGGCAAATGTAATTGCCCAGCAAGGCAGCAAATTAAACTTTCAACTTTGGAGCGGCCAAAACTCATTTGTAATGCAACGTCAGCATCCTTGTAAACACAACTGCTGGCTGGCTGGCAGCCTCGAAACTGCAACAATAAACAGGTATTAGGGATGCGTGTTTGTAGCCAGGAGCCGGGGAAGGGAAGGAAAGGATATTCATGCCGGAAGCGAGAATTTATTGGAACGCATAAAAGGCGTTTGCGCCTCATTGGCAAAAATGCCAAAACAAATGATGTTGGCCATAAACTGGACAAATGAGCGTGTGGCACGCACCCGAAATTGACTTTCAATAGTCAATGTCAGGGCAACAGCAGCACCAACAGCAGTTGCTCCACGTCCTGCCCTTGGTCGTGCTCCTGCTGCAAATCCCGATGATTGTCCGCCATAAATCTATGGCTCAACATTGTGTAACATGTGTCCCGGCTCCGTTCGCATCCAGACTAATAAGTTGGACTCCGATTTGATGGGACTAGACCAGCGCAATTCGAGGTAAAGGAAAAGCTCGATAAGGGGGAAACTATAGAGAGTTTAAGAATTAATATTGGATACGGGAAACTCTAGAGGGTAATAGGGATTTAATAAAAAGATTTTTGAAATTAATATAAAAACATATTTTTTGATTATTGATTATTAATATTAAGAAGTAACACAGAGATATTTTGAAAATTAAATAAAGTTTCTTGAAATAACAAAAGCTTTCTTCATCCTTTAAAAAAATAATAAGTTAAAACGAAGCTGTGCGCATCCTTTAAAAATATAATAAATAATAAAAAAAAACGTTAAGCATCCCTAAAAAAATATAATAAATAGACACCTCTTTAATATTTTTTAAAATTATTTATGAACCCCTCATAGGTCTGGCAAATTTTATTTATTTTATTTAAAGCCCTCATTTAATTCGTTGCCTGCCTCTAGACACTTCAATTAAATCTCTTAAAATTCTCATAGCCCCTTAAGGTCACCAAACAGAAGTTTCACTCCCTCGAGCCTTCACTGTACAGGGCACAAGTGTGTGTGTGTTTGGTGTGTTTATGGGGCGAACATGCATGCATAAGTAGTAATTCATTCCGTTTCGATTCGTTTCATTGCGTTTCATTTGCAATTTGCTGCTGAGCACTGCATAAATCACTCGGCCAGTGAAAGTATGCTAAGCCCCGGTTAGCCGCACAAATAGAAAGAGACCGGGGGAAGAGGGCGAGGGGCAGAACTATAAATATTTTAGAATTCAATTTCCGCTTCCCTGTCAACCGCGCTTCCTTTGCATCTTGGGAGCATTGGAAGCCTTGGGAGCCAGGCAGGACCTGCTGGTATACTCAAATTCACGCATCATAAATTAAAATCTCCGGCGCCTGTTCACGTAATTAAACGCAAACTCATCGCTCATCTTTTGTCCTTTTTCGGCTGTGTATCCTGGTGGCATGCATTTAATTGTCGGCGCCGCGGCATCGTTTTAATTACGCACCTTTTTCTATATAAAAGCGAGGCAAGGCGGCCGGCCGCAGGAAACAATTCCATTGAAAATGAAAACTGAAAACAGAAACTATGCGCGGCCGATGGATGGATGGAAATACAATTTTAAAGCCAACAATAAATGCCGGCAATTTTGTGGAAGGGAAATTCGGTCGGTATGTGTGTGGGAAAAATACCCCTAGACCCGGTAGCCGTGGCTAATGGACATATTCGTGCAATTTTCACTCCATTCCTGCAGCGGCCTGGCCTCATTAAGTAGTTCAATTAAAACTTAAATGCATATTATTAATGAGTTTTTATTGTTTAATGTTCGCCAACTTTTTGCGCCTTGAGGGGAACTCTCACTCACATGTGTGTGGCTTTTTCCGTATCTCCTCGGTGCCTGCTGCTCATCTGCTGCATATTTTATGGCGCTTGCCATGGACATTTCCCCTTTCCAACCCCAGAAATCGCTGCAAAATTGAATGACAAACTTTAAACGAGCTGGAAATAGAACAAACAAGTATGGGCGAAAGAAAAGTGCTTGGAAATGGAGCTTCTTAAAAACCTATCAGTGGTGGGTACACGAAGAGAAAGGGATTTTAAAGAGTTTCTTTAAAGAATTAAGAACAAGAACATGGGGAATATGTTTATAGAAGATGTTCTTTAATTAAAAAACAGAGACATCCCATAATGTTCTTTCTAATAAATATATTTGAAGTTAAAGCTCTGAAATTTGTTTTTTGGAACCTTCGGTCTTCGGAGTAGTTTAAGTTTTCTTTTTTATGTTTTTCATAATTTCCTATTTAAATGTTGTATATTTTATATTTCCTCAGCTATCCCGCTTACCCAATATTTTTCAATATTTTTCTCTCTCTGCTTAATAGCGAAAGAAATTAAGTGGAAAAGTCTCCGACTCAAAGACCCATTTCTTGACTGGCATTTAATTTTAGTTAGCTACCAAAAACTTAATCCAAACCGGCGGCTCAGATGACAATGGGACTGAGGGCTCGGAAAACTTTTAGCCCCTGTCCGTGTCATTTGGCACAGGCGGCAATTAAAGCCTTTTGAGTTTGGCATATGCCAAAGGACCTACCAAAGTACATACCAATAGGAGCTACTTAAGAAATAGATACAAATTAGGGGCAGAACTCAGATACTGAGCGAATGAGAGCCTGCTGATGGCTGATCATTAACGCGCCTTATTAACTAAATTTATTATAATTGTCAGCGCCAAAGCTGGCATAGTTTCGGGGCCTTAAAGTTTGACGACGGCATTTTCGGCGGTCGGATAATGGAGCTTGTTTATAATTTATGCGCGTTTCAAGGTGCGATGGCATTAGGCGTGTTAATTTCCCGCACAAACCCGAAAGGATTTCGCGCCGTAGGCCTTATCCTTGGGCTTTGGCTTCAGCTTTGGCTTCAGCTTTGGGCTCTGCTTTTAATGCGAATTCATGGCTGTCATTGGAGCACTTATGCGCCGACATGTGTGTGTGTGAGTTGGGTAATCTATCTTAATATATGCACGCTTTTCCGCTTTTCCGCCACTCGATTCTCCCCCTGGGGGAGGAAATGTTTTGCCTGCGGTTTTTCCCCAGTAGTTGATGTACTGGAATTTTGTTGTTCCCGCCGCCTGAGCTTGCTTTGCCTAATTTTCCGGATTGTGTGTGTTTCACACACACATATGGCAGGTATAGACGGATCGGTGGAGCGCACTGTGTACTCCGTGTGTGTCCTTAGCAAACACCTTCATCAATACTCGTTCCGGCTGTGACAGTAAACTGGTAAGCCAGAGATGGCCTCATTAAAAATGTACTACTACATAGGGAAAAACATGCCACTTCAATTAGAGATATCCTTGGCTTGAAGGGGGATATATAAAGTTAATTATCCCTAAATCTTAATAGATCATAAAGTGTAGCTTTAAATTGTGAGAAAGCTGTTGAAATGGGTTAATAAACAAAAGAAGGCAACGCTTAAGTTTAGTTTAATTTATAAAGAAATTACTCTACTTAAAAAAGCTATGATAAAAACATTTCTTACTAAATAATAACCCGTATTTTAAGCCGTTTCTTTCCGTGTAATTACTGCACAGTTCCCCCTGCTGTTGAAATACCTATCCCCACCTATCCCTTTGCTTATTTATTTGCATAGTTTGCCAAACGATATTAACTGGGCAAAACTCATTAGAACGGCAGTTGGCAAACATAAATTGTGAGCCCCACTAGCATTTAATTGAATATTTTGGCCAACTTATTGCGGCATTCGATAAAATATATGGAGTGTCGCATAACTCCAAGTCCGGCAATCGATTAGCAATCCAGCAAGGACTCCGAGTCCGGCTCTGGCCATAAATAAACATAAGGAGTTCCTTGGCCCGCAGTTTACACTGTGTAATAATTTCAATTTACAATATATATCCCTGGGCAGGCAATATCGGCTGGATGACAGTTGCTGCGGACATGAGAGAGTGTTGGCATTGATGGATGGCCAGCGATGCAGTTGTGTGCGTGAGGGCCAAAAGCCCTCAATTTATGTCAGTTTGATGCCTGATATATGGCCGGCGACACTGGCCACATACATGTAGTGTGCATATCGTCGCAGTCCACAGATAATAGACTCGAAAAAAGAAAGCCAGGGGAATATATCCACTTGAGTTGGCAAATCACAAAGGATTCATTACTTATTTATACAATTCGTAGCCCCAGAGCGAGCTTTCCCCGGCCAGGCCTACGAGCCACCCTCGCGTACATTTTATTAAATACAATTCAATTCAGGCCGAAAAAATCAGGATACGATGATTCGGGGGCTATTTTCGACGGACATTAAGGCCGGCAATCGAGCTTGGAGAGGGTTGCTCTGGCAGGGTAACAAGTTGTTATTGTTATGGGCCTTGTATCATCTCCCCTCCGGAGATGTCTGTATTTTTTTATGCGATTTACCATATAACAAACACATTACTTACCCTCATCCCCATCCCCTCAGCTGTGCAAATATTTTGGCAAACTTGCTCGAGGGCTAATGTGTATATGGATGGTTGAGTGGTCATATTTGATCGCCGCCCTTGATTTCAGTTTCTCAGTCACCCCTCGGTATTATTATTTTTTTTCCTTCTGTAGTATTTGTGTGGAAAGTGATTTTCCTTTTTTTTTGCCGTCTGTGATTCGCCTTTGATTTGTTTATGCGATTTCATAAAATATTTATCCGCCGGCGTAGTTGTTAAATCGCCTGCAATGACTTTCCCTTTTGCCAGCCACCCATCCCTGCCTCGTCCCCTCTATATATTTTCTCCCAGTGTCGAGTGTTTGATCTCGACCGACCGACTGTTTATTTGACTTTACGCTCGATTGACGAAAATAATTTGATATCAACGGGAATAAAGTGTAATTTTCCCGATTGCTGATTGCAAAATCCTCCGCCACCAAGCGGAAATTTCCCGGCCCAGCGAAATTATTTACCCAAAATGTTATTAAAATTACAAAACTGCCCCAGAACTAACAGAGAGATGAATACGTATATATTTTGATATATAAAAGGGCGCAAAAACAAGACGAGTTTAGTCCAGTTCCTGTCCCAAGTTTCGCATTCATTTGGCCCAATAAAAAGCATTCATTGAGCGAGGCTTTCACTTGGCCAAATAAAGAAAATTGGCGAGAAAAGCGACGGCCATTCAAATGGCTTTCAATGGTCCTGCCTGGCTGCCAGCCTGCTGCTCCTTCCTTCCGTTTTTTCCTTTTTTCTTCGTTTTTTTTCGGGGGCCCCAACTTAGTGGAACCCCATTTGATTTTGAATGAACTTGGTGAAAATTGCCGGGAAAAAGGGACGAACAAAATTAAATACACGCAATGCGAATGAGCCGGCAAAATCACACACAGCTCCCATAACAAGCCAGAAAACAAGCCAACAACCAGCAGGCAAGAAGCGAAAAAAAACACCGAAAAACAGAAACTGAAACTGAAATAAAAATAAAAACGAGGGGGGACGAGCAAAAACTTGGGTAAAATGAAGCTCATTAAAAAAAAAAACGGCACGAAGAAGGTCCACAAATTTGAAGGCTTCCCCTTGGAAGGACAAATAAAAGAACTTGCCGACAAGTGAGAGGGAAATCATAAGGGAGAGATGAAGAATATCTCACACCGACTAGCTGAGAGCCCTGTGAAGTTTAATGATCCTGTAAAAAAAAAATAAGAAAATAATAATAATTTTTAGAGTTTTCATTAATTTTAAGTTTTTTTGTAAAGCTCATACATTTATTTCTATATAAATATTAAATAATGCGACAAATTTTCTTCTTAAACTCTCCTTAAAATACCGTAATTTTCCTTCCATTTAAATAGCTTTTTTCTACCTTCACCTTTTCCGATTCCCTCCTTTCCGAACTCAATCAATAACTTTCCCTGCCAGCTGCATCCATCATCTACTTCGTATTCCTGAATCAGCCTTCAGAGAGCATCCCAGGCCAATGTGTCTGATGAATTGCTTCCACCATTCACGCCTTCTCGGCCAGCTTTCCCTTATCATCGGCTCCCTACTTTTGGCCACCAACAAAAGGCAACTAGCAACTATACAAAGCGAAACTTTCGACTTCATTTGCATACATAGCGCTCTCGAGAAATGTAATAAAAAATGATAAAATCCTCCAGAGAGAGAGCGGGTCCGGCACTCACACACACACAAGGACAGCCCTTCGACCCTTGACCCCTCCAACTTGGTAGCTGGAACTGGTAACTCGGAACTGGTAGCTGGTAACTGCTAGCTGGTAGCTGGTAGCTGGTAACTGGCAACTGTGCGTGCTGTCCCCTGGTGGCAGCCAAAGCCAAAGGCGGACCAGGTCCGGACCCAAAGCCCGAGCACCGCAAACGAACCCAGAGATGCCAGAGTTACGTTGCCAACTACCAACGTACACAGAGAGAAACTAGCTTAAATTAAAAAAAAAAAAAAAATGCCCCCCACTAAAGATTATTCTAAAATTGTTCAAAAAGGTGAACATGCATAATTATCCGGCTCGAAGGACCACATGATTTCATCGTACAGAGCTGTACAACAAAATTTAAGTGCATTTTTCTAGGCAAATTTTTACATTTTTCCCTGGATTAAAAAAATAAAAATAAAAGCTTTTAAAGCTATTTCTTTACGTGCACCCGTTACCAGTTCCCAGTTGGCCAAAAGCCCGGTGTTGGCCAGTTGGCCAGGCCGCCAAAAATGAGCTGATTTCAAACAAAGCTGCGCGGCGGCATTCATGGATTCCTGGTGACCCCAAACCCCTTGGCTCGGCGATCGGTGCCCGTTGCCCGGTGCTCGGGAGGAAGTACGGGGTTTATGGGAAGTCCGGAGTGGAAACAAAGGCCCGGGAACTAGGCCAGCAGCTGTGCTGATTTGGGGGCGTGCGGAAACTTTGGGCGTTTGTGTTGATATTTCTCCCTGCCGACCATAAAAAGAGGGGTAAAAAAACCAGGCAGCAGGCAGCAGGCAGCAGGCAGCAGGCAGCGATTTCTTTGCGCTTTTCAATATATGTGCTTTTGGGGAGGGGACTGAGGCCAGCATGGGTTAATGTGGCAGGCAGCACCTAAAACCAACCAATTAAAGCGAATTTTTCGGCCCTCTTTGGCAGACCGAGGTGCCTTTTGAAACTTTTGCGGGATGGGGCGGAGGGTGTGTGTGTTCTGTAGTGTATTAAATTTAAAATAAATGTTTTTCTTTTAAAAGGGAGAGGAAGAAAAGCAGGCGGCTAATGAAACCCCATTTAGAAGGTCCACAAAAGGCGGCCAGTTGATGTATGACAGGGCTCATTATGAGGGATTGAGTGGGTTTTGAGATGTACCTTAAAATATGGTAATATATCAGTCTGTCTAAATCGTAGGGGAATAAGTAGAGGTAGTTTTTAAAATATATACATTTTTAAAGAGAGAAATTCATGGGAAATTTGTAACTTAATATATTATAAATAAATATTTGCTGTATTCTTGAATTATTTAATAAATAATTCTTAGTAAGTTGTTTAAACGATAAACTCTTTTAAAAATAAATCTCCTAAAAAATCTATAAGCTAAATATTAATTTTCCCTTAACTTTGTCACTTGCCTCCTAATCATCAATTAAGTTACGTATTTTTCTGCCCTGCCAAGCAAATACCAAGCACAGTGCCAACGCTAGAAGTCCCTTTCAAAGGACAAACATCTTGAGCAAACAAAGCCAATCAAAAGAGTTGACTGGAAGTAAACATGGCAGAACGTGGACCGAGGTCCGACGACCGACGACCGACGACCGACAACTAATTATGAATATGTTTCGACACATAAGGAATGCCTTACAGACACACGACGACACACTGGCATTAAAACTGACCAAACAAAGTTCCAGTTGAGTCTAATTTGGCTGCCAGGACACAAAGGCACACACACACAGGCTTATGCAAATAGAGCTGACCGAAAAGTTATGGCAGGAGCAGGGAGCGTAAGGACATCGCCATGAAAATGACAATAATAAAATTTAATGTACACACAGACGCTGACGCATGTGCATGTGTGTAGTGGGCTCTGTGTCTGTGTGTGTGTGTATGTAAATGTCCTTTTGCAAACCGTAAAAACGTTTCCGACAGTTTTCCACCCTCTCCGCCAGCCGGCCGAAAAGAAAAGCTACAGCGTCATGCCGGAGCTGGGTAGGAGGGTTTTCAGGACACTCTTAGCTCGAAGGATGAGGAGCTGGCAGAGTTGAAAGTCATCTAGTTGACTAACAGCCGCAGTTCTCTCTTCCTCTCCCTATATATATATATACAGATAGACGTATATAGAGCACATATAGATCCTCGGGTTGAGGGAGTTCATTGCTGGCCGGGAATGGGGGGCGGAGTGTGTGCAGCAGACCAAAACACTTCCTACCGCTTTGGCCAAGTATCATTAAAAATATAAAAGTATTTCATGCCACACAGCTACTAGAGCCAGAGTCTGCTCTGTCCCTATATATATATAATCTATTTTTTTTGTAATTTCTATTTTTTCAAGCACGGGGAGGAGCTCTGTCTGGGGGCAAGTCATTGTCATTTGGTCAGTTGCAAACAGCTGCCAGTTTTCTGCAGGATCTCGCTCCTCCTTCTCCTCGGGGTCACTTCATTATCATGTTAATTTTGTTGTAATTTGCTTGCTAAATGTTGCCAAGTCGTTGGCCATTTTTCCAGCATTTTTCCGGTGGACTGGGGAGACTCCTTGCTCTTTACTTCCTCCTCCTTCCTCTTGTGCATATTTAACTTTATTTATGGTTTTTGCATGCTTTCATATGGAAAATGAGAATTTTTGACTCCACTCCTTGCTCCTACTCCCACAGCCAGCTTGGCCAGCACTAATTTGCCAACTATTTTGCAAAGCAAAGTTGCCTTTTGTCGTTGTCGTTGTCGTTGTCTGGCCAAGTTTTTGGGGCTACAGCCCTGGAAATATGCCTCGGATTATTATTGTCATTTAAGGGAAGTTGCCGGAAAATCGAGGGTGGGTCCTTGTGACTGATAATGATGTTGGGCCGTGCCAGTGTGTGTTAGTCAATATTTTTCGTAACGCTTATGCTAATTATGCGACATGTTGACAAGGCAAACTGTGTCACACACTGCTTCCCGGGCCTCCTAATTATACCCACGGGGGTAGCAGGAGCTCGCCCCTGTGGGAAATCCATTCGGAACGTAATTTGATTTATTCATTAGACCATTGCCAGCGATTAGATCCACTCTGGCACTTGTTTATCCGCTCAATTTGGGCTCTAGCCGTTCTCGGGCTGAGTCCTCTAGCCAAACGGCAAATTGAAAGGGTTTTTGGCTTAGAGTGGGATTGGGAGTGGGTTTAGGCCACGCATGGCCAGACGGACTACAAAATAATTGACAACAAGCAGCAGGAGCTGGAGGAGGATAGGGATGAGTAGCAGCAACTGTCCAACTAACTGACAGACGCAGGCCAGCCGACGGGAGTGGTCAAAACCCCGCAGTGCAATCGCTCCCGAATGAGAGGAGGCTGCCGTTGCTGCTGTCCAAATTGGAAATGTCATTGAGGCGTTTAACGTGAGCAGCCCCAATGACAACGACATCGACGTCTAGGTTCGACTCCAGCTCCTGCTGCAAATTCTGGGCTCCAGCTCCTGCGTCAACTCCAACTTCGATTCCGGGGCCCCGGAACGTGTGGGCAAAATGATTTAAGGCGGCTGGCAGGATTCAGCCAAGCTGAAGGCGGAATTTAGAGACGGATACAGCGAGAGAAATACTTTTAAAAAAGGATTCAACTGGAATAAATTATAGTTAGCAAGGAAACTAACTTCGGAAAGCCGAAGCTTGCAAACCCTTGCTGCTAAGGAAACAACATATTCGCGCATTTTTTGATTACGAAAATATTTTGAAAAATAAATACAAATTTAAATATTTAGAGACTCTTTAAAAATGATCTTGAGTTTATCATAAATATTTTTCAAGTGATTAGAGGCATCCTTTCTTATTATCACAAGACCTACCTATATTTCTTCCATCAAAATATTTTCCATTTTAAATATTTTTTCATGCAAAAAGAGTTACTATTTTTCTCTCCGTGCTCCTGAAACTGGAGTGGCAATCGGCCATCAAATGACAGCCAATTGTTGCAGTCGGCCACTTAGCAGTTTGAGGGGGAATTCACTCGCTTACCTGCCCAGACATTCTGACAATGCGACGGACACTGCACAATCGGAGGGAGAATCTCTCTCGGAGAATCGGGTGTGGGGCGACGATTTGACAAAAGCAATTTCAGGGATAGTCTGGATATATATACATAGATTTAACCCCGAATTTCTCTTCTTTTTTTGCCACCTGTCTTCCGCAGACAACAAATTCATTTGCGACTGTCGTCTGCAGTGGATCTTCGAATTGAAAAATCGCACACGTCACCTGCAGCTGCGTGACTCGCTGGAGGAGCTGCTCTGCTCGCTGCAGGAGCCCAAGCTGTCGCATTTCGTGGACCCTGTGCCGTCGCGCATCCTGGATGAGCTCAACGTGGGCGGCTTCACGGCGATTGGCAGCAACAGCGCCAGCATGGGCGGCGTGGGCAACAGCGTCGTGGGCAGCAGCGGCCACAGCTACGGGGGACTGGGTCTGGGGCTGGACGACACCAGGAAGCACTCGGGCAGCAGGTCACGGCAGGCGCTGAGGCAGCGACAGTTCTCCTCGAGTGCGGAGAACGTGGTGGAGACCAAGATGCGTCGGCGACGGAAGCGCCAGGAGGCAGGCGGGGCCGAGATCAAGCAGAAGGACCTGGCGGCCGTGGCGCCCACACACAAGCGGTATGACTACTATGATGAGAGCAACGGCGGCTTGAGCCTGGGCCATGGGCTTGATCTGGACGACAACCTGAACCTGCACAAGCAGGGCTCCTTCTACGGCGGCGCCTCTCCGGTGGCGGGACACAATGACGTGGACGTCCTGCTGACACCGCACTCGGCGCCAGGCGACTCCTTGGATGCGCTGGCCAACAAGAATTCGCTGAATGTGCGCCTCTTCCTGCTGAAGCCGGAGATGCTGCCCTGCCACGACGAACTGAGCGATCCCACCGAGCTGCCCCTGTCCCGCGACCTCATGGATGTGCGCAGCAACGTGGGCCAGGATGCGCCGACAGGAGCAGCTCCGCCGCCGCTATCGGGCATTGGCATCCTGCCAGGCCTCATCGCCTTCCTCATGATCAGTCGGGGTTGAATCCGGGAGCAGGCGGCTGCTCCTCCTCTCAGTTTGGTTCTACATTGTACATACTGTCTTGGAGAAACGAGCTTCAATACGATCTACGAAACAGACACGGAAACCGAAACCGAAATCGAAATCGAAACCGAGAACGGCTACCAGTAAAGTCCTGTAAATATGTAAAAAAAAAACAAGAAATGGGGGTGATGAAAGCGAAATTCGATAAACTTACTAAAGTAAACACCTAGCTGATAGCCGTAATGATAGACTCGACTTTTCACCAACTTCGGCAGCAGATACAGATACAAGATTCAAGATTCCAGATTCAAGATACAAGATAGATAAACAGGATACCCGAACCCCTAAAGAACTCACCCAGCAAGATATGAGAACCTCCGAGCAAACTGGCGTTTCATTTAAAAAGAGAGACACTCGTCGTACTACCACTACACTCTACTACATAGCATTAGTTTAAAACGGTTTAGCCATAGAGACTCCCTTGGTTTACTTGAGAGCAAGAAACTACAGTAAAACTTGGAAAGCGCTAAACGTCTTAGGTGCAGAGACAGAGCTGGCCAAAACAGAGAATCCGCTGAGCACGAGGCATGCCTGTAAGATAAACGCAGAAACGAACCGAATCGCTGAAAACTTCAACGATAGCTGTAAGCCGATAGGCGATAGTTGACGATAGACGATAGCAGATAGTCGATAAATGTAATAGGTAAAGCAAATAAGCCCCGGCCACCCCGCAGTTCTCGTTAGATATTAAGCCTGCTTTTTAGTTTGTAAGACGGAACACTTGGCTTTGCTATATCCTTTCCCAGAAAAAACACTCACTTTTTTCCCAACCCCTCCTCCGCACAATTCCGCGGAAAGTGGACACTTTTCCGCTTTACTCTTACTTTCGCCGCACCAGAAAGGAAAACCAAAAAAGGAAAAACAAGATATTGAAACCAAATACATACATTGCGAATTTATATAACTTATTTGAATAGATTCAAATTATAGAAAACAAGAGCATAAAATAAATATGATGAAGGCAGAAAACAGAAAACAGAAACGGAAATATGCATAACGATTTTTGTAGCTTAAGACTGAATATATAAAGGTAAATTATGCTAATATATACAAAATATTTATATGGAAAACCGAAGATTACTGTACTGTATGTTTAATTGTATTGTAATAAATGCAAGCTGGGGGAAAGGGTAATGTCATTTATATAGAATACCAAAGTAAGCCGAAACCAACAGGTCCGCACGGATGCATATTATTCACTTTATTTGGCAATTTATTACGTATTTAATTATGCACAAAACTATGATTTAACAAAACTAAAAAAAAACGATAAGGAAAAGCAAAAAAAAGAATAATAACTGTTTAATGTGTTTAATAATTCATATACAAAGAAAGTAAAGTAAGCGAAAACCAAATGCAAATTTATTGTGTAAAAAACAAAGCGAGCAAATCTTACATGCAAAGATCCCCAGAACCCAGAGGAAAAGCGGGAAAATGCCGATAGTAGAGCGCAGGAGCAAGCATAGTTTTTAGTGGACAATCAGCAGATAAGTGAGGGAAAATCTGGGGGAAATCCCGAAAAAGCGCCGAGGAAATGCCAGCGAGAGAGAGAAAACCCGAAAAGCACTTGAGTAAAGCGAAGTAATGAAAGAGGAAAGCGGAAAACACACACAAAACTATTTTAAGTAAGTGGATATAAGCTAAATGTATTTAGTGTTTTGATTAGCCAATAAGGAACTTCAACACACCCGAGGAAACCCCCAAAGAAAAAGTGAAAAAGTGAAATCTAAGCAAAGAACTTCTATCTAAGCAGGGCACTAATTTCATCATTACTGTTGATACTCATCCGACTTACACTCATTTTATTTAATTGTCACGAAGTTACTATGCTAGAGATTGTGAAAGGAGAGCCTTCGAATGATTTTTAGCCACTCTGTCTAGTGCATTAAATGCTTCTATTAAATTAGGAAAAAAAACCAAAAACTTGATTAATATTTAGCCTTAAGAATTGATCAAATTTTAACCAAAGACTTTTGTGTTCCTCTCGTTGCCTAAGATAATGTGTTTGATTGTTTTTTTACCTATGTATCGTACGTCCTTTGTTTGTGCCAGGATTCATTTCGAGACCTTACTCCATATTTTGTACGGCTAAGCGGGCGCATGGAAGTAAGCAGCGAGTAAAGTAATTTTTAAATATATATTAACTAAATGTAGCTTACTTACTTATTTTAACTTAAATGTACACAGAGAGAAACGGAAACCAAGCAGCTAAATAATATAACCGACAAAATATAAATGTACTTGAATGTAAGAAGTTTGCTAAATTGAAACCGAAACCGAAAGCGTTACAGAAATGTCGCGAATCCCACAGCCCACAAACAAATTCCAGGATGCACTGCGACCCACAAGGAGCTGGAGGCGGCGGCGGCAGATCCCTCATCCTTGACCAGAACACACACACATTCCAACTGCAATATTTTTGTTTAACTTTTACTTTTGCCAGCAGCTCGTTGGGGTCGCTGTGTTGAATGGAGACAAGAAAACAATTTTGAAGGAAAAACCATCTAAATATATTTAATGTAAAAAAAATAAACCAAAGAGCGTGTCGTCTTGTCTTTCCTTCTCAAGCCTGGGGTGGCAGTGGCAGCGGCAGTGGCAGAAACTTGAAATATTAAAATGCTTCCTGGACCGGAGCCGCCTGTTTATCACTTCCGCAATTTAAGCGCGCACAAAACATTTCGGCACATGGCTCGATGGCGCCGTAAAATATGCAAAGCCCCGGCCAGAACCCGGCAATTCACGCCTGAAACTCAGATATATTTTTTTTTTGTTGGCGCCGCAGGACTTGCGAGCGCGAAAGCGCGTCTTTTGTGCTCGCTTATTTGGCTAAATTTCATTATCGACTGAAGAAAAGGCATATGTTTCCACACACACACTCAGAGCTGTGCTACGGCTTCAGGTGGGCCCAAGCCAGGCACATCACTCATACGCCGCGTGGCCCTAATAATAAAGTTGTATGCACATCGAGGCCGGGGATAAGCCTGCCTCCGCGAACGCGCTGCACGCGAAGAGTGGATTGAGTGGAAAATGGAAAATGCGGGGCTCCCGCTCCTGCTCCGGCTCCCGCTCCTGCTCCGGCTGCAAAGTGATAAATTGGATTCAAACGGTGGAGCAGATTTATTGATTTCATTGGGCGGCGGCGGCGGCTGTTGGCTGCCGCTGAGCAGCCGAGCGGCACGTCAAATTGAATAGACGCCAGCGGCGACAAAAATCAAAAACAGATATGCAAATAAAGGACACACACTCGCTTTTACAAAATGGCGCAGCGCAGCGCAAAATGGTGGGCGCAGGACGAAACGCGCTTTTTGCTCGCCTTCCGCGCGCGGCGTGTCAAATTTTTGCAACTGATTATGCCAAAGGCGCCAACGCCGGAGCGGAGTTCACAATGCATGCATGAGTGGGTAATGCAGGGAGGAGGTCCTGGCTCCTGGCTCCCGGCTCCTGGTTCCTGCCAGACACGCTGCTAGACGATGTTATCGAGCAAAACGACAGCGACGGCAGCTAAGTGCGGCCTGCCAAGTGCCCGCGGAAAATCTGAAGTGGGCGATGGGTACAAGGGCAGGCAGGGGCTATTATTAGAGGAGAGAAAAAAAAAGAGCGAGGAGAAAATCAATCAAGCGAACGGCTTGAACGGCTGCACTGTGGCTGCAACAAAAAAAAAAAAAGAGAAATATAAACCCCTATCGGAAATGCGAAAATGCCGGGAGTAATGTTTGCTTTGAGCTGGCAGTTCCTTTTCCATTACCCGAATGCGCTTTGAGATCAACCTTAGACGCGGCGAGCACTTCGCCGCCGTCGCCGCAGTTTATGCAACCCCTGAGCTATGCAGTTATGGCTTTTTTGCAGCCAGAAGGACCTCGCTTACGTCGACGGCCGCCAGGACACGTGATTGACATCTGTCTATGGACTGGGGGAGGCAATATGGCGTGCGATTTACGTGGCTTTATTATTACCTGCGCTACATATGTACTTTTTTTATGGTCTAGCGAAGGGGTAAAAGGGTTTATTATGGCTGAGTAAGGAGAGTGTGGAGTGTGGAGTGCGGAGTTTGGGTAATAAATGCAAGAATGCTTTGCTGCCTTTCAATACTCATCAAGCATACATGGCTGGCATGGCGGCACTAGACAAGTAATTGATTTACAATAGGGAGTTTCCATTTTTACAACATCTTTAATATGGTAAAAGTTAGGACTTGAAAAAGGTAAGATGTTATAAGCTTTCAGCGAACACTAATCTAAGGAATTGAATGGTTCCATAGCTAATTTATACTTCAAACTGAAATCTAGGATAGAAAAAAGCTTCTTCTGTTTGCTGCAAGAGGTTTAAACTAAATTAAGAACCCCTAGGAACCTTTAATTAACCCAATACATTTTAAATACTTTATTTTCTTCTTTAACTTTAAAATATATATAAAAATAAATCCTTAACTTTCCTGCAGAGTAAGCCAATATTTTTACCTCCACCAAAAAGCCAGAAAATACATCTGTCTCTCGATTTTTTTTTTACACTCCGGAAATGGTGGGAAAAAGTGCAACTTAATATTCGAGGATGTCTGCGCTCAACTGCATTGTAATTGCAATGGCACATGTGTGCCGGGCCAACTGCGTCCAAATTGCGTTTCACGAGGAGACCGGGCGGAGCTGGCCGATCCGAGCTCGAGTGAGCACGGCTAATGAAATACACCAGGCTGGCGTATCAATAACGCAAATGAAGCACTTTGAAAGCTCGAAACGGGTAACTGGGATCGGGTTCGGGATCGGCATCGGCATCGGGCCACGGGAGCAGGACCCGTGCACGCTAATAAAGTTAACATGGCAAACAACTCCGGCAATGATGTGAACTTTATGCGCAAGCTAAATGTCGTTTGATGCAGCGACACGACACGATGGCGATGAGGAGGACGACGACGACGTCGCCACGCTCCGGCGGATGCGTCCGGCTAAAAGCTTTTGGCAAAAAATCCAACAAAAAGGCAGCGAGCGAATAGCGAACAGCGGAATAGATGCACAGGTAGAGGCAGAGCTATTGGTAAAAGGTTTCCAGCCAAGTGAACCGTGCACTTAAACAGAAAAAAAGAGTGAGAAGAGCGCAGGGGGGTCTCGAATCGACTAGGAATTACCTGGGAATTATAGTATTTATCTTGGGTTTTTGTAGAGGGAAGCTTGGCTACTATCTCTTTACTGTATTTATTTCTAAATCCCTATTTTTATAGAATTTACTACCGGAGACATCATACCCTTTAAGCCTTTTGAGCAATGGGCAAGATTGCATCAGCGTGCATCAAAATGCCAGTTTGAAATTTAGTTTCGAATAGCGCTACGTTTATTATTCAATTATGACAGCATAGAGAGAGAGAGGGTTTTTCGCTTTTTTAGGAGAAAATTTACAGAAGTTTATGATGCTTTTGGCCAGCATAACAGGTTCGATATCAGCCAAGTTGTAGCCGAAATGGAGAGGTCTTTAGGTCTTTGAATTATGGAAAAGAGGTTTAATTTATGTGTTTATTAAGCCCCTAATTTTTCCTTATAATTTCCTCATCTATAATTCCAGAAACCTTCTTTTAGAGACCTACCATTGCTTCTCCTACTTTATAATCCCAAAACCCGCCTCTTTTAATATCCCAAAATTACAATATTCATCGCCTGCATTATGGTCTAAAAAGGGATATGTTTCCTGTGACCAACTTGGCTAAGCGTTTTGCTATTCCCGCAACTTTGTCTGCTTTCAGAACTTTCCTCACCTGTCCGCCCCGTGAGGTAGAGTGATGTCTACGGCCATTATTTGCCATTGTTGCAGTTGGCCAAAAGTTGGCTCATCGGGCTTACGGCTTAGACCACGGGCCCATAAACCGATTTGTGTATGCGTTTTTATGCAGAATGTCTACGAATTTCGCCAGAATGGAAACCGCAAACTGTTTGGCAACAGACGAGTTCGTGTTTACCCAATAAAAGACAGGGCACAGGGCTATGACGATGACGAGGACGAGGACCCGGACGAATGACAATTTGACCACAATGCCAGTTCGAAATGTGGCCGGCCAGAGAGCCGCAGAACTCCAACCCGAAAAACAATGTAAACAAAGAGAGCTTAGGCTTGGTATTATTTTTCTGTAGCCAAGAAAAACAATTTCATTCTTTAAACGGACTTCGACGGGAAGAGGGATAGAGATATGCTTCCAATCGGGGCCAGGAGGCGCAGCATTATTAATAACCTTTTCGGTGCCATCGAGGCAATCGAGGCTGCTTGCTGGTGGCGTCTTAATTAGCCCACAGCAACTGACAGGACAGCTGTCCTGCGACCACATCTGCCATCCAAACATCCAAATACATCCGAGCACAGCCGAACATGAAATGTGTCTAATGAAGTTCTCTGGTGATTTATGGCTCGAACATTTCCGCCGGCTCCAGCTTCAACTCCAGCTCCCAGTACCAGTACCAGTTCCATCTGCAGCTCCTGCAGGACCTCCAACTGCCTGCCGGACGATTAATAGATGTCACTCAATACTCGGCCGGGGACAGGGCGCCAATTTCCGAAAACTAGCCACCTCGAGCAGCCAGGATCCGACTGCTCCCTGCAAGTTTAATGGCCCCGCTTGATGGCCAGGACATGGGCCGAGTTTATTACTTTAAAATCGCTAAATGCGCCATAACCTCAACATGGCCGAGGACATGCAGGCCGAGGCAGAGGAGGTCCTGTTGCCAGCTCATAAAAGTTGCCCTTAAAAGGTCATAAATATAAATTGAAACTGCGTTGACAACATGGCGAGAACGAAGAGAAATATAAATCGCTAAACTTGAGGAGAGCTGCCACTGGCGCCGCGGCTTATTTATTAATTTAACTGAACAAAATGGGCGCCGAGCTTCTTATTCATTTGAAAATTTCACTAACTAATCTTCTTCCTGGAGTGAAGCCCAACACCTTAAGAATATGCCAGGGCATCAATCTTCAACAGGGATAGGCACTGAAAAGAAAATGTTAGGAGCTTTTTAGGGAAGTTTTATTGCTAAGAAGTGCCAGAGAAAAATCTAGAGAATTTAAGGGTAATTATTATTAATGATTAATGATTACTTAATAATTAATTGCAATGTGTAAGTCAAAGAATCTAATAATAGTTCAGCTCAAAAAAAGGTTCAAATTAAATGTCTTACCCTACAAAACGTGTTAAATAATTAAACAAAAATCCCTGTTATTTGTTTGACTTCCACTCTTACCTTTTTTCCACAGTGATCCCTCCCTAGTTGAACTCGTAAAATAACATAGGAGACATTCTGGGCCCCGGCCCGGGGTCGTTGCCATCTCCTGGCCAACTCTTTAAGCCGCCTTTCACGCAATTTCTTTTATTATGTCGTCGACTGGCATTGCAGTTTGATTTTATTTTTAGCAAATAAGCTGAGGCAAATAACAACAGCGTCCCGGCGCTGGTAAGGCTTTTGTGGGGGCGCCGGCTCCTTCTTGCTTTTTTTCCCTTTACCCCCCCGCAGAGCTTTTCACACAGCGAATGGCCCGGCGTTGCCTGGTTACGCAACCTGCCGCCGCCTCATCCTGGTCCTCATCCCAGAATCCTCCGCCTTACTCCCACATTGGCAATCATTTCTACGGTCATTTGGCGTTGCGCCGTGCGCGCTACTCAGCCTTAAAATTGGAAAAATGTGCTGGCCAGGAGGAGCCCAAGCCGGAGCTGGAACAGGAGCTGGTGCTGGAGCTGAAGCTGAAGCTGAAGCTAGATGCTCGTCGGATTTTATGACCGGCGCTAAAAATGTGCAGCGCCCGGCGGCTCGAGTGCAATAAAAGTAAAACACATTGCCAAAGCAACTTACTGCAATATTTGCGCAATATGGCAGGCCGCTCTCGCAGATCGGCAGGGGCACTAGAAAAAATATTCTAAAATAAAATGTATAACAAATTATCAACTGAAACGTAAACTCTGCAATAAAGTCGGGTTTATCGTAATTTAACTTAATTACATTTTATTTCAGATTTAAAAGCAAGACTCTCATTACCCAATGAAAATTCTAAGATAACACTTATTAGGTTTCCCTTAAGTATTATTAAATTATAGAATTTCAAGAGGTTTTCTTAATTTAAATACTATTATTTTGAATTCTTAAAAAGTTAATTAATTTATTTAATAAAATTTTCCCTTAAGATATGTTTTTTGCCCTGTAGAAATATAGATGGCGGGCGGAATCCGTGGGTGCCAGACCGTATTGGCAAAGTCTGGCCGGTCTGAGCTCCTCGACAGCTCCTCCTGCTGCTACCTCTGCTGCTCCTCCTCCTTCTCCTGCTACTTCTGCTGCTGCTGCGTTCATTATTTATTTTATTTTATTAGAAATTATTTAGTGGTGCTGCAGAGGCATAGCGGGCCAAGTTCTGGGCGGGACGGGACATTGCAGCATTGCCCGGCCGGATTCCATTTATTGTTATCTCAGTCATTCAACATTCGCGCTGCAGCTCGAGGGAGGCAGGAGGCAGGAGCTAGGAGCTGAAGCTGGAGAACAAGGACATCCACAGCGACATCGCTGCCAGTGCATTAAAGTTGATTAATTTTATTAGTGCAGCGACAGAGGAGAGAGGCAGCACGGCTCGTTCGTCCGGATTTAAGGAGTTGCACGAACGGCGAATTGTTTCTTTATGGGGCTAACGCCAGCTGCAAATTGCGTACATTGTCGGGCTCTGCCTCTGCCCTTTGACCCCTGGCTCCCTGATCTCTGCTGCCTGCCTTTGAGGCATATTTAAAATGCCCCGCGCACGGCCAGGCGATTTCCGTGCGAATTTCACTTTACGGCCGCAAATCAGACACCGCATCATAAAAATGCATCAAGAAAGGCAGCAGCCGCCGTGGCGGCATTGTTGCTGCACTGCCAGGAAAAAATTTTATGGGTTTTGCATAAAATAATAATTTGGTTTAAAGTGTGCTAAGTACTTATTTATTGTCATAAAAACTAAGAGATTAAATGAGGAGTCCGAAAACTTTTGAACATTCATAAACATGTGCTTTTCTTTCAATGGATTTGCGGGAAAACTTTGAGCATTAAGTCTCATGGGAGTTTATGAAAGCCTTTTATGGACTTTTTTTGGAAAAGTTAGTAGACTGAAAAAGAACACATTGAACTATACCAATTTGTTTTATTTAAGCTAAGTTAAGGAAAAGTTAGTATTGATATAACAATATGAGTTATACATTTTAAGCCCCTTGAATAAAAAATTAACCAGAAATGGCAGAAAATTCCAAAGAAAGTAAACTTCGGCTTTTCGAAGAAAACGTCCTTGCTTGTTAAAAACAGTTTTTGTTTGGTGGGTAACTGACTAGAATATTTTAATTTACTTTGTAAAAACAAAAAAGAATAATAGATAAACAAGATTTACAAAAAAAAACATTGAAAGCATTCCTTGAACATAGTTTTCTATGCACTCTTCCTTAATTTTTCTGCTGAACAAAGCTTATATTAAGTACTATGAAATTCAATTTTTATTCCCACAATAAAATGTATAATTTAAACTCTACTACTTTGTCCCAGTGCTTTGGTTGGTGGCTGTGCATTTGGCAGGCCAATTGTCGATTGTCATCGATATTGATACGGATGTGCATTATGGCGGACGGCGGACCAGAGCAGAGCACACCGTACCGGACCTTCGCAGACCAAAAACCCAGACCCAGGATGCATTTTCAGATCGACGGTGTAGCCAATGAGCCGCCGGAAGCGCCAATTGCCAATTGCCAATTGGGCGCCATTTTGCTGTCCAGCAACAAGGAGAGCCGCGCCGCGGCGGTTATTGTAATGGCTGCCGCGGGAGCTGGAGGACAGGAGGAACTGGAACTGCAACTGGAGCTGGAGTCGACCGAAAAACCTCATCATTTGTTTTAATTCGGGGATTTTGGGAGGGGACGAAAGGACAAAAACGCGTTTATGCGCTTGTTTGCGCGCATTTTTACCGCTCTTTAGCCGGCCATTTGCAGTTTTCCGCTTTTCCGGAGGGGAAATAGAATGCAACAGTCCCGGATTTGGGTTGGGTTTGCTCTTTGTTATTTAGCATCGAGTTCGGCGGAGTTCGTTTGATGGCAGAAATGGCCAGACAACTGGCGGGGCCACCTGGAAATGACCATAATTAATTGCGTGTACCTGCGGCCGCGGCCGAACGCTGCCATCCTGTCAATTAGAGTCCGCTCTTGGCTCTTTTCCGCCGCATTCCGCATTGATTGATGTGCCATTGCCTTCCACAAAGGACTCCGATGCGGTTGTCCTCGGGTGTGCTCGGGTGTCCTGGCCAGTCCCACAGCAGGATCCCTCGGCGATTTCCCTTTGTTGTACAAGTTAATAACACTTGATGGCGACGCACTTCATTTGGCGCCCATTTTCATTTAGCAAGTGGAACTTTTCCGCCGCCCAGCCCACTCGGAGGGCACATAACTCCCTCGGAAGGGCTCCTCTTATCCGCCACTGGACCCCACTTGAGCATTGTTGGCCATTATAATCGACGGCAGCGGCAAATCGGTTTCGCATGAAACGCAATTGTCTATAATTACATTATCCAAACTATCAATTAAACCAAATTGTCTGACGGCCGCGCCGGGCCAACTCCGGAACTCTGCCAGACACACGCATGCCGGAGCACACACACAGAGTCCGGGGCACTGAGAGAAACAAGGGTAATCAAACGGATATATATCTAAAAATTAAAGTTAAAGTTTAGAACCGTTCATTACTAAATGCCCATAAAAAATACATAGTTCCTTATGTTATAATTTATTTATTTAATTTGTTCTAACTTATGTTTTATGTTCTCAAGCCTTAAAGAATTGTTGACATATCAAGGAGAGGTAAGTAAATATACTTTAATATGTAATAACCAATTAATAACCCATTTAATATTTATGTTAAACACATATTTACACTTCTCTCAGTGTATAAACACTCTCGCACCTCTCTGTCACTCCGCCGGCAGCATAATGGGAGCTCTTGTATGTTTTTGTGATTGTTTAACAAGGCTCCTGAGCTGTGCTGAGCTGAGCTGAGTGGGTGTGTGAGTGTGTTGGCGAGTGTGCGGGTGACGGTGAGTGTGTTTATCTCCCAGTCCAACAATCCAACAATCCAACAATCCAGCAATCCGGCAATCGCCCAATCTCGCAATCCACCAATCCAACCCAATCCCCACTGTGCACTCGTAATCCCCCGCGCACAGCAAAGCATTTAAATAATTTCGCTGGCGCTGTCGACGCTGGCGTTGATATCGGAGTATTTTTCAAGTAATTGTTATTATAACAAACGCAAAAACAACAACCACTGGCAACGGCAATTACATGGCAGCCAGCAGCACACACATTCGGATCCTGGAGCCAGTGAAATATGGAATTCACAATTACATTTAGGCACACAAGTGTGTACTCCCTGCAAATAAAGTGCCAGTTTTCGAGGGGGTTTATGCGTCTTGGGATATACGAAAAATCTATATTTTTTATGGGAAAATATATACGCAGAGTTGCCTAATTAATTCCCTATTAGTTTATACCTAAATCTATTTTTTAGGCATATTTATAGCTTAAAGCCCCTTTCATAGTATTGACTTTTCTGGGTTATATCTTCGTAATCCTTTAAACTTTAGAGTGTGTTCTTTTGGAGAACAATAATTTCCTTATACTTAATAATTTACTGATATACAAAATTTTAAATACTTTTCCGTGCTTATTTCTTGAAGAATTATTAAAAATATTACGTTATTTTCTTGTTATTCACAGATACCTCCCCCGCATAAACAGGACCTACTACCATTCACTTTCGGTGGCCGAAGCTCGGGGCCAGAGTGCGAGTAAAGTTAAAATTTGTTTTGCTTTCACATTTAATTGAAATTTACGCCGCTTTGTCGGCGTCTCGCTGTCGCGACAAGCGGCGACTTTTATCATTTTAAAAGCCGCCCGAAAACCTCCCAGCCCACCTACCAACCCACCAACCGCCCGCTGTTAAGGCCGCTTCGCTGATGACGGTGCCGAGGCGACTGGAGCCAAGCCCAGTCCGATGTGCTTATTTCCCATCCTGCGACGTCCTTTGTCCGGGGCCACTTTGCTGCAAATTAAATGCATTTTGCAGCGCACGCACACACACTGGCACTCGCACGAAAGTTATTTATGTGTGTTTGTCATTTAATTTTAAAAAGTTTTCACTGCACGAGATTTACAGGGCCCAAAAGGAAGGGGATGAGTGGGAAACAAACTAGTAACGAACCAAGGATACCTTTAAAGTAATATTATTTCTAGGAAAGGATGTAGAAAATAAAGAAAACTACAAGATTTATAACTTCTTTGGAATAACATTTAATTAAAAACTAAAATAAGAAAAATAAGTAACAGGGTATACACCCCTTTCCCTCTGCCAATACCCTTTAAAAAAGAGAGGTCAGGCCCGGCCCACTTGCATTTCGTTTAATTGAGAAGTTGGCAAAATGACTTGGTCCTTTGGACTTCGCTGGTGTTCGCCCAGCGAGGACATGTCAGGCCTGGTAAATTGCGCACTGCCTCCAGAGCGACGGAGAGATGCAATCAATAAGAAATTTGTTTACCCGAATCCGAGGATTAATCCGAGTGCCTGCCCCTGGCAGTGGTGTAGCCTGAATGGAATTATGCAACGACCGCAAAAAGGTGGCCAGCAATATGTTGTAGGTTATATCTGTTGTGGTCTCAAAGGTAGCTCCGAGCTCCGAGTGCGTCTTCCTGCGGTGCATCTCCGAGTCACAGCCAAAGAGTCAACTCGACCGCATGTGTGCCTCCGGGCATGAAGCAAAAGTATTATGTCAGCTGCACGCACACCAGCTCGGATTTGTTGTGGGTGCCATTTCTGAGGCTCGGGGTCAGGGGTCAAGTGCCGGTGACAGCCCAGAGAGAGAGATCGACCGACCGACAAACAAAAATGCAACAAAAGAAAAGTGCAATGTTGTTTGCGGTCAAACACAAAAAGACACAGACAAAGACCGAGGCTAACACACCACTTAGACCCATCATCATACATTCAAAGCACAAAATCAAAGCGGACACTGGGGAGAAATCAAAAGTGATGAATAAATCTTATACAAAATATCGTTTATATTTTAAATTTAGAAACTTGGTTATTCTTTTCGATATAAAATAATAAAAGGACTGAACAAAAACGAATATAATCCTTTTTAAACCTTTTCTTACGAAAGTCATAAGAAATTTTATATAAATAAATATTAGAATACTTTCTAGTCTTTTTTCACTTATTTAAAAAGCTAATCAGATTTATTTTCAGTGACTTTCGAGGTTGTTGTTTGTTCAAAATGACTGGGACGACAATAGTAGCCCTCAGGCCACATTTTACGCATTTTGCACGGAAGTTTATGAAATTTCAAAGAAGCAGCGAGGCCAATCATGGGCACATCCCAGTTCCATTCAACAGTCGTAGTCCCAGTGCCCATCCAAGCCCGAAACAAAAGAGCTGGACTGGGCCAACAAAAATGCCATTTATTTGTTAATTTACGCACACAGAATCAAATATTTGGACTTTCACAAAGGCATAGCACGTATGGCACAGGGCACCCTTCGCTTTTGGCCCAGGTGTGTGTGCGGCTCTACCGATCTCCGAGATATTGTGGAATGGGAAGCGGAATTGTTGTTCGGGAACCAGGAGCTGAAGTCCCTGGCAACTGGCCATTGGCAAGTCGGGGTTTTAAGCTGCTTGTTTGTCGGTTTGTGTAATCCGCTGCGGATGACTGCCTGTATTGTCCATGGACTTATTTGCGTCCGAATACTCAGTTTATTAGTCCGCAGACAGGCGGCTAATGATGCCTGGCCAAGGATGCTCAGGCACTGGGGGAAATGAGGACCCAGCAATTATAAATTATAATAAAAATGCTTTAATAACTACTCCTTAACAGCCTTAAGATTTTAACTTAAATTGTACTTATAGAACTATCTATTAAAGAACTATAATATCAGAGGGAACTAGTTTAGTTCTCAAGAGCTTATGATTTCTCTCTTAAGTGTTAAATCTTAGGAGCTTTTTTCCCAGTGTTAATCTCTGTTCATTTGATTTTAGGTCTACCCTTAGTAGCTCCATCCTTTGGTTAACGCTTCACCAGATCTCGCCAGCCGAGTCTGGGCCAATAATTTGCATTTCGGGATCCGGCAGGCAGGCAGCAATAAAGTCATTTTGGGGTAATGAAAATACAGTGTTTGGCTGTCGATTTCCACATTTCAACTCTGGGAATGCTATCATTCCTTCTGGATAGCCAGGCTTTCATCCGTTTGGAAGCTTCCCGCTGATGGCGTAACCAAGTTATTGTTTTCACTGGCCACTGCTTGTATTGTGCTCAACTTGTTGCCGCCCGCTGTCTGTTTTTTAATTTACATTGGCATTGTGTAAATATTTGGACAGCGCGAGAGCAGCTGCTGTAGCCACTTTTCAGCCCCTGAACCCGGAACCCGGAACCCTCGGTACCCAAACCCAGTGATTTATGCGCAGGGTGCTCTCACATCTAATGTTGATTTTGCGTCTTCCACTGGCGACCACCAACTACCCTTGTTCTGGCTGCCACATTGTTTGGCCAAATGCTTTTTAAACAATTGCATGCCAGGACTCGCAGGATCCCCAGAGATTAACGTGACTACACACGCATATGTGTTAGAAGCGAACTTGGGGCATGGGGACGACGCCTTCCAGATAATCCAATTAATATGCACACAAAAACGCAGCTAGACAACAATAACAAGCGCCTAGAATGCCAACGCCGCCCACCTGACGCCATGTTTAATTTTCGCCAAGCCGGAAGGCAGGCAGGAAAAGCGGAAAAGCGGCAAAAGCCGAGCGAGAAAGCCGGGAAACGTCGAAGCCGCAGCCCGGGCTCTTCAAACATTCATGAGCTGGGCAGCGGTTGAGGCGAAGCGGGAACAGGAGCCGGAGCAGGCGTTCCACGGGACTCCAACTGGAGCAGCCAGTTGGCAGTACGGGTTATTGGCTGCACAAACAACTGGCTAAGCCAACTCGGAGTAGTTAATATCCTTGGGGGCGAAACCAGGCAGACAGGCACTGCACGCAGGTGGGAAGGGGACTGTCAGTACACTGCGAGGCAACCGAAGATCCTTGCGAATTAGTTAATTAAAGGCGTGAGTTGTTCGGTATTACCCTAAATAATATTAGTTCAATTCAAAGGTGTTAAAACTGAGATTTACTATACTAAAAGTTAGAATTTAACATGCAGTTTAACCTTAGTTTAGTCTTAGGGGTATATTAATGTATCAAACTATTTTTAAAATGTTGCCTGGGCACTTCTTTTTTATTTCTGTATTTTTCCAAACAAATAAATATTTGTAACTCGTCATTTTTTGATAAAAATGTACTTCCGGTTAAAGTTCAGGTTAGCAGTTATAATTTTTAGTAATACAAATTACTACAACTGCTAATGTATCGGCTAATCATGTGAGGTTTTACTTAAATAAAAGTCAAACTATAAGTCCGACCAACTTGCTTTGAAAATACATATATTATTAAGAAATCAAACGTGCTCTTCTAAAAGTTATAACCTAAGGTTAATCAGTGTTGAGTTCAAATCAATACTGAAAGCTCTCTTCACTTAATTTTTCTCAATGTCCTCTAGGACCGCGGCATTGCATAAAACTAATTTGCGGCTTGGCAATTATGCACCTGAGGAGGGTATGAGATTGGGAGTGGGCCGGAGTGGCTTGCCGGAACCGAGCCAGGCAGGCCAGAACAGGACCCGGAACCTGGCCACCTGCTAATGTCTTCATCTATATCCTATATCCGCATGAAGTTGTGCCAACTGCAAACAGGTGACCAAAAGTCCACCAGCTCACACTGATTCGCTTGGGCAAATATTGGGACTTCCGAATGGTAGAGCCACTCATATGGGCAAAACTTGGGCCATCTTGTGGCATGCGCGAAAATTAATGGAATAACGCCACTTGCCACTTGGCCGGGGGTTCATTTCCTTTGGGGAATGCCGGATTACCGCTTTCATTAGCCTTGACATCTCGGACTTCACTCGCACTTAACCCACACAGTGCAGAGCGGTCTCCAACTTGATTACCCCGAAAAAAAATGGATGGAAAAATAGGGAAAAACGGCTCTTCAGTCAGCAGAAAACTTTGCTTATTATAACTATGCGAAAGTGTGGGCGCCATCATCTCATCTGGAGTCCCATTCAGGGGTTCTTCATATTCTAATAGCGCCGGCAGACACTCCTCGTCTTCTGGCCGCACACGTATTGCCGTCGAAACTTTTTATTAGTGTCTAAAATGATATATGCCTGGAGAGAGAGAATCGAGAGTGAGTCTGGATAATAACAGGGGGCAGTGGCGACGACGGCGGTGGCGGTGAGGTTCTGAAAAAGAAATCACAGACACGACTCGGCTGGGACAACGTGGCGGATGATTAATATGCCGCACACGTATCGCCGCAAATATTGATTTTTAAATAAGATGACGCCACGAAAGTGGGCCAGCCTAGTTATGGCAGAGCTGGTAGTGTCGATATATTTCTATTATTTTGATATAAAATCCTTATAAATTATAGTTTTATAAAAAGGTAATCCGAAGAGCCAAGGAAACCTCTAAAGATAAATATTATTATTATTAAGCGTAAACTTAAAGCGCTCTTTATTAGGATATACTTTTCCAAAAGGGTATGCCTCTGTCCTAAGCTAAAATACCTTTAATAATATTAGGTATGCCTTCTATATAAAAACATGATTCTATTTACCAAAAAATCATCCAATCGAACCGATATTCAAGCCGATATTTTTCTGGCTATACTATGTAAGATTTGACTCCCCAAAAGTCCCCATCTCTAGGCCAAAACCCACACCCCTCGCCTAGCGGATGTCAAACTTTCTTTTGGCCAAAAATCAACAACGAAATTATATAATTTGCAATGTAATCAGGAAACTTTAAATGTGAAGGCAGACGGAAAGGGAAACGGTGGCAGGAGGGCAGGAAGGCAGGCACCAGGCGGAAGAAGTCTCCCTGATTTGAGCGTATGAGTAATGCCCGCCTATAAGATTACCCATACGTAAAAGCCACAAAAAAGCGGCAGTCATGCCGCCTCCCAAAGAACTCCGGGCACTTTGACAAATGAAACACGGCGTCGCCCCCAAAAACGGCGGATAAGAGGACGAAAATCCGAACGAACGGCGGAGTCAGAGGCGGAGGCGGGGGCGTGGCACATGATGAGCGCCGTAAAAGGGCTGTGTCGCCATCGCCGGGGTTTTAATGCCATTGATGGCTTATTTCAGGTTTACGACTTTATTTTCGCTACCTAGTCAATGTCTGTTTTTCCGCACCAAGCGCGCTCTCTCACATTCACTGGCATTCAGTCACGGCGACGACAACGGCGGCCCCGATTCCGTAACTTTTGACAACGGCATCTAGGTGGGTCCTGGCCTGGTCGGGATTCCCCCGCCAATCTCCGGGCCTGAGAGTATGCTTGAGTGGTTTTTAGGCACAGTTGTTTCTATTTTATTGCACTGGCGAATTCCGCGCTTTCCGCTTTTTATTGCAACGCCATTGAAGTCCGCCGACGGCCATTGAACTGTGAGACTGTTTCCCAATGATCTTGCCTCGCCTCCGGGAGCCGCAAATTACTCTTCTCACTGAACTAATGGTGTTTGGGCTGAAAAAAGGAATATATATACTAAGGTAGGGTCCTTTCAGACACTGAAAACATATATAGCAAATCTTGGAAGGCTGAAATGTATTTTTATTTGGTATTAAAATTTATTAATATAAAATCAAAGTTTTAAAAAATTCTTGCAAGGTTCCATTGTCACTTTTGCCTAGCTTGCATATTCCTATGGGAAACGTTCAAAGTGCATTTATAATTCTTTGAGAATTTTACTTTAACAATTCTCTTTCAGTTGGAATCACTTTGCCTGAATTAAAATATTTTTTTTTTTTTTGATTTTACACACGTTAGTAATTTTAGTAAGCTTTAAACTAGCTTCTATCCTCCATAGAAACTCCATATTTATAATTTAAGAAAAATAGTAGCTAATCTCCATTCTTTCATAGAGTTTTCTTTATTTTTTGAAGATAAAATCCTGGTAAATACATTGGTTAGGGCATCCCTTTGTCTTCGTCAGAGAACCCGACAGAGTCCTTGCACCATTTTTTTTCCCCCAATACGAGACTCGTATGTAGGTGAGCCGTGTGGGTAACTTCCGTCTGACCTCCTGGCGGCGGCGTGCAACAGCATGTTGCATGCTGCTGAGCCGCTCAACAAATTTTTATTGTCAGCATATTTTTTATGTTTTTATGCCGGCTCAGGGGGTTACCCTTGTCCCCTCGCCTTACCCTTGGCCCCAGTCCCAGGGGCGATGATGAACGCGGCCTGTGCATTGACATTGTCTGTCTGGATGGCTGAATGGCTGGCTGGAGCTCTCTGGTCTGCCCGTCGTCCGTGTCTAGCTGCTGGCGTTAAATAAAATATCGCTCTGTATATAAAACCCAGGCAGCAGAGGCTGCATCGATTAAGCCTGACGTGAGGGGATTTCGAGTTTGGGGCTGGAAAGGAGCCCTGCTGCAGCCTGGCAAAATGTTTTACATTTCGTTTATTTTCCATATTTTTTTCGCAGGCCCGGCTACACGTGTTGGTAACATATTTTTGGACATTATTACAATGGTCCCCCTTTTTGTTTTTGCTGCAGAGACCAATCCATTCCCCTGATCCTTTGTCAATATGGACTTTATGGGTTCATGGCGGGAATGGGTTGCTGTTTTATCTATGAACACTTGAGCGTAGATAAGTTTTCCTTTGAGCTTGAGTTTTTAAAGCAAAGGAGTCAATACCAAGCAAGCACAGAAAAAACACTATGCGATATACACCCATCTATTGCAAAAATAATAGTTAAGAAAATAAATAAATAAATTGGAGAACAAAAAAGATCGACAAGGGCACTTTAACTTAAATAAAAAATAGTTAAGAAAATAAATAAAACTAGGATCGCCCAGTGGGGGAAAATCCCCCACTCTACCAACTGTCGACGTCTTTTCATAATGCAAACAAACGATGTTCTATTTCAAATGAAACATTTTATTTTGAATGAATAACTATCGAAATTACGCGGAATAACGTTTAATGCAACTTTGTAACTATCATTCAATTCATCGAAAGGAACTTCATCATCATCATAAGTAATATCTGGATTAATTACATTGCGGTGAGAAGCAACGCTTTGTCTAACGGCTCTCCTCTCCCCCCTCCCTGTTAATGTTCGGTGGCGAGGCATAACGCGTTCGAAATTCTAAATTCTTCAATTGAAAACCACAATTAATCGATGTGATAGAATGAAAGACACTCACCGAAACAACCTTTAGACTGACGCTTCTACGATGTGAATAACGAATAACTTGAACAATCGCAATTCTGAAATTATCTTTTCAAAATAACCACGTTCTTTGGATTCACAATTCACTTTTGCCAAACTCACCAATTTTCTCCAGTTTTTTCTGCTTAAATTTGAACAACTTTTGATTTATCGCAATAGAACGGAAAAGATTTCCAATGCTTGCTTCGTTAAATTGTTGTTGTTTCCGTTTCGTATGCTTCATATACGTATTTCTCGTTTACCTGCACTTAACAGGTAACATTGTCAAATTCAATTTTTTTTCATATTCTGCACATCTACAAATTAATACGAATCGAATGGTATATTCCGTTTCAAAATCGGTTAACGGGAAGTAGGGGAAAAAGGGATTACTAAAAAAGGCTTAGCCTATTAATATATAGATAAGATAAAGGCGAAGCAAAAGAACGACTCTGCGAAAAGGCGAGGATATTGGCAGATACACGAAAAGCGCTCGCTGTCCCAGTGGACACTTTACAGAAATAAATAATAAATACCACGAGTTCTATGGGGATCTTTACCATATATATCCCGTATTTCCCGCTTGTACCTGCAAGGACGAACAAGGCTCTGAAAATCATAACTCCTGACCAAAATCGATGGAATTTAAAGAAATAACTTAAATAAAAAATGGTTAAGAAAATAAATATTAAAAATAAGATAAAGGCGAAGCAGAAGTAGGACTCCATGCCTTGAACACATATGCTGCAGTATACAAAAAAAATAAATTAAAACCGAATCTTATTTAGAAGAAAACAAAATTTAATGAAGCACCGGGTGCTTCACCTGATAAAGCGAATTATGACGGAGCAGTACATACAGAAGAAGAAGAACACATATTGCAGCATAAAAAATTATCAAAAAGAAGAGAAATCACATGATAGTCATATAGTACCTTGCTAATAACAAAGTTAAAAAATAATGAACAATTATTCAACAAAAACTAAGAAAGAAAACAAGAATGACATAAATAAAAACAGAAGCCGGGACTTCTTGACCTGCCAAAGGCCAGATACAAACTGAATCAGGCTCTACGCTGTGACAACTAAGTAAATTTTCCACAGCCTACTTTGGTTTAAAATAAATAGAAAAGTTGCAGTTAAATAAAAAAATACAAATAATCACAGCCTACTTTGGCTTAAAAATTCATTGAAAGTGGCCGTTAAATTTAAAAGAAATATTACTCAACTTATACACAAACTACTACAGCTTTTAATTGTAAGATTTTCACCATAATAAATGAATGCATACAAATTTAAAAAATGATTTGTGGTTTGCAAACTACATCGAACATTCACTTTAAATAAACTAGGCAATAGAAATATGAAGTTTCGGATGAAAAATATGCTTATTTACCCAACCAAAGCGCCTCTACATCAAATGAGAATTTGAAAGCACTCACCCAGTTTGTTATTTTTAAGCAGAAAGAAAGAAGTCTCTCCGGCAGGTAAGCCAGCTGGCTTCGCTCATGTGGGGCTGGCAAAGTGAGCTG
This sequence comes from Drosophila triauraria, assembly GCA_014170255.2. Lineage (NCBI taxonomy): Eukaryota > Metazoa > Arthropoda > Insecta > Diptera > Drosophilidae > Drosophila > Drosophila triauraria. Next base: position 12,149,107 of record CM024336.1, on the reverse strand, counting down.
CCAATAAAAAAGATTAAAATGCAGCCATAAAATACACAATTTTATACACATTGCCCTAATGAAAAGCTGGAAAAGCTGGAGCTTCTTCCTCATCTCAGTCCCCATCCCGCTGGATTTAGTCGCCGCGAAAAAAGCGAATTTCATGCTTAAGCTCTGTAAAATTAACATTTAATTGAAGCCTACAATTCAGCGCTTTCGGCGGTGCCAAAAAACTTGGGGGGGGTCGGGGTCTTGGGAGTGAGGTGGTGGCTGCAGGTCCCAGGATACCAAGTCCTTGTGTATACACACACACATATTTAAGCCAGACAAGTGCAGTTCGGGGTCTGCATGTTTTGATAGCGTAAATTATGCAATAAAATTTATTTAATTTCACTTTTCAGAACGTTTTGTTGCCCCGTCACTGGCCCAGGGAATGTGTGTCGGGCATGCAAGGGGGAGACGCTCCTGATCCACCTGCAAGTCCTCATCCCCGCATCCTGCCTCACCTGACGCACTCACATGTGTAGTTGGGCGACCTTTTCCCTTCGCGTCCAACCCCCAAACACAGACATATCCATATCAACCGGCAGAGGAGTGAAAAGTCCCTGGAGTATTGCAAATTGTTAAGGGGCAACTCCTCCTCATTCGCTTTCTCATCCTGCTCTTCCTTATCCAGCCTTCCTCCTTGCAGTTACCCCCTGTGGGCCACCTCTTCATCCGTATCCACATCCACTCCGCTCCAGCGTTGCGTGCCCAGTGCGCATATTTATGTAAGCAAGCCAAGGAACACGAACTCGAATTTTCGGTAGTGGCCCTTCGCTGCAGAGAGAGAAAATAGGGAGTCCATTGTCAATAGAAAAATGTACAAGAATTTAAAATAAATTATAATTATAGTTAAATATACTTAAATAGTTAAATAATATTTTATTATAATTTAAAAAAGAGAAAAATTAAACCCTTTCTTTTAAAATTTAATTCAATTAGTAAAGCATTTTTTTCGAGTATGAAATCCTCAACGAAATGGAAAGCGCGAACAGAACATGGCGGAGGAGCAGGATCAGGAGCAGGTCTCCCTTAGTGGAGCCACTGCCCCTTGGGGGAAACCCATGTGAGTGTGCGAGCCCGGTGATGCGAGCACGGCGGATTTCTTGGGGGCAACGAGTACCCAGCACCGAGGACACCTGACCACCTGCATCGTAACATTGTAACACAAGGCCACGCCGTCGATTCCCGGCTGACAAGCGGCTTAAACGACTCGTGGCCGGGTTAAATAATTAAACACCAATGACACTTAAACGTAAATCATGAATTTTGCAAGCGCCCCAACAGTTCCTCGATGAAACATTAACCAAATAGCGACCCTTTCAAATCGGAGCCAAGACCAGGAGGCAACTCCCCGGCTGCCGGGGACACACTTGGCCATTTGTCTGGCCATAAACACTGATGGGGCCAAGATACGGAGAAGGAGCTGGGAAGGGAACTGTCAGCGCCGCCGGAAACAACACCCAAAAAATTACTGTTGCAAAATGCTGTACAAGCTTCCGTCTCCGAGTCGCTGGCTTCCTGCAACAACAAGGAGAACAAGGAGCTCCCGGACTTTGGGAGCTCCAAAGCTAAGGCTAAAACTAACACTAACGCCAGCAAATCCCCAGCTGCTCAGAGCTGCTCGTCCAACATTCCAGCAATGGAAAGAAGAACTATGGCCAACAATTTGTTGCAGCTGGCAGCACGGAGAGAAAAAACTATTATCTATTGACAAAGTGTTCGATTTATTACAATTATTCGAAACAATACTTAATTAAAATATTTTTAGACTCCAAAAAATCTCCAGTAAGCTTACTATATAAATAACTATCTTAATTTATTACCCACTACATATTTTCCAGTGTCTAAAGAATGGCAAACTGCTCAAAAAAAAGGAGTAGACGGGGCTGTGGAAAGGACAAAGTCAATGTCGGGATGCCGGCAGAGTTGTCAACGCGCTTAAAGTTGCCTTAATTGCAGTCCTTGTTGTTGCTGCTCCTGCTGCTGCTCCGTTGTTCCTGTTGCTCCTGTTGTTCCTGCGCTTTTTATGGCAGCCGTGTCACAGGCGACAGTCTACAGTCGACAGTCGACGTCGCAGCAGTCGACAGTTGTCGTCAGCGGTGGGGCATGCATAAAATATGCTGCAAATATGCTTCGTGGCGCTGGCAAGAAACACAAGAACTCAAAGGGGCACCCAGCAGGCAATTCGAATGGTTGATCGGGCTCGGAGGGCGGTGGAGTCAAATTGGGACTGACGACATATTTTCCTTTCAGTTTCAGGCTGTTAATTATTATTATAGACGTGTGAGTGTCCGCCCCGTCTGGCCTGGCACACGACCATCACATCCGGATCCCGGCAGGGGCCGGAGGAGCGGCGAGCAGGCGACCAGCCAACCACATGCAATAAAACAGCACTTAGACATGGACACAGGCAAAAGGGTGCACTGCGGGGAAAAGTTCAGGAGACTCTGCTTTAATCAAAATAAAAGAAACCTGTATTTAAATTTAATAAAATTTAATTAAGCGCTATTTTGTATATAAAAGCTAGATATTTATTTAGACTATCATCACATTTATATTCATATTTTGTTCTCTACTTTTTCTCTCAGTGCCCTCACGAGCACAACCACAAATGGGGAGACAGAGACGTCCAAAGCGTCGTTCCGTCCAAAGAGTGGAACGGTGCACCGGGGAATACTTTGCCAAATTGCACAATCTACTCGGTCTCCTGTCGCCAGTCCTCTGTTTTTGGAGTCCCCTGCCCGCTGCCCATTGCCTGCTGGCCAGGCCAGACTGGTCTAGCGTCCAGACAGAAGCAGGAGCTCCAGGAGCAGCAGCTTTGGCCACTCATTTGACTACTCGGCCTTGTCGTCGAAGGCTATCCGTAAAGGCCTGGCCGCTTAACAGTCTTCAGTCGACTTTTCGGCAGTCACAGATCTGAAGAGATGATACTTTCGGGCAATTCAATAGCTGGCCAAAAACGAGAAAGCCAATTAGGGGGATTTCGTACCAAAATTACCTACTGGAAGGAGAGCTTTTTATTGCTGCAGTCAAGTTTTATTGATGTTCATAAAATCTTATTTATTTGCGGTAAACTACAGATTGTTTGAGTGTGTTCTGATTTTAGGTTTTGTGATTTAAGCTAGAGAAAAAAAGCATATATTTAAATAGTAAAACAATGACCAATAGGAAAAGAAATAATTATAAGGATCCATAAAAACTTGTAATGCTTACTTATTTCTTGTACATAGCTAAGTTTTAATGCTAATTTTATAAAAGAAATCCAAGACCAGAACACCCCCTGGCTTTTATAGCATTTTCCGCTTTCTACTCCTCAGTCCTTATCCCTTTTCCCGTAAATGAATTAGAACCAAAGAACTCAGAAACCAAAGACGCTCGTTCGCTTGACAATTTTTATTGAAACTTGTTGAACTTTTCGCCGTTAATTGTTTGCCTTTTGGGCCCTGTTAGTGACGGTGCTGACGCCGCTGCCTGTGTCTGTGTCTGTGTGTGGGTGCGGTGACAAAGCCAAGTTAAGTAGTTGGCCGCCAGCTTATCGTCGTCGTTGTTGGAAAGACATTATTCTTGGTCCGCCTTTGTCCGGCGATTAGTTTTCTTTCCCTTTGCTGAGGCGCCGCCAGGTGCTCTAATCGCCGGCTAAGCCGCTGGCAAGCCAAGAAAACCGTAGCCGACCTGACCGGATCGCGTCGAATCGGATCGGATCTGAGCGTCTTGGCCGAAAAGTCGGCTAATTAGCCGGCACTTTGTGTGGGCCACTTAATTAGCCGGGTCCTAATGCAGTGCGCCGCGCACATACAAATTGTTGGCGGGGACAATTGCATTCCAGTTGCGGAGCAGAAATGGGCGCCAATTAAAGTTGACGGCGCCCTGGGACTCGGCGGCGTTGGAGCCGAAGTTGGGGCCAAAGTTGGCATTTGCATCATCCAAAAGTTGTGCGAGCATATTCAAACTTTTTGCGCCAGTCGTTGTGTATGATTTTAATTCCATTTAAGTGCGAAATAAATTCGGCGAGCAGGAAAAAGAGCAACAAGAGTTGAGATGTATATCGAGGGGAAAAATTGCATGCGGTATATCGGAAAAATCAAAAATATCGGTTACAAATTATATTCAAAAATGAAAAAAATCGAAAATATCTATAGAATCGAGCTGACATCTATCGAAAACTTTAACAAAAAATAATTGAAACGAAATACTAATGTTACTAATAAGACAGTGCCTTTAAAATTCCAAATTAATAAAATATTAAGCAATTAATCGATGAGAAGCATATCGAGAAGAGCAGATCGATAAGGTATATCTACAAAAACAAAAATGTCGTATTAAACTAATACCGAAAACGAAAACTTCACGGGGGTCGTGAATAAATGTTAGGTATCGATACAATCTAAATTACATATATCGAAAACAATTTAAATATGCTGATTTAGATGATACTATTTAAGGTAGTGCCTCTAAATTCTAAATTGAAAACATATTAATCAATTTATGTATATATTAAAAAGATCTCGATATCTCCTACAAATATTTCGATTAAATATCAACTCTTTTTCGATATAAAGACATTTTTTCGACCATCCCTAATTGGAGAGCACAAGTTACATTCAAAATATATTTTTTATTGCTAATACTTTTTGCTGTGCATGTGTAAGTGTGTTTCTTGTTGGCGTCGTCGCTAATTAAATGTGTAAATTGCTGGAGTTTTTAATTAAATGCGACAAGTGTCTACAAAAATTAAGCGTGGCGGCAGGCGAGGACAACAAAAGGATTGGCCAATGGACCCATTGTCCTCCACGGATTTCCATGGCCATTGTTGCATTTGTTTCGTTGGTTTTTTGGCTTACGACAAAAGCTCGTCAACTTTTTCTAGTTCACTGCAAAAGAGGCGGCAAATCAAATCAGCGAAGTGCGAGTGCAGAGGGCGAAGGGCAAACGGAAATGGCAAACAATTTGGCGCAAACTTTTTGCTAAATGAAGGGCAGGCACAATGGCAACGCGTGCATTTCGTACAGTAAGGGTTAAAGGTACTATAAAATAATAAAGTAATTGTAATCGTAATCATAATCGTAAGGAGTTAGACAAGGCACATTCGAAACTGCAACTGAATTCAATCTCTGGACAGGCGAAAGACTACTAACTATTCCTCCTTGTTCTCGGCAGCGGGAACTTCCCAGTAGTGCTCATCCTGGTGCTGTTCGTCCTTCTTCAGATTTCGGAAGTTGGTGTACTTCAGCACGGCCCCTGATGAGGGAAAAGAACAAACAAAGATGAGAATTTAATTCATTTTGTATTAATAATCACATAAATAAAATGTAAAATTCCAATTTCACCAAAGTGTCCCTTCATACAAACCTGTCAAAATGCCACCGCCGATGGCAATGATCAGCGTCACAGCAATTCCAAACAATTGGTAGCCCGCCTGGGAACTGGCATTCCGGCCGAGACCCTACGGGAATTGGCCAAAAAGGGATTAGCATCGCAGTTGCAGATGCAGATGCAGAGGATACTCACGCCCATGATTTTGGTCTCAGTTCCGTTGGTGCCCACCATGGCCGGGAAAATGTCCTGCAGCTCCGACTGGTACTCGCCGGTAGTGGCCATGGAGGCGTAGATGGCCGAGGCAATGGCCGAAATCAGGGCCGGCATGCCGTGCAGGTTGTGCACGCCACAGGTATCGTGCAGCCGCAGATTGGCTGTCAGCCAGGGCTAAAAGCGAGGACAAAGGACACCAAATGAACAAAGATAATAGTGGGAACTCTACCGTTTTTGGTCGGGAGAAGCTATTGTTTCGGATGTATTAAGCTTGGACTTTTTAGAGGAAGGGAAAAGCTGAACAGAACTTCACACAAAAATAATTTATAAGACGCTCTTGTAGCTAAACATAAATAAAATATAATTTATGTTTTAATTAATAACCATTATAAGCTTGAAACTCAAGTTTCCTACTTTTCCCTCAGTGCCTTGAATTACATTTTATTAAAAGTGAAAAGTCGTAGGGTGTCACTCGGTCATTTGAAAAGTGCAAATTAGTTTTCGGCTCCAGCAGGTGAGTAACCTCACGGATTTCCGGGCACACGGGTTTTGGGAACCTGGGTAACAGTGAACTCTGGGAACGGAATGAAGTCCGGCTGCAGCTGACCGGCGGGCAGCAAACTTTACTCATTAGCGTCGCATTTTTCCTAGGCGCACTAATTAAAGCGAAGCCACAGCTAGCTAGTTCTAGTTCTGGGCTTCCCTGCCCTCCACTATGCTCACCGAATTCTGCCATTTGAATAGCGCGTTATGCTTGCGTGGAGCATTTTATGGGGGGAATACCATTTTTGCACAGGAGGTGCTAGGATTAGAAAAGAGGATAGATGGAGCTAGAAAAGCCCTTCAATTGTAAAAGGCAAAAACTCAGGAAAAAAGTAAAGAATAAATGCCAAAACTAAAATATTCAAATATCTCTAAAATCGAAAAACGATCTCAAAAGATTTAGAATTCGAAATTAACTTTAACAAATCTTTTAAAAAGGTAACTCATTCCCAGGTAACCTCTCGTCGAAAGCCTCAACTATCCCTTCATACTAGTTTTTTGTGTGCGTTCCGCTTCAGCTTTCCGCCGCGAATTTCGACAGTCAAACTTACAGTTAAATAGCGATAGCCCAGCACCGAGACCGTGCCGGCGATAATGCCAATTAAGACGGCGCCATGGGCGCCCAGGAGCAGGTTGCATACGGTGCCCACGGCAACGCCGCCGGCAAGGGTCGAGTTCTGCACGTGCACCATGTCCAATTTATTCTCGTGGCTGACAAGCGCGGATACAACGAAGCTGGTCACTGCAACGAGAAGCGGAAGGGAGTAGGGAGTTGGCCCACAAAAGGAGCGGGCTAAAAAAACGTGGTCGGAAGGGGATGAGGTGACGGGGAGGATGCTGTGGCTGCTAGAGATTGAATGCTGCGAGCAGATTTTGAATGCACCCTAGATGATGGGCTTAATTACGTGATATTAATGCATTTTTGAATGAGTCTCTTGGCTAGTTCATTAGCTGGGCAGGTGCAGGATGCTGTAGGAGGAAGGGCCTTTAATTATTTGCTATAGAGGTTAAAATTGTTTAAGGAGTTTTTGGCTAAGAGATAATTCCTGCTTAAAGGCTTAAGAATGTAAACTTTAATATACTCAGGCTTTACCAATACTTATGTCACTCTGTATTTATAAAAACCTTTTCCTATATTTTCTCACATCTTGTTCTTCAATATTTATTAAGAGGCAACTTCTAAAGAATCTTTCTTTGCCAAACTATCTGACAAGCTCACTAGCTGCTCATAAAGTGCACTTGTTTTGCTACAAAAAAAGTTATGCAAATTACGCATACGACCTGTTGAGCAGAAATATCACGTACTCGACTTGTTGAACAGCAAAGTCTCCAAGTTTTGTGTCGCCTTGTTTTTCTAAGCTTATTTACCAGCTCCCTGTTTCTCCAGGAGAGCAAACTAAGGTCCTGGGTAGTTCTAAAATCCCCCTTTTTAAGTTTACCAACGCCCAGCAATCGCTAATCACTCGAGAAGCAGAAATGACACACCCGGAGCAGGACCCGGCCAGTGGGAAACCGCACTCTTGCAATAAACACGAAACTAATAAAATTGTAAACACAAACAGGGCCAAGATCCCTCGCAACGAGGAGGACGCTTCAGTTTATGGCCGGGCAGCCAGCATAAATCTCGGCTGAATAACACTAAATACTTAAAAATCTCCATTTTATGGCGGAGCATATGTTGCAGCCATAATAATTTGCATAAATTAGTTGGGTCTGTGGACTGGACTCGGTTGGCCACTGCAAATACTCGGCTCGGTCGGGGCTCGTAAGCAGGGCAAATCTCAGCCAGCGGGGACCGACGACCGGCGGTAACCGCAACAATTTCAAAACAGCTTTTGACGTTGTCCGGGCGACACAAAACATAGAGAACAACAAATTCTGGCTTAAAAATCAATTAAACAGCTTTTTTACAGCCAAGCTCGTCCTCGGCGAGGACTAAACCAAAGCCAAGCCAACGGCATCCGAGATTCAGGACATCAGATGGCGTTGCTTTTAGTTGTTTTTGCTCCTGCTGTTGCCGTTGCTTTGGCTGCTCGAACATTAAACAATTTAAATTAACGCCAATGGTGTCACTTGCGACTGTAAAATGTGTTTTGTGCTTAACGTTGTTGGCCAATGCGGGCAGCCTCCTCGAGTGCCCCTCCTCTGCCCATGCTCCGTTCCGTAAAACCCGCCTGGATGACCAGATGAGCATCCTAACCAGAGCCAAACCCAAACGAACACAGGGAAAAATAATAACAGGTCTAGGTTCTTGATTATTATTTCTAGGAAATTAATTAAGTAATTAAAATAGCTTTAGGCAATTAATTAAAGTATTTCTTATATGATAACTGATAGTTCAAATGCCGTTTATATTTATACATAAATCTTTCTTTGTGTTAATTTTTAATTATTTCAATTCCCTTAAACCTTCACAAAGTTCCCTGATATATTTGTTCACAGTGCAACTCCCCGGAGAAGGTCCAGACTACGCTCTGGCTCATTTTGTGCCTGGTGTGAAAACAACAACTGGGGCGTATTTTTGCTGTTGGCGCCACATTTGGACACCAAATGGCGTCGTCTGATCCGCCTGGAAAGCCCCTGGAACCAGCGCTCCTGGCCCGGCCAGGCCAGGCCATGCATGTCCGCCCGCATGGCCGACATGGGGATGTGGGACATGGGACACGGGCAACGGGGCCACACCCACCAGACCGCCTCTAATTTCAGCATCGAACCGAGCCCCAGCTTTAGTTTAATTAAGGCAACAACTAGTGAGCCGGGCAACCGGCCAACAAATGGACAAGGCCACGTCGGCATCCTGGCGTTAAGCACGAGAAAGAGAGAGAGAGAGTGGAAGGGGGATCTGACTCAACTAATCGCACATCCTTCCGCATAAAATGCCCAGCACAAGACTTTCCTCTCTGACTGTGGATACTCTAGGATATACCTCTCGGTGGAGTGGGTCATCGCATTCTGCTCTGGAGATTGGAATGCATTGATTAGGTTTCCTCTGGTCAGATATAAATTGCAAACAAATTTTATGCACTTTATTGAGAGCACAGTTTTTGAGCCAAATTAAGTTGTACTCGGCAGGCACTTTCCAGCAGACGAAGCCAGGTTGCCGAAGAGGGTTGTATAAGGTTTCGGTTGCATTTTAATTAAAAATATATAACAAGAAGCTTGAAATAAAATAAGTGCAATTCTTAAAAAATATGAGGCTTTATTATTTTATTATTTGTTAATAAAAATGTGAGGCTAGCAAGGGATTTTCTTAATGTTAAATATGTTTCATCAATATTTAAATACGAATTATGTTGCCCTAAAAATAAGTTAGCCCTTCTTGCCATTTTAAGCACCCTCCTAGACCCCATTAGGGTATCTATATTTCGTTTTGGCCTTCCTGTAAATTCCCCCAGCTCCTGTGAGCTCATGTGCGCCTTGTTAGGTGTTACCTCCGTCGCCGCCACCGCCGCCGTAACGTGAGGGCTTTAATGCCATGTCCAGGACAGAGCCAAGCACAGCAAGGACTTGGTGGGACTCTGGCCACAGTTAGCCAAGTGTTGCCCTCCACAGCTTGGCTTATCTCAGCTGCTGGCCCCTACTATTATTACTGATGTTGCCGCCCGTCCTTTGTATACATTTAATTTGTGTTTTGTTATTTACATTAACCGAGCGAGTCAGGCCAGGCCAAGCCCGACCCCAGGCCAGAATCTCTTCTGGGTTCTGGCTGCTGCCTTTAGCACATTTGCAATGTGTGTGTGTGTACGGTCTGGACACGGTCCCTAGTCCTGGATTTCACCGACACTTGAATTAAATTCTAGGGGAAATATTTAGATACCTCTTAGGGTCTTGAGAAATATTTTAATGGAGTCGCGAAAAAGGAATATAATTATTTTCCTTTTTGTTATTGTTTCTATTTTTTCAGGGTAGTTAATATATTATTTTAGTTATTTTTTTCTCTCACTGCACCAACCGGACTAAGCAAATACCGGACAGACTGACCTCCTGCCATTCGGTTCGTTTTTATGTGCGCTACGTGCTCAAAATAAATTTTCAAATGTGTTAACGAAACTATTTGACATTTAATTAGTTTGTGAGTCGCATGCACAAGGACCCAAAGAGGTGGCCAGCAGATCAGGGAGCAGAGTCTGCAGACTATGGACATCCTGCTCCGAGCCTTTTCAATTTCATCCGGAGCCTTGCTAATAGGCCCGCCAACATTATAATTAACAAGGCCCAAAGAGCCAGAGAAGGCGTGAAGATATGTCCAAGAAGGAGAACTGGTACGAGAGCATGAGTGGGCGAAGACAGCCGGAAGATGTGAGAGATGAGATGGCCGATGGCGATGGCGATGTCCTCCAGCTGCCCTCCACTTCAGCCGGCTAATTGCCGGGGCACGTGACTCACCTGTTGCCGCGGCTAATGACAGGAACGTGTTCAAAATGGCCCGCTCGCCGCCGGCGCCCTCGGCCAGCACCGAGTTGAAGCTGGGCCAGTACACCCACAGGAAGGTGGTGCCGATCATGGCGAAGATGTCCGAGGTGTAGCTGGCGCCCTCCAGCTTCCCGGCCTCGTTCTGGTCGCTCGAGGGGCGAAGCATCAGGGCCACAGCCAGTCCAAAGTAGGCGCCAAAGGCGTGCACAGTGATGGAGCCGCCACAGTCGCAGATCTGTCAGGGAGATGAAGATATGTATCTTAAGTATTTTTCATTTAAATAAATAATTCTAAACAAGCATTGATAAATGCGTCTTAGATCATTCCTTACATATTTAATATTTAATATAAACTTTAAAATAAATCAGAACTTTACATAATTACAACAATATGAAAGGTTAAATAATCCCTGGCTCTGCAACTCTTTATTTCAAAATGCCCTCAATTCTTTTCATTAATTTAAGGGAAATCCCCTGCTTGTTTTTATTACATCCCAAAAATGCATAATATTATCGCCGAAATTTGACATACATTTTAATTCGTTTTGCATATGGTATTATGACCCAGAAGTACACATGTGTCGCAGCGACCTTTTTAAACTTGTTTTCATAAATAATTTTTCGGCCAAAAATTCCCGCTATTAGGTCACAGATATTTTTCCGCTGTTTTTGTCTGCCCAAACATTTTGTTATGCTAATTTTTTGACTGCCCACCACTGGCAGTGGCCAGAGTTGGCTTTAATAAATATTTAAATTGCTTTAAAGTAAATAAAGAATGATGCTAAGTAATTATTTCCGGGGAATTACTCACACTGAACACATTCAAAGCCAAGTACTCGTTGGCCGCGAACAGGGCCACCTCGAAGATGGACATGCACAGGAGCTGGATGGGCGTGGTCCTGCCGAGCAGGGCGCCCATGCTAATCAGGGGCACGGCGGCGGCAATATCCGCATCGATGATGTTCTCCAGGGAGAGGCTGTAGGGTGAAACGGAGAAATGGAGAGAAAAAACAAGGACAGCTAACGGTGAGCTGGAAGTGTGACAGGTGACACGCCCTCGCCTGCATAAAAAATGGCGGCATCTTAACCAACGAATGGCCGCCAAATGAAATGGAATACATTTTAAAGCGTTTCCATTTGAACAGGCAGTTTATGTTTCTACACAGGGGGAAAATATAGAGCTTATTTTGAGTTTACTTAAATTCTTGTAATGGATTTTCTTCAAGGAAGGTGTCATTTAGTTTTGTATAAATTTTAAAACGCATAAAACATTCAACCAAGCACTGTAAACTATTAAAGAAAAGTTTCTAGTTTAACTAGAGAGTCTTAAAAGAATAGAAGCTCTTGTCATTGAAATATAATTTTAATTACACCTTAGAATTAATTTTTCCCCTTTTAAAACATTATTTCATTGAAAATACCTTATCTCTCCTATTACTTAAATCATTTCCAGACTACAAATATTTTTTAACCTTCTCTTTTAGAACTTTTAAATTCCTTTCACACTTTTTTTATTTTCTCTGTTGATTTCCTTGTCGGCTCCTTTGCTCCTTTGCAGCCGCTTGTCCTTTTGTTTGCCGTTTGACTTGAGCTTGTTGCCCATTTCACTTAGCATAAGTAGAGGCTCACTTCCCCCCCGAACCCACCAACAGCCGCTCCTCCGGTTGACTTCTTCATTTAAAGTAATTGCTTGAATTCATTTCCCACCCGGGGGTATTTTTCTTCATTTCATTGCCTTGGCTTATTTGCTTTGTCGGCTGTCAGTTTCGTTTTGGCCTCGAAGGAGAGCAATTAATAAATTGAAACCACTCTCACCTGATCTTGCCGTCCTCCATGTGCAGGAATCCCTTCATTAGCACGGACCACTGTACCACCAAGGCGGCCATGAACAGAGTGAAGCCTGTGGCACTGTAGCCGTACTTGCGCAGGAAGGTCATCAGGAAGCCGAAACCGATGAAGATCATCACCTGGATGTCCTGGAACTCTGCGGGAAATCGAGATGGTTAGGTGGTGCACGTGGAAAATAATATTAACAACATTTAAAATGTAAAAAGCTACTAATTTATCCTATCATCTTTAAAAGAATTGATTAATTATAATATAATATAAACTATGAACTCCAGCTCAGATATTTTTCGGTTAAGAAATCAACTATAATATCCTCTATAATATTTTTTAAACCAATGTAGAAGTTCTATCTTACAAATTAAATACCGTTCTTCAAACATAATTAATTAATAAATATTTTATTAGTTTATCAATTCCTTATAAATATTTTTAAATAATTTAATATTTCCGTACAATTATTCTCCGAGTGCTGAAAAGGGAACAAACCAGTGGCTAGGATGTTGGCCAGCTGGGATGACAATTAATTGAGCCAAGTCGTTTCAATTAACCGCCCAATTGTCTGCTGCCAAAAGTCAATTGCATTGAGATTGATGTCACCAGGGCGCCAAGACGGCCCTGGCCCTGGTCAAGTGTTCCCCAATGGAGCCACCCCCACCGTACCCCCCAATTTTCCACCCACCGAAACATCGAATCAACCCAGCAACGAACCCACCCACTCACCCCACTGTGCGTGTGTGTGCCCGCGCGGGTGCAATTAGTGTGAAATACGGTTTAATTTATTTATTATGAATTGCAACAAGTTGTTTACAGACGCATTTGCATAAATTGAAATTAATGACTTTAATTATTCATCTGTGCGAGTGTGTGTGTGGGCACCCGTGCCATTGTTGCTGAGTTTGGTTCGGTATTTTGCCATATAGTCGGCACGGTCGTACATGTATTCCAGTGGCAAAAAGTAATTAATGGAATTGGTGCCACGGGACCCAAAAGACTGCGGAGACTGTGCGAAAAAGTACTTCATTTATTTATGACCCGCCAACACTTGGCAAACAATGCGGGTCCTGCTCTGGGTCCTTACTCCACCCGTTAAGAAAAAACTAGGGTTAGTATAGAGCGGAGCCTGGGTAATAGCTCTATATGCGCTGTGATTTAAAGCTGTAACTTGGCTGGCCTCTAATTGTTTTGACCTGTTAAGTGCTTGTAATCCCCCGAAATATGAAACAACTCAATTTTGTGGGCTAGGAATGGGAGCTTACCCTTTGTGTTTGTTCACAGATAATGTCAGTATAAAATAGCAAATATGTTTACCATGTTGCCAAGGCAGGTTTAATTTAGTGACTTGTATTAGCCATGAATAGCTAATTAATCAAAAACAAAGATAATCTTTGAAAATAATATGAATAGAAATAAACTTCACACTTTTGCTGTTAATTTGATGAAGTTTATACTATAAAAATATGATAAAATGCCTTCCAAAATGGCCACACTTTTAATAGATGTTTATTAATTATTTACTATTATTACTCAAGTGTTTGTTTAAGTTACTGGCCAGCGCTTTTGAAAAACTTTTCTTATACAAATATATTATATTTGCAAAATCCCCGAACAATAACAAAAATATAAACCCATTATGTTTATACAGCTTGACAGTTATTTTCCCACATTTGCTTTTATTTTTTGAGGGGAAATTCTAAAAATATGACAGCATCCGCACAAAAGGGGAACCATTTCTGGGGGTGGTCCGTAAATTAAGTCCCCCAAACACGCGCATAATTTGCTAATTTCTTTCTTCTTCGAATTTGTCAGTATAAAGAGTTAAGTCTGTTGCTGGGTAGACATTAGCCTATGCTGGGTAATTAACCGGAAAATATATATTTAGATCTGGCATATAGATAATAAAACAAAAACTAGAGCTGGTTTATAGCTCTAAACAATATTTTTCGCACATTTGCGGTTAATTTTTGAGGGGTATATATAGGAATATGAAAAGGGGAGCGTCTTACTGTGGTTAAAAAATTAAATACAGGGTGCTTAAGCAATTATAAATCACTGCAATATATCTTATATACCTACTAATATTAACTAACCAATAAAATTTAAAATTATTAATTGTAATATTTTGAGAAAATAGGAACATAATCGATATTATAATACTGCAAATTTGAGATAATGTTCCACAAGGAAAGGGGCCTGAGGTTAGGTTTTTGTGCCAAATCCCCGCTACTCACGCGGATATTTCGAAACGTGTTCGTTTGCTGATCCAGCGTCTTCGGCGACGATTGGCCGTGGCAGCGCCGTCTTTTCGTAACGCACGAACACCCAGAATAGGACCAGGAAAATTATTTGCACAATCATCAGGACGACGTAGCCCGACACTTTGGCAGCCGGCGAATGCATGATGGCGGCAGGAGCTGGAGCTCGAAGCTGGAGTTGGTGCAGACGCAAACAAAAAAAAAACCCGACGAGGACGACGGAGTGGCTACTGATTGGAGTTGGAGCTAAAACCGGGAGGAGGAATCGCAGACGGAGCCGACGCTTATGCTCTCAGATCCCGGCCGCAGACGTGGCAGCACGTGTTCGGGGATTTTGGCAGACAGGAAGTCGAAGGCGAATGTGCAAATATTTGCCAGCTTCTATTTTTTGCACCGACTATGTGGTGCATCCACTCGGTATATATATATATCCACGATCTGCTGCGGCTGAGCACTGGGCGCGCACTGATGCCCGGAGCGATGAGCGCGGCGTGTAAGTAGCTGCGGCCGCTGCTGCTCGAGTCTGCGGTCAACGGGGCGTATGTGCGATATCCACAGCGATTTACTCGCATGATATAACTATTTGATTTAATTTGCCGCCGCTGCCGGTGCTGCTGCTACTGCTCCAGCTCTTTGCCTAAATTATTCACAACAGAGAAGCCCCCACGAGACCGAGTCGTTGTGGTTCCATTATATTTAAATTGTTTTTGTTTTAGTTTTAGTTTCCTTGCAATTTCAATTTCGAATCCAAATCGTTTTATAAGCCAGCCAGCCAGCCAGCCCTCGACCTCAGTCTGGCTTCGGCTTGGGTCTGTTTGTTTCGCTGGTCAATTGATTGGTAATTCGTTACGAATTTATCCTCAGACTGCATTTTAGAGTTGCAGCCGGACAATTTGCATAAACGTTGGATAAACGACCAGTACACTAAGAAGAAAATGGAATTAAAATAGCAAAAAAGGTTGATTAACTTACAATTATTTAAAATAGTAAATGTTGAGAAGGAGAAAGAAAAATAGAAATATTAAAATAAATATTATTTTAAGGAAAACAAATTTTTATTGCAGATCTTAATTAACCCAATAATTTTCAAGGGAAAACTAATTCTTAAAATACTAGCAAAAAGTATTCCTTAGTCTTTACATTTTTAAAAACAATATTCAACATTTTCTCGGTTTTAGAAATATTTTTTTCGTTTAAAATAAATCACTGCCTTGCTAGAAACATTTTTCCTTTATTTTTTCCCAGTGCTCTAGCTTGGAAGGTGAAAGTGACTGAAACTTTAATGAATTCGAATTCGCATTCAGGGTGTTGTTATTGACTCTGGGCCAATCGGTTAAACCACTCGGGGGAGTCTTGGGGGGTTTTCCTTGTTGACTGATAAGCCGCAATCTCAGTTCTGGTCAAGTGGCTCTTTTAGTGACTGGACGTATACACACACCACACACAGATCGGACAAACAGAAGCTATTTGGCATAGGAACCGCTTATGTGACAATTAAGCACACACAAACACGCACGGAGCAGTTGTCTCGAAATAATTAACAAGCTGTCAGCCGGAATGAATGCCCATAAAATAAACTGAGGCTCAAGTGGAGCAGCTGACTCGATCGCTGATCGTGGATCTTGGATCATCGCTCATTGATGAGCCAGCAATTTTGACTTATTAACAGCATTTTTTAGTGGTTTAGTGCGAACTTAATGGGCCTAATATATATAAAAGCGCGGCGAGTCGCAGGCAAGTGTCAAAAGCTTCACTTCAAGCTTTGAAATGTTTGTTTATAAAAGCAACAGGCCACAGATGCCAATTTTACTCTAACAACTAGAATTATACAATATTTAATATTTATTATTATACTGAAGATATGGAATATCTTAAAGCTTCTTGGTAAATAGACTAAACTATTTATAAAATTACCCATTAACGATTTAGATATTTTAAAAAATTTTAATTATTTTTTTACAAAAACCCATAAACCAAAAAACGTTTTCAAAATACCCTTTAAGCGAATGAGCTATTTTAAACCATTTGAATTATTATTAAAACAACCTATAAACTAAATAAACTATTTTTAAAACTACCGATGCATGTTTTATTTATTTTAAGAAGCCTTAAATTATTTTTACAAAAACGAAAACTTTTTTATAGTTACATTTAAGCATATGAGCTATTTAAATACTTTTTAAATAACCATTAGGGCACACAAACTATTTTCAAAATAATCGATAAGCATTTCAACTATATAAATTATTTTTAAAACTAGAAATACTCAACATAAACTATTTTTAAAAATACCTATAAGAACTTTAAAAATAGTTTAATGGCCTATAAACATTTTAAAAATAGTTTAAATGTTAATCGGTCAATATTTTCGCTCTAAACTCGAAAAATCTATTTTTATCCCCACAAAACCTCTATTTTTACTTAGTGTAAAGTCTTATTTTATTTGATTTATCATTCCCAGCCAGTGTCGTACCTTCATACTTGAATTTAAACTCAAACACATTCGATTGCAGCAGATAAGCGAGCTGAAGTAAGGGCCATATATCAGCCCCAGTTAGCCGAGCATATTGCTCGAGTGGAAGTTGGAAAGTTCGAGAGCATTCCACTAATTGTTAAAGCAAATATCCATATAAAATTAAACAGAACTCATAAAAGTGGCTAGTGAGTGTGAGTTTCGATAAGAAGAGGAGCGGAGTGAGCCGAGAACCTGCACAGGCCACTGGGGCGTATGATTGATATTTATTTTTTCAACAAACACAAGCGCACCTGTGTGAAAATTGAAATTCTCATGGCGCTGGCAACAATAAAAAGGTAAGGCCAAGCAAGGCACAAGCCCCACATAAGAAAATGTGTGAAGTTTGCGCAAAAACCACAAATGTTGCCAGGCACGCGCTCGGATCTTGAAAATCCACACACTTACTCAGCCTGTGAAAATAAAGAAAGCAGGAAGAGCAGGGAAAGCTGGAGAAAGCCGGGTGAAAGCGGTGAAAGGAAAGAAAAGAAAGGCAAAGCATCCCGTTCTCAAACGGGAAGGTGGTAGGTACATCACAGCAATTTCGTGCTGCCTACTTGGGAGGGAAATTTGCATCCGCAATCACTTTAAATGTTTCCGTTTGAATACGCAAATAAATCGAAAAGGATTTCCAATGAATGCTTATGAGTGTCCCCCCACCTTCCGCTGTCGTCGTCCTGCAAAACCCTTGTTAATGTTGTTGTTTACAACAAGTGTACATGTCTAAATCCCAGAAAAGCGAAGATACACAGGGAATAGCAGAAGGAAAAAAATACAGGAAGGACTGAGATGTTAAGGGCACCGACTATGGGATACCCGGTGGGTGATTTTCTTTTAAATATTTTGTTTTGGAACATTTAAAGCTCTCTTTTAACTCTTTTTCTTTCAAAGACATATATATTATATGAAATATCCGAAGAAAAAAATGAACGAATGTTTTTATATATCTTTAAAAATGTTCCCCAAATATTATCTATAATTTTTTACATTTTTTTTTCATATTTACTTGTTTTGTTTTTCTGTCTTATCCTTCCAATATACCCTTTTACTCCTTGTATTTCCCCTGAGTACCATACAAAGAAATTTTGATAACACTGTGAAGCGGCTGCCAAACTGTCAGACTTGTGCCGTCCTAAACGCCGGCCATAAGTGCTCCCCTCGACCCGGATGCAGGCTCTCCGATCCCCGATCCCGGCACCAGGCTCCCGGTTCCCGGCAAAGTTGTGGCCAGTCTGGGTCATGCGGAAATATGTATATGGCCCGAGTGGAAGCTGAAGCTGAGCCATAAATAAATATGAGCCACTGTTGTCAGACAACGGCACAACACAGTTGACGATATGTTGATAAACTTTAACACCCCACAAACACTCGCATAAACCCGGCCAAGTGGCCTGAGTAGTGCAATCGCCAGGATTTTAGCTCCTACTCCTGCTGCTGTTCCTGGTCCTGGTCCTGGTCCGGCTGACCCATAACAATTGCTGGAGTGCGGCTCTCCGACCATATGCAAAGTGTTTGCATTCCCATTCGGGGCGAAAGTCCTTTCGGGAACACACAGCCAGCATGCAGAACTCTTTTGTGTGGCTTTGCTATGCCAGCCCAAGTATCTGGCGGGCTATCCTGGCCCTCTAGCTTGGCAGCACTGGGAAAAATAAGCCTCCTCTTTCTGAAAAATAAATTTAAAAAGCTTTAGAAATCGTTTTTTAAGAAAGGGAATGTTTTAAACATTTGGTCTATATATATTTAACTATTTTTAAATTGTTTACGAATATTTATCCTCTTTTTCTGGCACTGCCGCATTCCAGCTGCACTCCCGTTGCTGGATTTTTGGCTGCCGCTGCATTCGGGTTCCGTGTCTGTGTTCGGGGAGTGGATGCCACCGTCCTCGGTTGCGGGTGGATGCGCCTAAGCGATTCGCTTTTTGTCTGTTTTGTGTCAATTTTGGAATCCGCTTTGGTTTCGCCTGCTCTCGCTCCTCTTCCCTGCTGACGTGATGCTATGGAACAGCTTTTGGTTGCGCCAATTGTTGGCATTTACAGCTACTTGGCTGCCGGGCCCCTTGACTTGGCCGGGATTCCATCGGCTCTGGGGCTCCTCACCACTTCAGCTCCTGCTCTGGCTCCAGCTGGAGCTCTGTGCAGCGGCGGCTTAGAGATCCGGCTCAAGTGGCGCATTGGGGATTTTTCAATTGCGTTTATAATAAATTTCGATTTGTCAGCGGCAAAGCGAGAGAGCGGCGTCAAGTGGCCGCCGCATCCCGAGTGGCAACGGGGAATCAGTCAGCGATACAAGCACAAAGGCGGGGAAACAGCTCAATTGCCGGAGCTGGGAGTAAAATGTTTTAGCTGAGAGCGGCATTTAAGTTGCTTTGATGTACTATAAATACTAAGCTTAACTTTAATACAAATCTACAGAGTTTACTATACAAAGTAATAATTTATTTTACATACAAAAAGTTTGTTTAGGCTCCAGTGTGCATTCATAGCAAATTATGTTTAGAAAGTACTCTATTTCTCTTTACTTATTTATTCAACAACCAAAAAGAGCAAAAACTAAAGCCAAATCTAGCTTGAAGATATATCTATCTTTGCTATTCTTATGGCACCCAAAACTATGCAAGAAACTGAAGGCATTTTAAAGATAATCTTCCATCTGCAGCCCGAGGGTAGGCTCCACTTAGCCCAAGCGAGCAAAACCAGTTTAAATTAATTAGAATTAAATGGGAGTTGCGTGCAGACAAACTGGCTCGGAGATGGGCGGTTATAGAGCCGCATAGCCGGTGCAATAAAAAGCTTAAATCCATCGAATCGATGGTTTAACTAACGATTAGCCATGTGAATGCGAACTAGTTTGATTAAGTCCAGCTAACAGCACTTTAATGTGGCGCCAGATGGGTAACAAAGGTATTTTTTATTCGAAGTTGAAGGCAAACAATAAGGGCACAGAACTCACAAGCTCTGCATTCTTGATTTTAACTGAATTTAATTTGTTTGATTTAAGAACTATGGCTGGGATGCTCCTTTTCCTCCTCCTTAAGCAATAGCCGTGGCATGCGTTGGCGTGGGAGTCACCGTCGCCGTCTCATGGGCTGGAGCTGGAGTGTAGGTACTGGGCGCCGCTGGGGCTGGAGTGTAGGAAGTGGCCCCCTGATCAGGCTCCTTGTCCAGGATTACCTTCTTAAGGATAAAGTAGAGGGCGCCGCCAACGAGGAGCTCAGCCACAGCTACGCAGACGATCATGGCCCAGCCGGGTATGGCAAGGCCGTCTGTAAAAACACAAACGGATGAGTAATCTGGCAGAATTTATTGCGTATACGCCACCACTTACTGAAGTATCGGCGGGTGAGGGTGCGACGACCGCGGTTCACACGTCGCGTGGCCTCCGTTTCCTGCAAAACGCAGGCCAGCAAGACTGCAAAAAAGAATAAGCGAGAGAAATAATTAAATAAAATAAATAATAATTACTCCATAAAACGAGAGGCACTCGAGCATGCTTGTTGGCAGTGATTTGTCCGAGGCGCAAAAGACCACCTTCAAAGGTGGCTGTGTGGCTTTGAGGCATCCATCAAGCCGGAGCCATAAAGCGAGCCAAAACGGAACTCATTGAAATAACGCCGCGACCATTCATCATATAGATCTCCAGCGCTCTTTGCTACGCAACCGCAGTGCGAAGACTTGTTAAGATGTATTAGCAATTAATTATTGAGAAAATGTTAAACAACAAAACCGAAACCAAAACTGAAGCTGAAGCTGAGAAAAAAGCCAATTCTGATTAAGCAAAAAAAAGAGCGCGCGCGCGCCAAGTTCGATGATAAATATTCCTCCAAATTCTTCCCCATTGTTCGTTCCATTGCGGATGTCGGACTCGATTTCACGTAAAATTATCAAAATGTATTTTTAATTAATATTTTTTTGTGTCGGCTTCATTTGCCGTATTTGTTTTGGTTCGGCGCCCATTCGGCATATTTTGCGCATGAAATATTCAGCGGATTTGGATTTAGTGTGTGGAAAACGCACTGTATATTGATTTGCAGCGATTCGATTCGATTTAACACTCATTCGGCTTGGGCTGAGGCTTGGGATCGGGCTTTGACAAAAACCAACGGCCAAATGGATGTGGCTAAGTGAGCGACCGAGCTTCGTTGGCCAGCCGCTAACCGAAATTAATTGTTTTCCATCTTTTTTTCGTGCGATTGGGTTGAGCATATTTCATAATTTATATGCGAAATAATTACCGAGCTTATGCCACTTCCGGTTTTAGTGCATTGTACTTTTTGGCCTAATCAAAATTTAATGAATCCAATGAAAACGTTTTCGAATTTATTAAATGCTGCCAGATAAACCAGAGATTTAATTGGGGGAATGCTAATGGAATTTCTTTGATTCTCCCATTGAGAGCTGCCTGAATCACCACGCCCGAAGCAGTGATGGGGCAACCGTGAGTAAACACGGAGCTTATCTGAATCGCACTGATAAGCGCACATATTTGGAGAGTGTGACACACACACTCGGCCCAGTTACTCATCGTTAAAGTCTCCAATTGCTGAAAGTTGCGCCATTAAGACACCTAGACACTCCACGGATGCACTGTTCCTATTCCTTTTATAATGCTTTTGATGGCCAACACACACGCGGCAGGTATCTGCCAGATACGGAGGTGTATCTACGCGGCAGCAGCACTCAAAACTCAAACCTCAAAACTCAAAACGGCGGACTCGTATGCAGAACTTTACCCAGGCATATCACCAAGTAGGTGGAGCACTTCTTAGCCAACTTCATTTCCGTCGTTTTCGCTCGTTCTCGTTCTCGTTCGCTCGCTGGATGCTCAAAAAACTTGTGCTCGCTTTCAGCTGTTGGCCAAGTTTGTAACGCGCACGTCGTCAACTCCAAAGTGGAACTAAAAACCTGTGCGTGATTGCAGTCGGCGGCAGGTGCTAGTATCTTATCGCTTGGCGCCTTATCTTGCAAAGATAAGATACGATTCGATGCGAGGGCTCTCTCAACTTATGGCATTTCTTGTTTGCTGAGGTCAGATACACTGGGAAAAAAGGTTTCACAATAAATTAAAAGTTAAATATAATGTTATATAATACATAAAATATCATGTCAATAGGTTTTTAATATATATAAAATACTAAGGTACTAGACGTCTCCATTTTACCCCAATTAAACGTTTTTAAATACTCTTGAGATAATAAAGCGCAATTTTAATCATTACATCACTTTCGACTCTGATATTCCTTAGTTTATTTTCATGTCTTAATAATAAAATACAAAAAATTCTTTATCCTTTTCTGAAAAAACTTAAATGTCTCCAGCTCGTTTATGCGCGCCATAGTGTATTCATCCCAAATTATGATTTTTTAACTCTTCCGTCAATTTTGCTGTGGTCAAGTTCCTTGACTCTTTGCTTGGCTTATCCATCGTGAGGTGATTCACAAACAACATGCAGCTGTTTCCGATCTCATCAGTACCACATTGCCTGACCGAGTACACTAGAATTTCCCACTGGTTAAAGGTACAACATTTTGGTATTTGCTATCATATTTTTAAACATAGAAACTTTGCAAAATTGTTCTTACTGTTGAGGTCGGTCAGTAACTTATACTAATGATGAATTTGATGGCAAACTCCTGTTTAATAAGTTTTAATTGTCGTTAGTGTTCTTTTTAGTATGTTATCAATGAAAAGCCTTGTTAAGATTTTGTTTTAAAATGTTTTTATTATTGTTAATTCGTGTTTTGTACTCGGATTGTTCATAACGGACTCAAATTGACTATGGTTAGTTTCATCGTGAGACTCTCAAAGGCAGGACTTCTTCTGGAAAGCATCCTCGACAATCTCAAATGCTGCGGTGGGTGGTGGCACAGTTGGCGGCTTAGTGGCGACGGAGCTTCAGGCGACGGACGGTCTTGTAGCGGTAGCCATCGGCGGCCAGCACGGTCTGCTCGGCGGGCACATCGATGATGGCAGAGGCGGCGGCCTCCTCCACAGGGGGCAGGTACTCAGCGGTAGGCAGCTCAGAGACATCACGACGGCGACGGATCACTCGACGCACGGTCTTGTAGCGGTATCCATCGGCGGCCAGGGGAGTTTCCACGGCAACAGCCTCAGAGGCGGACTCCTCAACTGGGGGCAGGTACTCGGCAGAGGGCAGCTCGTTCACATCACGACGGCGACGGATCACACGACGCACGGTCTTGTAGCGGTATCCATCGGCGGCCAGAGGGGTCTCGACAGCAACAGCCTCGGAAGCTTCCTCAGCAGGGGGCAGGTACTCAGCGGAGGGCAGCTCGTTCACATCACGACGGCGACGGATCACACGACGCACGGTCTTGTAGCGGTATCCATCATCAGCCAGGGAGTCTCCACGGCAACAGCCTCAGAGGCGGACTCCTCAACAGGGGCAGGTACTCAGCGGTGGGCAGCTCGTTCACATCACGACGGCGACGGATCACGCGGCGGACAGTCTTGTAACGGTAGCCATCAGCAGCCAGAGGGTCTCGACAGCAACAGCCTCAGAGGCGGACTCCTCAACAGGGGCAGGTACTCAGCGGTGGGCAGCTCGTTGACATCACGACGGCGACGGATCACGCGGCGGACGGTCTTGTAACGATATCCATCGGCGGCCAGGGGAGTCTCGACAGCAACAGCCTCGGAGGCCGAGTTCTCAACTGGGGCAGGTACTCAGCGGAAGGCAGCTCGTTCACATCACGACGACGACGGACCACACGACGGACAGTTTTGTAACGGTAGCCATCAGCAGCCAGAGGGGTCTCGACAGCAACAGCCTCGGAAGCCTCCTCAACTGGGGGCAGGTACTCGGCAGAGGGCAGCTCGGAGACATCGCGGCGGTGGCGCAGCTTGAGGCGGCGCACGGTCTTGTAGCGGTATCCATCATCGGCGAGAACACCCTGGTCGGCGGGCACCTCCACCAGATCGGAGGCAGCCTCGATGTTGTTGTCCACCGGCGGCAGGTAATCCGTGGCAATGGAGGCCGCAGAGGCCGCTGCGATCACAGCAAAGGCAATGACGAAGAATTTCTGCAAGGCAAAGGATGGTATTGAAGTTAGTCCTGGTCGTAAAGGATGGTAGGCTGGAGAACTAACCATTTTTCCAGAAGATCCTAGACGATGTCTGTTTGATTAATCCAAAGTTGATTCTGTTTCGAAACCAGACCCAACGACACTATTTATACAGAAAATGCGCGAAAAGTTCTCGGCTGACCGATGTCCATTCACTTTGGGCCGAGAGCTGAGATGAGCTGAGACTCGAGATGAGCTACGATGATCGCGGCGGAGGAAACCGGTTAATAGCCAGCAATCGGCGGACTACCGCATCGATCGGGGGCTTCTTCGAGCTGGGGGATTGGATTGTCTAGTTGCTATTGTCAAAAAGTGTCTCAAGCACCAATTGAACTCTCGGCGGCTGACCATAAAAAATGATTAGCGCGGCCAGCGGCTGCCAGAAGACAAAACGAAAGTAAACAAAGCCGGAGCCAGTGGGTCCATCACCACATCCGTGGGCAGCGTGGAACAATGGCTGAGGGGCAGCGTTCGTATTCTATGCGGATCGATTGTCTCGATTATTTGCATCAGTTTATGTCCGATTTATGCTGAATAGATCGGATACATTTGTGTCCACCATGGTAATTGCAAGCGGAAGTCATCCACGCCGGTTTCCAATGGATGTACGCTGGCTGTGTGTATTTTTGGAGGCTCTCGAGCTTCGCTTAAGGCCAAGATCGGCTGAAAGTGTACGCCATCACGATCGATACTCAACACTTGATGGATGCTGAGGTTGAGCCGTCGAGTGTGGCTATTTTGGGCTCTCTAAACGCTCGCCACGCTCCATTAGGCGGGCTATTAATAGCCGCATGATTTAAGAGATCGCTTTGCGATTTTCCATTTTTTTTCCCATATTTAATTTTAAATTTAAATCGCATTTGGCTGCTCCAATTGAGCGGCAAACAGGCCATAAATCTCCAACAATCTCCCACTCACAGCTCGGTTTGGGGTAGGAATCCATTCCGGCGATGATGGAGCACCACTCGACGATACCAATGGCAATGGCAATGGCTGGGCAAGAACGTCGAGTGGCTCGTCTCTGTCCGAAAGGCGTTTGGTATGGAGATTGGTTATAAGAATAGAACGGAATGTGCTTCACGGGCTTAACTCGCTCTCGGATTACATCCTGTTGGGGGCCGTGCGAGGGCTTGTAATTCCACATTTGAACTCCCCACCGAGCACCCAAAATCTTTCTTTCATTAACTCTGTTTCCTGGTCACTCGACATAAAAAACGCGGGCTCAATTTCAAATATATTCACAGAGCAAACCGGGGTTGGGGGGACTTATTCATTCGTTTATTCATTTGTAAATGGCGCACATAAAAAATATATCCAGCCGGGGCTGTGTATAGTATTCTGCATATTTAATTTATATCTGGCAATCAGCATCATCATCATCAAAATGCCACTGCGCACATGCCACATGCCCCTCTCCGCTTACTGCTCTCTGCCACTCGATGCCCGCGGCCCAGATCCGCCTGCCCGGTGAATGCGGAAAACAGGAGCCAACAAAATAAACAAGACAGGAGCAGGGCTTCCTGGAACGCGGAGGACGTGGCGCGTATCAAACGAAACAAAATCAAAATAAATACATCTGCATATAGATGGGACGGCAGCGGCTCCTTTGTGCCGAGAAAAAACATAAATAGGACCCCAGTAGGGGCCAGTCCTGTCCAGTCCAGAGAGAGCCAAGGATCGCCGCCACCTGGACGGCACAGCCGGATGCCACCAACCAGGTGGTGGCCCCTGGCCATATCCGATCCCCCCGGCTCAGTCATCCAGCTGGCAGAGGCAGGCCGTGCCTCGGTTAATCCAGTGCATCGGTGTCCGGGAGCATCTCAGCTGCAGGTACATCACGAAATTGGTCGAGTGGCCGGTGGTGGACAGGACGCCTCTGCGTTCGCTGGTCTTGTAGACGGGACAGTCGTAGATGGTCTCCTTCTCAGCGCCGCCGGTCGTGCGGGGCAGGTCCTCCATGGCCTTGAGCACGGGTCGCAGATAGATGACGGGCAGGGTGTCAAAGAGGATCTTTGAGTAGGATTCATCCACCTCCTTGGTCTTGCGATTCCAACGAGCACCCTCAATGAAGATGCCCTGCGGGAGTGGGCAAAGGAAGTTAATTAGTAAGCAAAGAAAGGTTGTTATAAATCAAAATAAAACTAAAATGTATTAAATTAATAATAAATTTGTAATTTCTAAGAGATGTAAATGGTTTTTATGTAATTTGTATCTTTAAATCCCTAAATATGACTTTAAAAGTTGGATAAACATAGAGAAACAAAAGACATAAATACTACTAACTTTTCAATTTAAAATAATAGTTCCACAAAACCCTAATTAATTATTTATATTTAATAAATATAAGAGAGTATAATATAGCTTAAAATAAAATAAATAATATATTTCCAATCAATTAACAGTGCCCGGAAATAAATGTTTGTGTCTAAAAGTAGTCTTACTTGGATAAACTTGGTCTCATCATTGACCTCTTTTTGTTCCTGTTGCGTGTGTTTTGTGTGTGGGAATAATTTTAATAAGAAACTCGTTTTCATTTAGCAGAGTTCTGGTCGTGTTTGTTGGTACCAGCTTTTTGATAATAACCTGGCTAATAAACTCACCCGGATGTAGGCGCCCACCTCGGGAGTCTGAGGGACCGTCGACTCAAACTTGGTCACCGCAAACTCGATCAAGATCATGTCGATCTGGAAGCGATTCTTGCGGGAGTAGTTCTGCAGGACGCCCGTGATGAAGGACTGGGTGAAGTAGAAGCCGGAGATCCAATAAACCATCGGTTCGCCCTTGTCTATCCACTCCTGGAAGAAGACCAGCCTGCGGGTTGAAGAGGGGAGATGGCAACGAGTTATCTTATTTTTCAATTTATTAATAAATATTAAACATGCGACAACAATGGGAATGGGCAAATGGCACGGGCATGGGATGTGCACACAAAGCATTTGGCAGGAGCAGGAGCAGGAGCGGGAACTGGGAGCACACACAAACAGCATCGTCCTTTGATGTCAAAAGCAAATAAGATTTTTGCCATGAATGGCTGTGGCAGTGGCAGTGGCAACCACAGGAGGAAGAGCATCGGATGTGTGTGCCGTATACATTTATTATATTTGCACAATTGAGGCAAAGAACGAAAAGAACCTAAGGCGGAGCAGTAGCAGGACCAGAAGCAGGAGCAGGAGCGCACGCGGCGCATTACAGGCAACTTCAGCATCAGCCCAATACAATGCCATTGATGATGGCCGTCCAAATGTCTAGGAACACTACACATAGTAGACCTGCACTTGTGGAAAAGGAGGGTCTACACTTGAGGAATTTCTATCTTAATTTTAAGTAGTCTTTGAGTAAAGAACCCTCTACACCAGAGACCATATTCATAGATTCCCCTAGATTTCCTATATATATGTTATTCCTCGAAGAACTACTAATTTCTTAAAGTGCATTCCTCATGAATCCAACAGAAACTCACCGGGCCAGAAGGTCGTTCACGTAGCTGCCCAATGGCTTGAGCGAGGGATAGCTTTTCTTCAGCCAGTCCGCCGGCAGCTTGCCAATGACCATCGAGGCGTGCGTTCGCTCCAGCTCGGGTATCATGGCTATCTGTCCCACCACCGCCTTGCCCACGTTCACCAGACTCTTGCGGATGTACGAGAGCAGGCGGTTGAAGCGTATTAGCTCCTGGCGCAGCACCGTATTCATCGAATTGGTATAGATCACGGGATATGTCTTGGACACCTCGTCAATGTCGAACTCGTCGGGCAGCTGGCTCAGCACCTGCTTGCAAATGGCAATGGCCGGGTCCTCCTTTACACCGCCCGCCGAACTGGCCTTGACGGAGGCCATCAGATCGGTCTGGGTGAGCAGGACGCCGCTGATGAGCTGTTGGCAGGCCAAGAATATAATATTAAAGTGATAAAGGTAAACACAGGACGACCCACCGCATTGGTTTCCTTGACATTGCGATTGATGTCCGCATTTTCATGCAATCCATAGACCTCGGGCTGCGGACTCAGCGGGAAACTGGCCACATACTCGATGGAGTTCAGGCGAGTGGGACTCAGGGGCACCAGATAATTGCCAGACTGGGACAAGGCATAGCTGGGGGAGAAAATGGATAAAAAAAATAGGTCTCAGGAGGAGACTTTTACCCACTTATCCTCCTCAATAGTCTTGGGATTGTAGATCATGTTGAGCAGCGACAAGATAAGGCGACGATCCTTGTCGTCAGTGACGCGACCTCCATAGTTGCACTCGCCCGTCAAGTACACGTGGCCCCGGAAGGGAATGCTCTGGCTCTGGGTGATGAACATCTTCAGCTGCAACAGGGAAATCCTAAAGGAAGTATTACAAGCATTATTTATCCTTTAACGAAGCTAATTACAACTTAAACTCACTTCAAGTCCGACTCATTAAACTCGTACGGGATGTTCCAGCCCAGGGGACCGAACTCGCGACGCTCCTGGACCACGGCATGGAAGAAGACCAAGGCGAAGACGCCGCGCAGCCAGCACTTGTTGGCGCTGTCCGAGAAGAGAAAGGCATTGGTGAAGAACTTGTCCCGCATCAGCGGGTCCGAGGTGAAGGAGCGATGCATGTTGGCCCTCAGACCCTTGGGCGGTTCGTTCGTCATCTTCACCGAGTTCTGCAGCACGGAGACGGGAAAGACGGCGCTGGGGTAGGAGGTGCACCACAGCCGGTAGTCGTGGTTGGCGCCATCCGTTAGCGTGGTGTCGTTGCAGATGCGCTCCAGGTCGCCCATCCAGCTGAAGGCGACGTGACAGTTCTGCAGCACCACCCACTGGCCGTGTCGGGCGGCCTCCTGGATCATCTTCTCCGCCCGCGGGCCCTGGCCCTGGCCCAGCGAGATGGTTTTCAATCTGTTCCGGGCGGGATATGTGCTTAGCATAAATTTCTTTAAAGAGACAGCAGCAGCTCCGGCTCCAGCTCTGGCTCTGACTCTGGCTCCGAGGGATGGGTGCCCAGAGGTTGCAGGAGGAGGAGGAGGAGGACACATATCGACAAGGCGCACATGTCGCGCTTAATCGAAAACATGCCACCACCACCACGAGCAAGAGCACCCTGCATCCAGCTCCCAGCACCAGCGGCTGCTTCACCCACCCATGGACACGGACACGGAAATATGAGCCACTCTCGTTAATTAACTTACTTGTCGTACATGTTGCGTTGTTTGGCGAACATGAAGAGACTGGCCATGGGATCCGATCCGGGCGAGAGCAGGAACACCAGCGGAATTTTCGGCGAGCTGTCCGCGAACGAGGCCGCCAAATCGAAGGGTGGCGGCTCCACAAACGAGCGGTCCAGGTTGCGCGTAATGAAAGCCTGACAAACCGGAGGATATTAAATGTGCACACGCATCCCGAGGCGGCACTCGGGGAGCTCGGGAGCTCAACTTACCCTCACGGCGGGCACCAGCTTGTCCGGACGCAGGGCCTTGAGGACGATCAGGTAGAGCATCTCATTCACCGTATTGTGTGGCGCCGGCAGCTGCTGCTCCTCCGGCCTGCTGGAGTCGTAGAAGCTGTGCCAGGCCTCCGAGTGGGTTTCCATCATTTGGGGCAGGTTCTTCAAGCTGCACAAGAAAAAAGGAAAAGATTAATCGCACTCGCGCATAAATGTCTTAAATTACCCATCAAGATCCGCGGCACGGTAGATAATAGCCCAGGATTTATCGGGCAACCAGGACTTAATGGGATTCGCCGGAATCTTCTTGTAGCCAATGCCACCCGTGAGGAAGAAGAGCAGGGCGGCCTTCTCCACGCGCCCCTGCGAGACGAGTATGCCCAGGCACATGACCAGCGAGATGACCAGCTTGTCCTTCTCGAACAGCGAGCGGCACACATTCGTGTATATCGACTTGGTGAAGTAGTCGTTGAGGTTCTTCAAGCGCTCCGCCAAGGTGTCCGACTTGGGGGCCTTGAGGATCGTGTTGACGAAGAGATTGAGGAACCAGGAGAGCGAGTACTGGTACATGGGATCCACGTTGGCCAGCTCACTGATGCAGAAGAACAAGATGGCCGAGTGCTTGGACACTGGGATATACTGTTGGCGGGCGGCGTCTATCTCAATTTCAGTGGCCACGGCTATCACCTGCTTCTCCTGGATGTCCTCAGAGAGAATCTTACTCGAAGAGAGTATGTTGATGGCATTCTCGTCCTCTAGGACATTGCCCTCGGAGGTGGAGAGGACCTGGAAGGGAGATCAAGGGTTTTTATTAAAAGGAAAATATATAATAAAAAGCAAAGGTGATTCCCTTTTCTCTGAATAACTTCAAACCGAATCGCTATCGTTATGTCTGAGTCACCGCTTTTAAAAATAACGTTTTGGTTGCTAATGTCCCTGACTGGTAAGCTTTTGCTTCCAGTTAATTGAATTGTCATTGGCCAGGCACAAAGGCATAAATTGCTAGCCTGGCTCTCTAATTGAATCTGCAGAGCCAGAGCCATTGCCACAGCCACAGTCAGCGGAATGGAATGGAAACTAGCGAGGCGCTCAAAGAGTATGCGATGAAATATAAAAACATTTATTATGCCACGAGCCGAGCTGGGGATAGAAAGAAACAGAAAGCCTTACCTCCAATATCTTGGATTCGATGGTGTACAATGCATCACGATTCCTTGCGGACTCAATAATCAATTGTTCCTTCTTCTCTTGCAAATCGGGACGCTCGTGAGCCACCACAATCGCCAGCAATTGTTCGCGTAATCCCTGTTCCGTTATCATGAAATTTAATACTGTTACCTAAACAGAGAGAATGGTAGAGAGAAGGCAGGGCAACGACAGGATCAGTGATGTTGGTGGTGGCAGGCAGTGCGGTGTTAGCTTCGAGTGTGGCACGTTGAATGGAAAGAAAACTCAAAATAAACACACAATGTGCCACAAAAAAAACGGGAGAACGGGGGCTAAAATAGAGATGGTTAAAGGAAAACTGCTGACAACAGTTGCAGCATAAAAAGCAATGGCAAAACGGCAGCAGGAGCAGCAGGAGGAGCAGGAGCGAAAAGCTGGAAAAATTTTATAAACACGCCGTGCAGCGCCGCTGGCTGAGGGATTGGGATAGATGTCCTCGATGTCGGGGGGCTTTGGCTGCTTTGCTAGTTATGCACAGCCACCTCGCACGTACATCAACAGCAGCAACCCACATCCCACCTCGTCCTCGTTCGCGTCGCCTCCACATCATCGTCAATGCCAACGAAAATTTGCATATTTCCAGCGCCGGCTGCGCTGCATCCAGCTCCAAATATCAATTTAAGTTGGTCGTTTTATTGCACAACTAACGTCATCATTGCCGCAGACTCAGACGGAGAGCAACTGGAGCCGGGTCTGGCCTGCATCTGCATGGCTACTTACCATAACCATCACTTCCGGCGGATAACGCGGATTGCGGAGACAGGTCGTTATGTAAAGACGAAACTCGGGATTGTATTCTATCATTTGGTCGCCACTTTTGATGAACAGCCCGCCCTTGTGCTTGATGATGTTCTTCTCCAGGATGGGCGTCAAGTTCGAGTCGAGTTTCTCACCTGGAAGATGCATATGTGGGGGATCAATAGGAGTTCGGCATATTTACGATATAAGCAAGACTCACCGACATTCTCTATGAGCACTGGCTGGCCATAGGTAATGGCCACCTCGAGCACCTGCATGTAGTTGGCATCGCTCTGCTTGATCACCTTTAGGTTGTTGTTCTTCTCCATGTTCTTGATCCATTTGTTGGCTTGAACTGTGGGGGATTTTCGGAAAATTTAAGAAAATAAATTAATCCTGTGATTTTTAAATCTATTTCAAAACTAATTACTACTATGAACTCACCCTGCGGATCAATAAGCAGCGAATACCGACTCGAGTTGGTCACAATGATGCCGTTCTCCACGGAAAAGTTGTCCGCCGGCAGGCCGGCCAGCGACCAGGCCCGGATGGTCATCGGATTGCCCAGCGTGGTGGCCAGCGAGAAGGTTTCGCTGCAGGGAATGTGCTTGCGCAGGCACAGGGCATTCCAGTCGTCCAGGATGTTCGCGCGGTACTGCAAGCAGGCGGGCAGGGGAGGGAGGGATTATAGGCCACGATTCAGGTAAATGTTAACATGTCAACATTGGCGCTAACTAAATTTGAGTTAAGCTGGCCATAAAGGAAATGCAGAAAGTGTCCTGTCAGCCATCTCTAAGCGCGGACAAATTGAAAAAGAGACCACAACAAAGGGAGAGCGGCAAAAAATCACAGCGAGCAGAGGAAAATCAATGCCACGTGCTCGTGCATATTAAAAACCTTTATGGAAAAGTTTCCGGACCGGGGACATGGCCATTAGCTGTCATCGCAGGACACGGACACGGACATACATGTGTAAGAGAGCAGCCTCCAACTCACCTCCGTGGTGAAGTAGCCTAGGTAAGCGGTGCAGCCGCCAGCCAGCAGGACGTCACCCACAATGTTGCTAATGGATTCGTGAAGATTCTTGGCTGCCTCCGACCAACGGGTCTTCTCGCCACCCAGGCCACCCAGCAGCTTTTCAGCTCTGCCAGACAAAAAATGGTACGCAGATTAGATTAGAGGCCAGCCTCCTTATGCCATTACCTCACCTGTTCAGCTTCTTCTCGCAGTTGTCGATTTCGTCCTCGAGGCGCTTCTTCTCGCGCGATTTCTCCGCAAAGAAATCGTTGAGCTTCTGCAGCTTGTCCAGGATCACCTGCAGCTCCGCCCGCTTGGCATTCAACTTCTCCATCTGCTGGGACAGCTCGCCCTCAGCCTCGGCCAAAGCCGCCTTCTTGGGCATCACAATGCGGGCCACCTTGTCGTAGACGTCCATGGCGCGCACCCAGCGGCAAATGCCCTCGCAGGCCATGGAAGCGGCCTTGATCTTCTCAGGAACAAAGTCGCGATCGGCTATGTATCTGGAAGGGAGTAGAGATGTTAAAAGTCCTAGCTAATTATGGATAATGACTGACTTCTCTCGAATCTTCTTGATGATGGGCGGCGGTATGTTGTCCTTGTCGAAGGTCTTGAGCGAATCCAGGAACTTCATGTCGCTGAGCATGCGCATCGAAGGTCCCCAGTAATCCTCCACCATATGGCCGCTCGGGTCCGGCTTTCGATCCGGTTTGAGGCCCTTCAACACGCACACCGCCTCCATGGTCAGCTTGACGCCGTAGGGCGGGTTCTTCATGGACTTGACTATGAAAATATCCGCCGGCTTCAGCGTGTTCAAGGCCTCGAGGGCTGCCTCCATTGCGGGTATAGCCTCGGCCAGGTCCGTCTCGCAATCATCCTTGATGGCCTGGGCAGCAGCAGCGGCTTCATTGGCCGCCGCCTCATCGGCGCCCACCACCTCCTTCTTTTTCTCCGCCTCCGCCGTCTCCCGTTCGATGTTCACCATGATGCGATCCGTTTCCTCGGACAGGACCTTCAGCTTGGGCTGCAAATCGTACAGGTTCGTCTGCATCTCGCCCACCTGACCGGCGGCAAAGTCCAGCTTCTCCAAGCCAGTGGTGTAGCGATCCCTGAGCCGGGTGATCTCGTCCAGCTTGCGGCTGTAGAAGGTGCGGAAGGCCTTGAGCAGCTCTAAGTAGGCCGACGGCGTCACATAGTTCCTTCGATTGAGCTCTAAAAAGCACTTCTCGCTGGCGTCCACCACGGACTGATGGAAGTACATGACGCAATAGACCAGGTCCGACTCCAGTTGGGTCATTTCCCTCTCTTCGTTAGTTGTTTCGCGTCGTACCTCCTCCTGGCCGGGCTCAGCGGGCTCCTTAGCCACCTGCTCCTGCTCGTTCTCCTCGTCATGCGGCCGGTTGAGGTGCATGGAGTTCACGAAGTACATGCCAACCCGGGACAAGGCCTCCTCCGGCCAGGGCATGTACCAGTCGATGGTGCAGCAGTTGATGAGCGAGGGATAGACGCGAATGCGCTCCTTGAAGGAGTCACCAATGGGCGAGAAGGCCAGGGCGATGTGCAGCTGCTCCCTGATGCGCTCGATGTAGTAGGCGTAGACCTCGCTGGGCAGGGTGTCCAGTATCTTGCCCTTTAGGGAGACATTTAAATAAAAGACATTTAAAATTTAATAACTTAAACAAAATTAAGGAAAATCTTTAGCATTCCTAGGCATCAAGTACCCTTTTTCCACTCACCAATTGCTTGGCCACATTTGCCATATTCTCCATGATGGTCGCCTTGTCCTCCAGCTGATAGAGATTGGGCAAATCACCAGTATTAAGTACGCCATTGATATCCTCCACGTAGCCCTCATCCGTCGCCTTGGGAGAGAGAGGGGGGAAGAGACAGACATTCAGGACTGTGCAATGTGCAAATCGGAGTGCAGTTCGAGTTGCAGCTTCAAGTGGAAGTCGGAATGGAAGTTGGAGCTGGCTGAAGTTGAGCTATGCTGCTGGCCAAATGCATTTTTATTCATTCCCCCCTTGTTCAGGGTCCTTTGCCCAGAGATCCCAGGGACATGCATTTTGCATTCGCCTAAGTGGCCTTGTCTCTGGACCCTGGACTCCGGCCATGCAGGTAGAGGAGGTAACAGGGCTCTAAGCCGTTGCCGTAGCTCCCTGTTGGCCATTTCGGTGTAATTGTTAATTAATATCTGCATTGGGCTTTGTTGGCACAGACAGACAGACTAAGAGGGAGATAAACCATTGATTGGAAGGGCAGGGAACCGATTCCCAGCTTAAGGATCTACCCGAAAACATTCTAATGCATCGAAAAATTGTTACTGGCCAAGAGGAAGGTGGGCCCCGGGCTAGGTATTCGGCAAACAGAATTAAAGCAGTTTTAATCCAGTCCAAATGGGCTTCTTATGGCCGTGTTTGGGTTTCTAGTTTCGGTCACGCTTCATGGTCAAACGGCGGACAAAGGGCGAATTATGCGAATGCGGAGCATTATGTGTAAACACCTGCATATTGTTTGCCATATGTATCGATTGGAATTTGGCCATGCTAATTTATTGACCAACATTTAATATGGATTTAAGCCCGACACCCGTCCCTCGTCCCGTCCCCTCTGCTATTTGCTGGCCATTTTCTGAAGCCCACTTCATTTGCCATAATTCGAGCCGCAGCCAGACTGCCTATGCAAATTGCTGAGCAATAATCAAGTTAGTTGAACAATTAACCTAATTATAAATGCAAATTTTGGCAAAACAATGAGTGAGCTTCCGTATTGAAAACCGAATTTCGAGCCAAATTTAATTGTCCCCTGTCCCTCCTTCGCTTCGGAGTCTGTGTAAACTCTGTTTTATTTCCAAAGACTATTCCAAATTAATTTCAATTTAATTTACCAATTTACATACACAGATTAGGGGAGAGAAGTCAAGACTTTATGGGTTTGTTAGTCCCTAGTCTGAGCCCTCAATTTACAGGCTTATTAAAAAGCCATTCTGACGGATTAGCATACGACTCGAATCACCATTTGATCCGCTATCTCTTAACGAGAATTGGTCTCCAGTTAACACTCACCTGTGCGTCCGAGAAGAGGAAGACGGTGTGGTTGAGGTTGAAGCTGGCCGACATCAGTATCTTCTTCAGATCATCGCGCCAGTCCGCGATGGTGTAGCTCTTGGAGACCTGCACTGTCATCAGCCGACAGTCGGCTATGTAGGCTGCCAGGCGACAGGAGCTACGGCGGCCGGAACCGCCCATCCCGACCATAAGGATGTTGCCACGCGGCATCTGCAGAACCCGGGAAACTCTGTAAGAAAAATTTGATAATTTAAACCTTTAAATAAAATTAAAATATATCAATTCTGACCTGCTCACATGCTCAATGGCAAATCGGAACATAACCAAGTCCATGGGCGAGCTCGAGAAAGCATTGTACTCCCTCAAATAGTACTTCATCAGCTTCTCCAGCTTCTCGTAGGTCTCGCCCTCGTCATAATACTTGGGCTCGGCATCCGGCTCCATGTAGTTGCCATAGAAGAGATTCCTAAGATCGTTGTCTGTCAGTTTCTCGCCCGGCTCAATGCGATCGGCAAAGGCCTGCTCCAAGGGAAAGCGCAGATTGGACTTGCAGGCATCCACAGCCATGACGAGCAGGCGATCCCGATCCCGTTCATCTACCAAGCTGCAAAGAAGAGGAAATTTAATAATAAAATACAAGTGAGGGGGCTTGCCCACCGGTCATAAAACACCCGATAGGTTTCGTGGGCCCACAGGCGACCCAGCTTCTCGGGGTCGGGCATCCGCTTGGGTGGCACCATCACGATGCCCTGGAAGACGCGCGTGATGTCGCGCAGGGAGAACGAGTAGTGCGACTTGGCCGGCGTGGGCAGGAAGGTGCGAATCGCCTCGCGGTACACGCTGACCATGGCCTCCGATAAGCCCTGCGAATGGGATAAACGGGATAACATGGAGGACAGTAAAAGCGAAAAAAACAGCAAACGGAGAGAGAAGGAAGTTTTGGGGAAATGAAGCTATAAAATACGCCATTTTAATTTTATTATGCGCCCGATGCTTGGATGTGAGCCAACGGCGAACCGGCACACACATGGCAGGACCATTGACTCCACTGACCAGACACAATCATCCTCTGGTTACAGGGAGCAAAAATGCTGCTTAAAATGCTCATCAAGCTCACATATTTTAAGGTATTTAAACGTGTGTTTTTGCTAATACTAGAATTTAATGTTTAATTTGAATATTTATGAGCTTATCGGAGTCTAATGAATTTATTTAACATAATATGTTGACATTAGTTAAATGGTTATTTGCTAATATGTTTTAGTTTGATTTTTAATATATATTTAACTGGTTTTAAAATGAAATGTATAGATGCTTCTGCCTTTCTCTCTCAGTGTGCTGCTGTTGTTTTGGGAGTTAAAGTTTACAAAGATACATACGCGGGATAGCAGAGCCACCTTTTCCGGATAACCCTTGGAAAAGTGCCAATCACCAATCGTTGTGAATATTCGTACGATGGTCGAGTCCTCAAAGGAATCGACGGCCACCACGAACATGTGGCGATAGAGACGCGGAAAAATGAAGTTACTGCCGCCCAAAGTGCCCATGGCGCACATCAGTGTCTGGCCAACGATTCAGGGAGAAGGGAGAAAAAAGGAGAGAAATATGAAAACTTCACAGATAACTCTAATGGCCAGTTTATGGAGGGAATAAGTTGTCAACTGGCTGCATACCATGTCCACCAGCTCGATTTTGGTTGTGTCCACCAGATCCGACCAATAGCCATGATCCAGCCAAGTGCGAAGCAGCTCCAGCGGGGCCTGGGAACCATAGGTATCCTTGGCAGGCATGGCTACATCGTCGCAGAACACAGTGCACTATGGAAATAAATTATAAATTAGCACAAAATAAAGATCTCTTCCCTGAAGACCAACCTTCTTGCCCAGCGCTGGACCAAATACTCCCTTGCGCCGCCTGTCCAGCTTGCTCATGATCGTGTCCTGGACCATCTGGGCAGAGGTTCGTGCCGAGAAGTTGATGACATTGATCAGGTTGGCAAACTTCGGCAAAGCCAGGAGATTACTAGTAATGATGGCGCTCTTGCCAGTGCCCGTGGGTCCTATTACCAGCATGGGGAAGGACTTGGCAATGCAAAACTCCTGCCAGTACGAGATGTAGCCCGTCTCCTTGGTGGGCACAATCAGTTCACTGATCTGCGCATTCTCCGGGAAGTTGGCCGTGGCACCCGAGCTGTCATCGCCCTTCTGCCAGGACCACCAGTTCTCGACCTCGTCGAATCGATAGTCCATGAAGATCATCTTCTCGGGAAACATCTGGCCGCGATTCAGCGAGAAGTACTTGGGCTTGGGGAAGCTCTCGTTGGAGCCATAGATCACCTTGCGCAGCAGCGTGTCGAAGGTGCGCTGGCCCTGGCCCGTCAGCGCCGAGCAGTAGGCCCAGGCGTAGCAGAAGAGGAACATCTGCTGGAACCAGGCCTGGTTAAACATCTTGTTCTTCTCGAGGAAGTGCAGGAAGAAGCGCGAGAAGGTCTGGTACTGGTAGATCGGCGACAGCTCCAGCATCTGCTTGCACTGCGGCAGGAACTCGAGGGCCGCCGGCACCAGCCACTCGGTCATGTCCTCGAACAGCGTCATGTAGATCTCGTTCAGGCCCACCTTGTTCACCAGCACATTGGTGAAGCTCTTGTGGAAAGCCCGCCAGCCTAGTTGTGAGGGCTCCATGTAGATCATGCCGCAACGCGACACAGTGGCCGGCGAGGCCTGCTCCAGATCCGCCGGCTCGAACATCATGTTCATCAGCTTGGTCATCTGCATGATCTCGCCAGACATGAGGCACAGCTTCTTGTTGTCGTCCAGCACGGTGTTGAGATTCTCGATCCACACCGCGTCCACGGGTCCGTCGAACATCACCCAGGCCCGCTCCCAGCGCGGACCCTGCACCTGCTCGCGGAATGTCTTGGCCAGGACGCCGTCGTACCACTCGTGGGAGATGGGGTCGAAGCGTCCGTACAGCTGGCCCATGGTGATGGCCTTGGGGTTGATGATGCGGAACGTGACGGGATACTCCTTGAGTGTGGCCTCCTCGTCGGTGGACACGTTGCGAAGAGTTTGGGCCAGGATCTGGTCGAAGAGAAGGAAAAAGTTTAATCAGTTAAAGGTATTTCTTTAATTAAAGTAATATTTTCCATAAAATCCATCCGCTTTAATAATTTTTCCTGTGCCAAGTGAGTCGTTTGTTAACTGATTAATTCCAGACCATTTAATTGGCTGGCCGGCGAAATTAATAAGCGTGGAGAGCGAGTGTGTGAGTGTGTGAGCCTGGCAGGATTCCGGCATTCACATATACTTACCTGGTAGGCGGTGGTCTTGCCGCCCATTGAGCCGCCGACTATCATGAGGCCGTGCCGGACGAGCAGCATCTCGTATATCTGTAGAATTTTCTCCAAATACCAGGGCGTCGCCTGCAGATTCTTCTCCGCCAGGTTGATGTGCAGCCACTTGAGTATGTCGCCGCGTTGCGGCTGTTCGGCGGATGGAAGGGAAGGGTAAACAGGCGTAAATAAAAATGTATATTGAAAATATGGAAATAAACTGGGACATCCGCCGCCTTCGATGGCAGTTAATAAATGGTAAAAATGATAATTTTAAAGGCCAAACGGAAATATCCTTCATAATAACATGCCATTAAATTAAGGAGTATATTATCCAAGTGGAAAATGGTATTGGTTCGAGCTTGAAAGCCTCCTTAAAAACAAGCTGTAAAGTCCCTGAAGTATATTCAGGATGTGTTTCTAAAGAGCATACAATTTTCACCATGTAAGTCCCTACCAGGTTGTGTGTTAATTAATCATTAACCCATTATCGTATTAATTGGCGGCGCTTACAGGTCATTTCGCCTGAAGAATGATAATTGATTTAAATAGATGACTAAGTAGTGCTCCTCACCATGGGCAGCGTGACGCCGGGGAATAGATCCATGTAGATGCCAATGAACAGGGAGATGTCCTGCTCGAGGAATTTTGGCAAATTGACATCGACGATGGCACGCAGGACAATCTCCGGCTCCGGCAGGTCAACGTATAGCCGTCGCAGCGAGGCGGAGGCCAGCAGCACGGACTTGACGGCGCGCATTCCTGGCAAAATAAAAGTACAGTGAGAAATTGATAACAAGAAAGTATTTATAATATCTAAAATTATTTTTAAAGTGCATTTCTGGCAGAAAATGAAAAATATATCCAAGGAAAAAGAAATATAAGACCTTTATTTAATGGAAACTAAGGATAACAAGAGACTCTTCTTGGAAACATTATTTATTTCTGGCATGAAACAACTTAAAAATCAAAGAAAATTGTTTTTGTTTAGGGAATTTAATGAAGAACTTGATTTAAATAGTGTAAATTTTATAAAAATATATATAAATAGGTTCCACTGTGTTGTTGTAAAGCGGATATCTCCCAGGGACTGAGGGCATTAGCTTCGGCAGTTATGCGAGCGCATAACTCAACCTGAAGTCGGCAGGTTTAGGTATTTGGCGATGGCGATGCCATTGCTGATGGCGTCGAAGAGCCTGGCCAGGGTCCCGGTCCCTCTACCTGGGGGGGAGTATTCCGTAGCATTCCCCTGGCCCTGTCGCTGTCCCTGTACCCATCCTGGGCTTCATTATAGCGCCAGGGAAATGCTAAACTTTTCGCAACGTTGCAAAAACAGCTGGACAGGAGTCGCGGCGAGTGGGAGTTTGTACTAAATGTACAAATAGTTTTTATTATTACTTGGCAGAGCGGCAAATACACACACACACAGACAGAGAAAACAACACACGTGTATGTGCCATTTGTCTCTCACACACGCAACACAAAAGCGCAGCAGCAAACTTGCAAGAAAGTTTTTCAATTTAAACTCAAAATAAGATACTGATCAAATGTACTTTGCACATAAACTTGCACACACAGCTGCCTCTTCCTGCAATTGCAGCCAGCGGCTGGACAAAGATGCACACGCACACAGCCAGGAGTTGGGAGTTGGAATCTCCGCTTCTACAGAAGAAAAATCCCGGACGGAGTGGCAAACACAGACATGTTGTAATGTCATATGACATGTTACGTCGTAAAAAGGAGCAATATCTTTGCCTTGAAACAAGCAGAAAGATGCGAGACGAAGGAGCACACGCAGGACATGAGACATCCGAAAAGTTGCCCCGCCGTATCCTTCGTGCAAAGTTCTGCTGCACAAAAAAAAGGAACACGTGTTGTTGACTACTTTTGCGCCTTATTAGCCAGGTGGAGGTTGCATTCCCTAACCCCGAATAGAGGTCATTGTTGAGTATTGGGTTTTTATGTGGAAAAATGCATCGTTAATTTTATTACCTCCTTAAAAAAAAAAACTTACCATAATCATAGTGAGACTGCGAGGACAGCTGCTCGGAGCACAGCTTATAGGCCTGGACAATCTTCTGCGAGAGATTCCTGGCCATGTCGAAGCCGTTGGAGTACAGAGTGATCTCGCCAATCATGGCATAGTCCGGCACCATCATGGCCACCGTGCGGAAGAGAACCTTCAAATTGTCGGGCAGCTCCGTTCGGCCGGCATAGCTGTTTTTTGGGTAAAAGCAGGAGGGGGATTAGAGCCCCGATGGGCAATCAAATTCATCAAAGTGCAAGTGCTAATGGCATAAATACTAAACACAGGCCGGACTCCCTTTACCCTTTGCCAATCCCTTTCCGAGGGCCCATAACCAATATGAGTGACTGCTCTTAAGAACGTCGGGTTGCGTGACAAATTGGCAGGCTGGCAGGCTGGCAGGCAGGCAGAAAAAGCTGGCCAAAAAAAGAGAGCTAGCCAGCCTGGATGTGTCTGCCTCCTGGCGATGGCCAAAGCAAAGCAAAAGCGACATCCAATCGAAATTAAGACCTTCGCTGGTGGTGCAGGAGGCAGGAGGCAGGCAGCGGGGCTAATATGCATGTTTGTCGCAGCTGTTCCATATGCATGCCAAGGCAATAAATATCCCGATGGGAAAAATCTCCAATAACGCAATAACTACCAATATCGGGGAACGCACTGCGAGTCCACCTTCCTCCTGGCTGGAGGCTGGCTAATGGCCTCTACTCGCCGTATCTGGCCAGCCATCTCCCCAGCTCTGCCTCTGCCTCCTGGTAGGCTTACAAAGTAACTAAATGCATTTTCAAATGCCCAACCCCGGACCCAGCGAGGAAGTGAGCACAAAAAATGCGATGCGTGAAACCGCAGCTGCTGTTCCGAGCAGCCAGCAGCCAATCCTCATACCCCATAGCACTCAACTCACCCGGGATTCATGGTTATGAATATGGTACAAGTCGGATCCAGTTTGAGCATTGTATCCTCGAAAAAGAATTTCACAACCTTGCGTCCGATGGCCCGCTGGATGGTCAGGATCTGTTGCGCCACCACGGACAGCACCTCCAGCTCGATGCGATTGAACTCGTCGAAGCAGGCCCAGGCGCCCGATTGTGCCAAGCCCTGCAAAGGAATAGGAATGAATGAGAGGAGGCACCAGTCAAAACAGCACAGCATAGGGAACACAACAATCCTGAACCGAGTCCGTCCTGAAGCTGAAAAAA
The DNA here is from genome assembly GCA_014170255.2 of Drosophila triauraria. Classification (NCBI taxonomy): domain Eukaryota; kingdom Metazoa; phylum Arthropoda; class Insecta; order Diptera; family Drosophilidae; genus Drosophila; species Drosophila triauraria. Next base: position 12,106,891 of record CM024336.1, on the reverse strand, counting down.
TAAAGCTCACAAATAGAAACAGAAATTCCTGGACAAGAGTGCAGGGGAAACACATCCCATTCGATGGGGGAAAAGTAGAAAAAGCAAACAGCAGCATAAACATTATTTTCTCGTTCTCATGGTTCTCATGGTTCTCGGTCTCGTTCTCGGTTCTCGGTTCTCGATTCCCATCGGTTTCTGTTTTCAGGGTTCCGGGGCCTCGAACTGGCGAGGTTTCGGGGTCGATATGGGGGCGGCAGGGACGACCCTTTGATATGCTTCCTTTTGCATGTTGCAATAAATATGCTGTTTTATCCCAGCTGGAAACCAGCTCCACCTACGTACATTCCATCGCACATCCCTTGGAGCAGCACAAATAGAACGCCAAAGCGGCAAGCTCTGACCTGACTGCAAGTGCCATATATATGCCCGGGATCGATGCCGAGTGGAGTGAGGGGCGGACGGCGGGCGGCGGACGGCGCACAGCGGACTCTATCAGTGATATGTCCCTGTGAGCTGCCCGCTGGCCATATGCACCGTGAATACTCCATTGGGTGGCCAAAGAAAAGGTTCGTGTTTCGCCTAATTAGGGAAATCCTTTGTTCCGAACTGTTGCATTCAAAACGGGGACTTTGATTACCGAACTTCTGTACTTTTTTATACTTTTTTATATCATTTACAAGAGCTGGAAGTTTATCAGGAATTCATAAAGGGGAAGGTTATGGGAGTTCCTTGTTAATAAAAATAAAAAATAGGTAAAAAATGTAATGAAAGTGGTTATTCATATTCAAAGTATATCAAATTGATTAAGTTGTAGGAAAAAGTTAAGATGAAAAGAAAAGTCTTAAGTGAGTTTTTTCATCATTCATGTAGCTGTTCGCCACTAAGAAGTCTTTGTTATAAATGCTTAAATTAATCTAGAATTTTTAAAAAATAATTAAGTATGAGATAGAGAATCGAAGCTTGTTAGGAGTAAAAAAAAGGAAAGCCCAAATATACCAGTGGAATTTTCAAGTTATGTTTTTAAAAGGAAAGCGTTTCCTCAATGTATAAACACTCTTAAAAAAAGAATCAACCTAAAGTTTAAATTAAAATGTATAAAAAGCGGTCACAAAACCGACAAATATAATTCCTAAACCATCAAAATTGGTCGCTCAAAGGAGGAACATTCAGGTGCAACCCCAACATATGACCCCTGGCCAAAATAAGCACAATCACCTATCGAAAAAGGGGGAACGAAAAGTGGAACCTCTGGACAGCTGTTGCTCCAGCACATCCTCCTCTCCACTTGACCACCTCAGAGATGGTGGCATAGCAAGTGGCCTCTGTTGGCAAGGACTTCTACTGCCCTCCTCACACAAAGGGTCCGAACACATTCTGTTGCGCGTTCGCACGCTTTTTGTAGTCACTGTTGTCCCAACACCGATGCGGTTGTTGTTGCTGCCGCTGCTCCTCCGCTTGGCCTGGCCATTGTACAATTAGCGCCTCTGTGCGCCCGGTGCAGGTGCCGGTGCCGGTGTTCGGGGTGATACCTAGTGGCCCTGGTGGTGTCCGGATGGCGGAACTGTTGTGTTAGGAACTTGTTTGGCCAGCGCATCGCAACTGGACGGGGCACGGGCAAAAAATAGAGAGGTGGCTCTGTGTGTGCCTTTGCACACGTTGAACTCCATTGAGAGAGCGGTTTGGCGCCATTGGCAACAGTGATGGAAAGGATCTATATGCAGGTGTGGTACCTATTATTGGCTAGGTAGGTGAAAGCATATTGATTTTTAAATTATTTTGAGCTTTTCCAGAAACGTTAACTCGAAGTTTAGGAAGCTTAGAACTCAGGTAATGATTAAATTCTTGTTTTAAATTATTAAAATAAATGTTGGTACCTTTAAAGGTTCGATTTTAGTGCAAATTTCGTCAGGTATCTTATATAAAAGTACCCTTCCCATCACTGCAACTGGTGCTGCTGCTCCTGCGATAACTTTTTGCCATCCATCGGATGCGCCTTTTGTTCGAGGCGACAGCCATTGTTGTGGCCATTTTATTTGCATTTAATTTATTTACGATTACTTCTCGCTTCTCGCTCTGGCATTTTCCGCATACTTTGTCAATTGCAAATTATTTTATTGTCGCAACATTGTTTCCCAGACATTCCTCCTCCTCACACCGCCCCGCGGGGGCCATGGCTTGGCAACTGAGCATAGAAATCAAACCGCACTGAAAACCGGTGGACTGGTGGATTGGAAGCTGGCATCGTGTGCCAGAGATTTACGACTTCCTAGAGATTATTAGAACAAATGCCAATCCAGTTGGTGACAAAGCGCAGAACGACTTTCTAAAACTCGATGCCGAGACCCAAATTAAGCAATAAAAAGAATAGACAAATGTTCGGAGCTCTCAAGTGGATCCCAATCGCATAAATTCATTAATTTAAATTGAGCGATGGCAATTTATGGGCTCTCCTAACTAAACTAAAGTTGCCCCGCTTGGCTTGGGAGTAGTTTGAGTTCGATTTCGAGTTCGAGATTTGTCTTATTAATACAAATCCCATGCAAATGAACGGAGGAGATCTCCATCTCTGCCTCAGCTCACCTCACCGCACCTGACCGTGTTTATGGCCGCTCTCCCTGTGTGTTTTAGGGGCTCAGGAACTATTATGCAATTAGCCGTGTGAGCGTATTAAGCGATTAGAGCCTATGGCGGCATAAATTTTACTACAAGATTTCAGCACCCACTTAAGATGGGCTTGTAGGGAGGGCGAGGGAGGAGCAGGAGACCACGGTTAACGACCTGCAAATAAAAATTTGCATAAGCTTGAGTGGGAAAGCACGAAAGTCGGCCCAGAGGATGGCGGCGGCCATTACTTTCGCAAACTGGCTAATTAGTCAACAGGCCTGGCCTGGCCAGGGCCGAGAGAGCTGCATAAATTTCAATAAACATATATCGAGAGAATGGGCCTGAGAATGGACTAGGAGAAGGGCCCATCACCGGCTCGGCTCGGCTCCAGTGAGTCTGACATGCGGCAAATTAACCATTTAAGCATGCTTCCAAGCTATTGAAAGTCACGATTGTTGCGTGTGCCGCCGCATCAAGACGAGTTCTTTGCCTGATTAATGTGCTTTGCCTGATAATGTGCTCGCCACCGCTTTCGGGGCCATCAATTAGAAAGCCGGTCGGGCGGGAATTCGTAGACACTGCGACGACGACGCTCGCTCGGATGAGGAATAGAATCTCGGTCTGCTTATGATAATATCTCCCGGGCTCACCTTGAAGAACTTGCCCAGCGCCTTGTAGTCCAGTCCATCCGAGCAGTTGAAGACGACACACTTCTTGGCCACCGCCTTGGCCAGATCCTTGCAGGTCTCCGTCTTGCCCGTTCCAGCGGGTCCTTCGGGTGCTCCGCCCAGGCACAGCTTCAGGGCGCCCATCAAAGTGCTGCACTCGTCGGATCGGGAATTAGAGAGGGAAAAAAAAAGGGAATTTATAGTGCGGAGTACGGAGAGCCAACAAAGAGTTGATGGATGGTGCATGGGCATGGGACTGGGCACGCTTTTAATATCTATTTTGCATTTTTTCACATTTCTCACGGCGGCAGCAGCAGCTTCGTTTAAAAAATTGTCATTTATGGGTAGTTTTTCTGCAGCCCACAAAATGGGAAGCTCTTAGGGTTTTTAGGGGATTTGGGACTGGGGACTGGAGAAGGGTTAACTGGGATTTCTAATGCAAGTTTTGGTTGGTTTGTGGGCTTTGTTTTTCTTTGAATTTTTTATAGTTTTTTCTACTAGGAAGGGATTTTATAAATGTTTCAATCTGTATTTGCAGACCCACCTTCCTCACAGTGCAGCATTCCGTGAGGTTAAGCTTATGTTTCTCTTAAGATACGAAAGTCTTAGAGGAATACCTTCTTATAAAATAGTTATTACGTTCTCAACTTTATATCAATGCTAACATAGTTCCGTATTGAATACTATTTACCAAAATACTTAATAAATAAGGTAAAATTTTCTCCTAAAGAGCACTGCCTTATTCGAGCAAATCCCTTCGACCTTTTCCCATTCATAAATTGCTTATTTTTAGCTGCTTGTTTTGCAAGTTCATATTTTTATCATATTGGCAGTGTCCCCACTTCGGTTTGCTTGTGCATATATTTTTTAGCTTTTCCGGGGCATAGCCATACAAATATCTATATACACTCGGTTTCATTTTTTGTTGTCCTTTTTTTTTTTAACTATCCAGGCATGAGTGTCAGTTTGTGTGTGTGTGAAAAACTGTCCAACATTGATTTATTTGTTTAATATAAAAGTTTTATCGGAAACCCCATTAAAATGTCCTTTCTGCCGGCTTGCCAACGACGACGGCCTGCCAGCCTGCTACCAGTTTGTGTGTGTTGTTTGTGTTGTGTTGTGCTTGTGTTAGTGTGTCCTTATTCCTTTAGTCCTGAAACTGCCGCCAATGTTATTGTGTGTTTGTCGTAGGCAGCTTAAACATCAAAAAGGCTTTCAGCTCTCTCTCTCTCTCTCTGTCTCTCTTTTTGCGTATTTTGTTTGAAAAATGAAAATAAATTTAAAATGCACCGAAATAAAATAAATATTTTCCCAATAAACGTGGCCAGGGCCTGGGTTCGGTCCTCCTCTGACTTTTAGATGCAGTGCAACGGCGGGGAGGAGGGCTTGCAACGGTTTGTCAATTAATATTTTGCGATATTCATACAGGGAGCATGTGAGGACGTGGGATTTGTGCAAGATATATGGCGTGTGGAGAGTAGGATAGTACCCACCGGTAGCAGCGATCGGTGAGGGGAGTGACCACCAGGCGGGGCAGGTTGCCCAGGTATTCCATGCCGTACTGAACATCTGTGACCACCATGCTAACGCACACCCAATCCTCGTTTTCTGGGGAATTTATAGTTGAGGATTTATAGTTGTGTTGAAATCAGGAAGAATGAGCCTGTAAGGCAAACTCACTCTCGTTCACCTTCCAGTAGTAGCGCAGCTGGGAGATCCAATCAAAGTCCTGGATGTTGGACACCTTCATGTCGGTGAGGTACTTGACCACATCGCGATCTACGGGAATTTAATATATAAATATTATTATTATTATGCATTTCCCTTTAGCTTAAATATTTCTCTAGATTATAAGGGTTTAAGGATTGTACATATTTTTCCCTTAGCTTTCCCCCTCTATTCACCGTGCACATCCAGGACAATCAGCGCCTCGACGGCTATCCGGACGCCTGCCTGCAGATCCGTGCGCACCAATTGGACCAGGTCGGCAATCTGCAGATTGGACTTCTCCAAATAAGCCGGCAGCTCCTTCGTCTCGATGGCCTCCTCCACCTGGAAACTCAAGGCAAAGGCATAAAGTGTCTGAGAAACTGCAGCGGAGCGAACGCAAATAAAGAGCGAAATATGATTTTTTCAATTTCGCTGCTGCGGCAGCGAGCAAAGTTCTCTCAAAGTCAAAGCCCAAAAGGGAAACGTTCACAAAGAAGGGCCGCCACGCCGGAGTGCCGCAGGGAAAGAAGGTGCTGAACTTCAGCTAATCTCACTGTCAGAGGCAAAACAGAGGGCTCGCTCTGTGCTCCCCTGACAGCCAACTGATGGACATTTGTTGTCCAAGGGACGATGACGACGACGCCCTTGCGGTTATAGTGGTTTTATGGCGGAGCAACAGTCACTCACCTCGTAGGTCCAGGCCATGCAGGAAATGCCCTGCACCACCTGCCCGGGCCAGCTGACCACCCAGGAAATGCGCTCCACGACGGCATAGTCCTCCCAGGCCTCGTGCATCTGCTCCTTGACACTGTCCAGCATTACCATCTCCACCTCTTTGAGCCAGAGCTCCACCAGGCCCTGCGAAGCACGAAAAGGTGATTAATCACCAGAAGTGAAGGGCATGGAAAGGCGATGATTCGCTCACATTGGCCAGCGCGGGATTAATTTTGCGCACCAGGGCCACACGCTCCTCCTCGTCGCTGATCATCTCGGTGATCTCCATGTTGTCGTCAAAGTTAAGGGTGCCGATCTGTGGGGGATCAAGGATTAAAATATGACTCTACTTTTAAAATAAAGAAAGAAACTCACCCCCTCGAAGCACTTCCTCAAATGCGGCTGAACCCGCATGGGGTCCTTGGTCTCCGACAGGATTTCCAGCAGTTCGTCGTTGGACAAGAAGAAGAAGCGGGCAAAGAACAGACGCTTCTGCTCCAGGTACGTGTTCAGGCCCTTCTGCACCGTCTCCAGATCCTCAATGGCCTTGGTAAAGATCTCCAGCATCTCCGGGTACTCGGTGGCCGCCATCACATGCTGATCCTTCAGCGTGTGCTTCATGATCTTGCGCCACAGCTTGTCCACCGCCTTGAAGTTGCGGCCCTCGAGCGGCATCTGTCGCATGATGTCCTCGCTGCTGAAGATCGGCTCCAGGTACATCCAGGTGATCTGCACCTGCGTCCAGGCATCGATGATGTTCTGGATGAGCAGCAGGCGCGACTCCCAGTCATCCGCCTTGGAGCCCAGGGCCACGATGAAGGGCGAGCGCTTCATGGCCTGCGTCCGCATTATGTGGTCATCCAGCAGCGTCTGAATATCATCCAGGCTGGCCAGGATGTGCGTGTCCGAGTCGCGGTACTGCAGCACCTCGAACATCACGTCCTTCCAGTCCGCCTGCATGATCCTCAGCCCATTGGCCAGGTCGTACTCCTTGCCGGCAGCATTCGCAATCTCCTCCAGCTGCGGCAATATGCTCATAATATCCACATCGATCATGTCCTTCAGCGTGGGGAAGAGCTTCGGGTTGACCTTGCGGCCCAGGATCTTGGATATCTGGTCCCAGTGCCGCTTCTCCAGGCCGTGCCTGCATATTGAGTCCAGGACGGGCAGATACACGCGGAACTTTTCGATCTTCATGCGCATCTGCTCGGCGGCTCGCTTGGCCACCGGATTGTAGGCCAGTTGGCGGGACAGCTTGTACATTATCTGGTAGGGGGATGGAAGGATATTAATGGATTTTAATGGGAGCAGAAGCTATCCTTTGGGCCACTGTAAGTTTCTAGGCAAATGCTGCTGGAATGCAATTAATTAGGTGGTCTTCGGTTGGATACCTTTTCTGGGGAAAAATTGGCTACAAAACTGCATTTTGATTCCCTTTCATTGGCCAAGTGCCTTTAAAATTCTTTCAGTGGGTACTTTAAGGAGGTCCTTAAGGTTGATCTGTTTCTTTTCCGGTTTAGATATTTGAAAATAAATTCCTTAAACTCCGAATAAGTCCAAAAATGTCGGGTTAAAATTTTTAAGAACAATATAAAGTATCTAGTTCACGGAATGCATATTTTGTCTGCCTTAGAATACCTTAAAACAAGGAATATTATTAGTAATTCTTTTATGTTTCTGCAACAATAATTATATATATATAAAGATATATTTTTATAAAATGTTCTTTAACAATAACTAAGGCTTAAAACCAAAAATTGTTTATACCTTGAAAGTCCCCTTTGGTATTTATTACAAGATCTTTCATGCCTTGTACCCTTAAAGTCCCCTCGAAAAAAATTTAATTTAATTAAATAAATATATAAACAAACTATACAGAAGTCATAAAGCTTAAATAGTGTCTTTTTTAACAGGGTATTCCCCAGTTCGTTGCTGGATTTGCCTGCATTTTTTTGGGGAACTGTTGTGTCCCCACTTTGCCGCTTCAGCTGTGCCGAAAAATTCAATTCAACTGACTTTCCCTTTGCGCCTTTGTGCTGTCTTTTTTTGTATTTTTTTGCGTAGCTCCGAACGGCTTCCCGGCTGACCCCAGAGGGGTCTGCCCCAACTCCACCTGCCCCCATCTTGTGCCAGGCGGCCACCAAATATGTTGGGCATTTTTTCCATGCATACTTTTCGGCTGCCAAGTGGAACTTTCTTTTTACAGCCAGTTGTTGGTAGCCGGTTGCTGGTCGGGTTTGTCCCTTGCTGACTACCACGGACTACCGACTGCCGACTGGCTACTATTGCCGCTCTAGGTGGCTTGAGGTTTTTAGTTGCATTTTAGTTGCTACATTGGCTTACAGACAGACAACGAAGCGAACCAAACATAGATCGAGGAGGAGCAGCAGGCGGAGGAGAAGAGGAATGACTGGGATAGGAGCCATGCATGGGCAGTTGAGCAGGAGAAATCCGACAACAGCTCAAACTTTGTCGGTCGTTGCTCGTTTTTATTTCCGCCAGCAACGGGAGGAGCTGCTCCTCCTGTGGAGGCTTCTCCAGTGCTGGAATGACAACTTCCGACTTTGCAACTACTTACCTTGTGCATATTCTCCACTTGCTCCCGCACGCCATCCGCATTAAGGCATTCGAAGCGCTCGAACATCCTGAAAGCACCAGAAGAGAGATGTAAATAGAAATACACGAAAAAAGGAACTTGTCGTGGAGGAGCAGGAGGAGCGGTAGGAGGAGCAGGAGTGGCCTCATCATAAGCGGACCACTCAACTGAATTTTCTGCTGGAATTCGCACTGGGGCTGGGAATTAAGTGAGGGGCCAACTACGATTGGTATTGGGATTTGCGTGCAGCAATGTCAATGGAAACGACTTCTGGCCGGCCGGACTGGGGCCATTTCAATTTGGAATATTCCTTTACCATCCACTTCCCCCGGCCCCCGCAGGAAGTGTCACACACTGCTGGTGACCTCCACCCGCCTCGGGCTGACAGAAGTATAATTGCAAGGAGCTTAAGAGGGGGCCTTGCTTACCAAATGAGATAATCCTTTTCGAATTCGTACGACGTCTTCCACAGCTTCTCGATGGGCTCCATTTTCTCGATGATCTCGGCCAGCAGCGGAAAGGCGGAGACATCAATTTGCAGCAGAGTCTCCTCCGTATTAATGGCCTTTGCCTCGCGGCTGAGATTCTATGGGGTTAAGAAAAATATATATCATAAAGTCTCAATCTGCATGTTAGAGCTAATCCCTCACCTCGATGGTGGTGAAGAGCATATCGACCGTATCCACACGCTCCTTGAGCTCCTCCAGCGTGAGCACATCCCGGATTTCACGTATGCGAAAGCCGTCCATCGTTCGCTTCTCCTGGGCCAGCAGCTTCTCGAACTCCATGCGTCGCTCGCTGCCCGAAGCGAAAGGAGAGATGTCGGCTTAGTATCTGGGGATCTGTTCTCGGGCGTTCCGGGTCTAATCTGCATCACACTTACCGCAGGGCCAGCTCCAGATTATCACGCACCACCGCGAGGCGGGCGGCGCTGAGATCCAGGACCTCCTCCAGTTCCCCGGGCAGGATGAATGTGCGCGAGTTGAGATGGAGCTCATCGCCTGCGGATGGTTGGATGGATGGGGGAGTGACTAGACTGGATGGCTCTCGATTGTACGCACTGCTAATTAACTGCGCTTAACTCTTAATTAATTGGCTTTGCGCGCGAGTCCTTCTCCCTTTTTCGGGACAAACTAATTAATTATTCGAGTGCGAGGACGACTACGAGTATCTTTGCTCCCTGACAAGCTGTAGCCGTGAGTGTTTGGTGTGACAAAGCCACACACGACGGACAGACAGACAGATACAGATACGGACTCGGATTCGGAGGGACTGAAGTACACATTGTAGCTATTCCAAAGATACACACACGGCACTCGACGATAACTCGCTATTGTTTCTGGCGGAGCAGCTGAAGTGGGGGCCCGTCCGCCTCTGCATTTGTCGGTTGTCGGTTGTCAAAGCAACTTTCACACATTCATGAATTTGTTAAGCTCATTAAGTTGCATTTTCGGGGTTTTAGCGGAGCTCAATGTTTGGTGTCTCACCGCAAGTAATTATAAAACCAATTAGTAGACTCAGCTTGTTAGTTGAGGTTAATTATGTTAAGCGAAGCTGCACTTCCTGCCGCCTGCCGTTCCTTGTCCCTTTCCCTTTTCCCCAGAAACCAAACACTGAGCAAAGCAAACACACTAGCTGCACAGGGAGAAAATATAGAGAGGGGTTTGAAGTCAATAAGATGCTTTCTAAATGGTTCTACAGGTTTAAAAGGTTTCCCTGGAGCCAAGAGGCTTAAGTTTGTGAATTTTTCCGGTCAGAAAAGTTACAGGAATATTTTAAAATTTAATTTTAAGCTAATCTGATACATATAGGTTATAAGCACAGCTTTAAAAATACTTTAAATAACTTTTAAGTGAACTTATCCTTCTATAATCTGAATTAAGTCTCAATATAAAGATTTCTCGCTTTTAATTTCCCTCAAAATATATAATTTCTCGACTTCAGACCCCCTGTTATTAATTTCCCCCAGTGTGCGTCCGGGGTTTTGGCCAGAATCGAAGGAGAAAGAGCTTGCCTGGCCAGCTGCACAAACAGCGGAAGGGACAAACGACGGACCGAGACCGACCGGCTGGCAGGCAGGACATGCTCCTGACCAAGCCAATTGCATCACTCACTGGACAGGTAGGTGTGTGTCAGCAGGAAGACGACGCGCTTCAACACGTTCTTGATTTCATCCTTGATGGCAAATATGCGCATCTCCCGGCACTCGTTGATGTAGTTCTGCAGGGCCACCACCTCGGGCGTCTCCTCCGGCCGCTCGCCGGCCTTCATCGACATCTCCTCCAGCTCCTCGCATATGCTGAAGTGGCAGGAAAAAAAGAGAGAGTTATCTATTAAGTGGCATTCGGGGGGCGGCAGTCCGGAGGCAGTCAGCATAAAAGTTAAGTGAAAGAGCAGCAGCCAGCAGCTCGCACTTCATTTAGCTGATGCAATCTGTTCCCGCCGCTTGGCTATGGCTACGGCTACTTACGCTCGATTCTCGTTCCAATTGAGGGCTTTGTAAAAATCAATTATGAAATCGTAGATTTCGCGCACATACATCCGCAGCGAAAGCTTCACGTGCCGATTATCCAGCATGAACAGGTTGAGCGGAATGAAATCGCGCAGATAATAGGTGGTATCGCTCACGGCCTGCAGTTTTTTCAATAGCTCCATCACGGGCTATAGGGAATCAGAGGCCCAGGAGGAGAAAAAGGGGATTTATCAAGGGGTGCTTCTATACAAAAATATTTATAGGTTGAAATTTTTAACTTTAAAAACACGAAATAAACTGAATAACTGAAGGAATTTAAATTGAAAAATACCCAATTTTCCATACATTTTAATTATATTCAGTTGTATTTATTTCTAATTACATTACGCCGAAATATGCAGAATTTTCTATAGTTTGCATAATTAAGTTGTGAACATTTGCATTCAGAAACTGTAATTAAATGGATTAATTAATGAAATTGAATTTAAACTAAAACATACTTCAAATTCCTTGCATCAGAATAATGGACATTCTACTTTGATGCTAACCCTATCAGATTTCAACAAATAAGCTTGTGTTTCATCATTTAGAATCTGTTTTAACAGATGGAAACCCAATCTCATTGCTTGTTAATTCTCATTTCGAGTTTGCAATGTTTCAAATCGAATATGGACCGAACTCTGGATGCAGGGAACCCCTTTCCAATGCCAATGAGCCACCACTGCATCCGGCAGTGGTGAAGACTCGCATTTCATGCATCGACAGGCAGCAGGCAGCCGGCAGCATACGCAGTCGGAAGTAATTTTTATTTTATATAAATTGCACAAAAAAAGCCAAACCGAACGAAGCGAATTGAGAGAGGAGAGGAAATTGCTGGTCGTTTCATAAAACTTAATGAATGCGAAACTGCAAAAGTTGCAGTGCAACCTCCGGGAGTGGAGATGGCAGGGAGTTTGAGGTGGCGTTCGGCGTAAATTGAGCGTATGAGATGGGTAAGTACGGCGACATGCCGAAAATCGTACAATCAACAGGCTGCGAGGCCAAACAGCGTCTAATTAAACATTGCACATAGCCAACAAACTGTCAGAAATCAACGGCAGACAAGAGGCTGGGGCTGTGTGGCAGGCGCTATAATCCGGATTCAGGCAAGGTGGAACTTGTCAAATTACACAAATTGCCAGGCACTTTGCCACGAATCCCTCCCCCTGTCAGTTAGCCCGCCTGTCTGTCGTCTGTCAGCAGTCTATTAATATTGCATAATGAAATTTCATGTTAATTCTACGCATCATTGCGCGTAATCAAATCGAAATAAATAATTAAATCCCATTTCAAGGCGCAGAGACGCAGCCAAAGCCCGCAGGGTACTCACCCCCAATTCGGGCAGGATGTTCTCCGTCCAGACCTTCTCCACCATCGGCATGATCAGCTTATGGAAGAGCCCAAAGTAGTACTTGTAGATGGGCTTAAGGTACACTTGCACTCCGCGCCAGTTGGACATGACAATCTGATCTATTTTGTCGCAAAGGTCCATGAAATCAGTGTGGTCCTCGTCGATGTAGTGCAGGAATCCATGCGTTTCGGGATCTGTAGGGATTTTTGTATCAATTCAATCCTTATATTTCTTAAAGAGCCTCACTTACCACCGCCCGACATTATATACTCGAGCCGGGGAATCTCATAACCCACCGCCAAGATGCTCTTGAAATGATCGATGAAGAGACGCGGCAGTTCCTGCATGTAGGGATATATGTACAGCTTGTGGCTGTGATCCAGTTCAAATTGCGCCACATCATCGATGTCGGGGATCTGGGGGATTAGATATTTAATAAATAATTACCTTAACGCCAGCTATAACTCACAATTTCCGAATATATGTTGGTCTGCGGCTGCTGGAAGGGATCGGCGTCATCCTCATCGTAAGCATATATATTCGTGGCGGGCCTTACACCCGGTCCCATGTCAATGGGCTCGTGGTCAAAGTGCGCTCCCACCACGGAGGCAATCAGCGTCATCAGGGGAATCCGCTTCAGCTTGGCATCGAACATGGAGTACTGGTCGATGTCGTTGCCCTCCTTGAAGGAGCACAGCACCTTGAACAGGTAGTTGATGCTCTTGCTGATCAGGCTGTTCAGGTTGCGCGACATGGCCGAGTGGATGCAGTGGAAGAGTATGCCCGCCCGGCCGCCATACTTGCCCGACATGGGCACCAGGTCCTTCCAGGTGCCCCGCATCTCGTTCACCAGGTCGGCGCAGCGCGGCAGCCAGTCGTTGAGCAGTAACTAAGAGTTCAGGTTGTTAATACTCCTATTTAAATTTTTATGGTATTTTCCACTCACATCACGAACTTCGGCACAACTCTTTTGTATAAAGACCTGCACGGTGTCCGCGTCCAGGGGCCGCTGGGCCAGCAGCAGCTGTCCCAGGTCCACCACCACCAGATCCTCGTAAAGATCGTTCCAGAGCCGGTTCAGAGCCTGGACCACGGGATGGGTTATCATGAGCACCTCGCCAATGCGACTCTTGGCCAGCAGCATATTCGAGCGCCAGGGCACTGGCTGACTGTTGGTAAAAATGGGAAAGGCAGGGGGTTCCCGTTCCAACTGCAGCCGCTTTCGTTCCATGCTAGATCTGCCAGCATAAGAGGTAACAGGTAATGAGTAAGGAGCACAGAAATCGATGGATAACTCTCACCCTAGGAGATAGTTCAGGAAGGCCCGCTTGACGTGGTGGCGAAAATCCTCCTGCAGATCGATGAGGCACACGATGATGAGGATGGCAAAGTCCTGACGCACGCCACGGTCGCCAACGAACAGATAATCCATTAATATAACTTCTGGCGGCAGTTTGGGCCAATCTTTCTGTAATGAGTTGATTAGACACACGGCATGGAGGCGGAGTTGGGCTGGTGGAGTGGTGAAAAGGGGACGACAGGTGGCATAAACTTTGCTGGCACTCCTCCGGGCGATTTCTAGACTAGTTTGGGAACTGCAGGGGGATGGGAGGGAACATTTTCAGCTGCTCATTAAGCCGCCTTTGCCGGCACTGATTTGCCGGTGCTGATGGCAAGTGCTTGAGCTTAAATCCCTGCCAAAGTTTGTTTGGCGCTCACGTCAAAACATCAACACGCGCCCCGTCACTTGTCATCCCACTCGGAGTTAACCTTCCGCCCTGTCTCAGCTCCTGGGGAGCATGTTTAATATGCTCGCACTGCCGGCAAACTTTTTCGGCGCAAAACTTCCGCCAAATCCTGAGCCAGCTCCAGATGAGCGCCAGTTAAGTTTACTAATAATGTCGACGCTGCTCAGACTGAAACTCTTTCGGTATGTACGAGGTGTATATGTTACAAGCTTGTATATTTTAACCAAATCTGGATTCTTTCCCCTCATTCCCTTGTCAAATTAATGAAACAAATGCAAGGAGACTTCTTTAAATAACAAAAATAATTGCAATAAAATTGTTTGCGGTTGATTAAAATTATGCCATAAAGGATTATCGATATAGATGGCAAAGAGTTATTAAAAACCGTTTAAATTCCTAGCCAAATAAGTGGTCAAGCTTCAATGGAAATATAAAAAGTTAATTTCTGATGCTTTTTGTGGACAATTAAGCCATAATTTATATAAGATAAAATGTTAGATTTAAAATCCATTAAAGAAAATATAAACAATGTATACAATGAACTAGAAAAGCCCCAGATTAAAGACCTCTTCCCTGCCTTAACTTGTTGCGACTATCTGCAAAAGTAACCCCTTCCGAGAACTCACCTCCTCCTGGAGTATAAACCGATAGGCATCCTGCAGCAGTGCCCGCCGAGGATCGATGCGTCTGAAGGCCTTGCGAATGAGGTGCGAGGGATATGTCGCCAGCTGCACTATGGACATCTAAACCAGGATGAAAACGAGGATGATGAGTTGTGTAGCCATTAAACGGGGTGTGATTCACGCCACACACACAAGCGGTTTTATTTTATTTTATTTCCTTATTTTTTTTTTAACAACTAATCACGTTATTCATAACTCTGACCACGCCCCCACCAAGGCCATAATATTTACGAGGTATGAATTATATAATTTTTATAAGCACGTTTCCCCGGAAGCCAACGCAGCTTAATTTACTCGCACGCTCACGCACACATGTTTACTTTGTATGGAGTTTATTATTATCATTTTTTATGGACGCCTCGGACTCGGCCACGGGCACGGACACGGACGCAGATATGGCTGAGGAGCAGCAGCGAGCGTCGGAGTCAACGATAAAATTTATTTGCGCCCGTCGCTGGTGCTCACTTTTGATGGGTTTTTTATGGTCTCGGTCAGGGAGTCATTGCGGCTGGGTATTTGGCTTTCATTTTTCATTCCCAGACTCCCTTCGCTTAGCATATGTCTGGTCAGTTGCATAATTCAGAATAGCTTAGCGACACGTGGGCCAGGACCACCTGGAGCAGTATGTTACACCCACAACTAACTCACGCTCTTTAGCAGGCACTGATAGCGCTTCTGCATCTTCAGATCAAACACAGCCTCGGCCTTGGCCAGCTCCTTATGGTATATAGCCAGCTTCTTGACCTTCTCCTTCTCGGGATCCGCGGGTAGCAAGGGTGCCAGGTACTGAACCCGGCTGGCAGAAGGAATAAACATAGTTAACCTCATGTTAGCAAGGCTTGGGGTTACACTCACGTGTTTTCCATTTTCTTGAGGCACTGGAGAAACTTTTTGTTCGACTTAAACTCTCTTCGATTGATCCATTTCTTGTCCACACTGCACGGGTTCTTTTTCTGTATAGAAATTATATGAGAATAGTTATAGGACAAGAAGCAAGGAGAAGCAAACTCACCGATTCGATAAAGGCCGCGGATTGGACCTTGCAATGGACCGGCTTCGCGCTATACTTGAGGAGTCCGTGGCCAATCGTGTGCTCGGCTTCTGCGAGCACGGGTTCGATCAGTTCGTCAATTATCTTTCCAACTCGTATTAGTTCGTTCCGGCACTCTGGGGGAAATATAAAGGATTAATTAATGAAATTTAGATATTCAATTTACAGTTTAGTTTCCTAAAATGTTTATAGAAATTACTCTGAGTGTACGAGCGCTTAGCCGAATCGCTCTCATTAAGTTGACATTGAAAGAAAGAGAAAACTCAATCAAACACCACTGCTTAAATCCTTTATTCGCTTAAATAAATAGGCTCTTACCCTGTGGCGTTCGAAAGGCATAGTGATCGCCCGCCGTGAACTTTTCCTTCTTGGGCACAGACTGAATATTATTGACTCGCAGGTGCCGGGCTGTGGGCGTCCGATAGGCTCCAATCAGCTCCGATGGCGACCCGTGCAGGCGCCGCAGCTGGTTGCTCCACAGGGAGGAGCTGGTGCCGCAGCCGGGGTAGAAGACACGCACTCGTCGCTGGCAGTAGAGGTCCAGGAGGTGGCTGGTCATTTCGTAGATTTCCTGCTCACTGGGCCGCACTGTCAATCGGGTTGAGTGGGTGTCAAATTTTTAATAATGCACGCTGAGTAAATATGAACGTTTATTTATTACCGCCAGTCATCCATTTGTCAATCCAGGGAAATTGATTACAAGCTGCAGCGAAAAAAAGTAGAAACAAATAAAAAACAAGCCAATGGTAAAAAATAATGCGAAAAAATGAAATTGAAAATCGCATTTAATATTTGCCCACGAGCTCGGAGAGTGGGTGACGTGTGAGTCTGTCTGCACTTTGCAAATTTGATTTTTTTCCCCCTTTAAATCCGTTTTTGGGGATGACTTTCTCCTCCGCGCCCTGAAAGGCAATGCAAATAAGCTTGTTTGTGCAACATGAAATTGTTTTAAATAAAAGTCACAGCGACAAGGTTCGATTTTTAAATGATTAAACAGAAATTAATTTCCATTTGGTGCCCTTACAAAGGAAATTCCCCCGGGGAGAGCGGGCACTGCAGCGTTTTATTGGTTTATTTGTTACATTTTCATGCTAATGTCTATCGGCAACACATTGCTTTTACGCTATTGTATAACCCGGATCCCTTATTAGTCTGCGAGGGAGCAGCAGCCATTCCTGGCATTAAATATTAAAAAACTAGACACAAAAATGTAACATTTTTATTACGAACTAGCGATAGAAGGAAGTCGGGGGACAAAAGGTAGAATCGATTTTTTTTCGGGGGAAATATATGCGATTGGGGGTTTCCCTTTCGCTACAAAATAATTGCCCAATAATTATAGGTATTTATTAATTTAAAAAGCTTTATTTACTCTATAAGGCTGATATATAAATTATTAAACACATTTCATTAAACATTCAGGCCAAGTCTCAAAACAAGGTGAACTTGACTCCCCAAAAGGGTATAGGGAGGAAAAAAAGAAACCAGAAACATAAAAATGTTCCATGTAAATGCTAAATAAAACACTATGATAAACATGTTGTAGAGAGTCAGTCGACCCGTCCTTGGTTCTGGCCCCAGCCCAGCTCCTACTGCGTCCCTTTGGCCCCCGAGTGTGCGCTGCTCTCCCAGAGGATATTCAAATAAATGTCATACGCATTTGTTTTTAGGTTTTACCTTTTTTTTGCTCCTCTCATTTCGGTTATAAAATTTTATGTTAAAAGGATAATGTTTGGAATTTTTATGTTTACAGGTGAGCAATTTTCCAACGAGCTGCGCTGCGGGAGCACAGGAAGCGGAGTGGCTGGGAGGAGGTGGGCGTGGGAGAGAGCAGCAGCTTCGGTCGGGGCATGTTTTCGCATTTAATAAAGTATTAAGTGTTATGTTTTTGCGGTAAAGTTCTCACTCATTGAATAACATGAAATGTCTGGCAAATTTGTTGGGTATTCCCCGTGCCCCGTTCCCATTCCTGGCACCTGGGATAATGCGCAAATGCTGTTCCATTTAATTGTTCACCTTATGTGTGGTTGGCCCTCCCTCCTAACCGTTCCTTAGGCACTTACCCGTCGAATCGAAGTTGTAGGCGTGATCCTTGGCATCGCGCAGCATCTCAAACTCCTTGGGCATGGCGATGTCCTCTAGCTGCAGCTCCTGCAGGCTGTCATCGTCGCACTCGTCGTACACCTCCTTCACATTGTCCAGGTCGTAGGTGTGGAAGTCGAACTCGCGGTTGCAGCGGCCCACAATTTTGTCATTCTGCATGTGAGCTGCGGAGTAAAATATATGAAATATATTTTAATAATTCTGCAAGTGAAAACTCACATATCTTCTCCTGCAGGAACTCCTTGACCGGATCCAGGGGCAGCTGATCGAACCCGTAGGTCAGGTTGAAGAAGGGACAGTCGTTCAGTTGGCGCTTCTCACCCTTCTTCTGGGCCTGCGACACCCGCTGCAGATGGAGCGTTCGCCGCCGCCTCACCTTGTCGTCCTGCAGCCGCGGATCGCAGTACGGACGACGCTCGGGCGCAACCTTCTTCTGCATGCTGCCGGGAGTGGGCGGTGTCTGTGTGTATATGCGTGTGCTTGATCCTTCCGTCGATGTCGGTTCGTATTCAAACCCACAAAACACAACGAAACACGATTTTCTAGTCGACTCTCATTTGTTTTCACTCACTGCGGCGGGGCACACTTTTCTCGTCCCGGAAAATGGGAGCAAAAAAAAAGCTCGAATGGAAAAAGTTTACACAGCCAGCTGTAGGAGCGAAATATTTGTGGGTCCAGCGATGGACGTGAAATGTTTACAAACAAAGTCGAGGCCCAGGCCATGGCAACGCAGGCTACAAGGGGCAGGGCATAGGGGGCGTACGTGTAACCCGGGCAACCAGGACCGGCTGGCAAATGCTGAAGACACCCCGTCACTCCGTCAATAGCTCGCCTTTCAACGTGCTCGGCGCTGCTCGATAATATTTGATATTTGTGTCTGGCTCTGGACAGGCTTCTACAGCTCCAACTGCAGTTGTAGTGAGAGAAAAAGAGGGGCGTTAGAGAGTCCTTGTAAGGGAAACTACAAAAAATAAATATAGAAAATATTAAAACAGGGCGATAGCCAGTCTTTAAATTATACAGGAAAAATATCTATAGTTCTCAAAATAATGTCTAGGAATATTTTCTCATTGTGCAGGCCCAGGCAGGTAACACGACGGCAGCTTTTTTCGATTTGTGCACACATTTTTCAATAAAGCGCTGCAACTGCATAAAAGCTGGTCCTAGCGCCGCAGCTCCTGCAGCTCTCCTGCCGGCATTCTGTGTATTTATTATCCCATCTGTCTGGCAAAAGGAGCAGCAGCAGCAGCAGAACTCGTCATCGAACCTGATTATATATTGACAATGATGGAAAATAATAATACTCGGTCGTAGTGTAAGCCCTAATAGGGTCCCCGCCGGCTCAAAGGCGGACAAAGTCGATGGGAATCCGAGGTCCGTATGTTCGTCAGCCGATTTTCCAAAAGGTTATTATGCAGAGATCCAATTGCACTTTGGCTTTACTAAAGACACTTTCCTGTGGTGTTAGTGTTGGCGTTGAAGCTGCTGCTGCTGCTGATACTGGGACTGGTGGCTGGGCCTCGGAATCTGCAATTAGCGCAACAATTAATTGTGGTAAATTAATTGGAAATTTGATTAATGGGCAATTGCGGCCGCGTTGCCTTACCTTTGTGGCAATGCCGTTCAAAGGCATTCAACTTTGACCAACATTGAGGCAGCCACAGCGGCATATGTGAAGGTGTGTGTGTGCCTCTGTGAGAGGTGACAAGTCGTGGGAATAGCTGGGCATGCAGAGCCATCATCCGAGGTGGGCAGTAACCAGGTCATCCAGGCTCACGCCTGTCACGTGCCTAAGCGCACTGGCCCCGGCAATGCAAGTGTGCAGGTGCCACCGACAGGTCCTCCTGGGGGAACACAGGAGCTCGACCTCTGGCTGCAGTGCATCTAAAGCCATGCGTGACAAATATTTATTAACTGCCACAACAGCGGGCAGCGGCTTAGGGCTTAGAGCTGATCTTGGCTCGGCGTTCTTTCTAATAAAAAATTGATTTGCCTCGTCAATTGTCACAAATAATGATTACCACGCATTTTCGACTCCTTGCCGGTCCTGGGATCCTGGGGGCATGACACGCATCAAATTGCATTTAGTCTGTCATTGGCCTTTTTGCGCGGGGGAGGGTTGGGTTGCTGCCCCGGACTCCGGGCAAACAAAGGGCCGTAATGCGACGGCTGTCAGTCACGTGACCTGGTAGTTGCTGGATATACACCAAGGGGGCGGAGTACAACATCATTATTAACAAAGTCAACGAGCAGCAACAAAAGTCCGGACACCGGAGCAGGCAGCAGCATCATTTCCAGCCTGTGAGTATGCAACACTCTTCACCGGAACGGAAATAAGTCGAATCCAATCATACCCTAAGAAGCTTAACTTTCGGGCCGAGGCGGGGAGCAAGATATCTGAATGGGTGTCAGGAAAGTATGAAATTGGATATGCGTTTGCTCCCAGAAACACAAAAGAAGGCATATAAATCTTTGTAGGAAAAACAGGAAATAAATCACTGCAGTAAATGGAAAAGATGAAAACTTTATGCGTTTGCAGTAAAGGGATAATTCTTTCTTTAAGATTAGCAGCTTAGTTTGGTATTGTTTTTGGGATTTTCTAAGAGTTTGTGTTTTATTAAAGAAATATGGAAATTGGGTATTAAATTTGTTAGCTTTTGAGAAATAAATTAAAGAAATAATAAAGGAAAAATAAAGGAGTAATAAATATTTTAAGTTTAAATATAGTTTAAAGTATTTTCTTACAATTTTATCTCAATTTTTGAACTTATCTTTATTTAATCTTTTTTTATTTTTTTAAATATATTTTTCAGACAAGCTTTTAGAACCTCTTCCTGTAGAGTATGATTAAAGAATTGCCTCGTCAAGGCGAAGGTCCTCCTGCTCCCTTCCCCATTGTTTATTTCCTTCAATTCTGCCTTCCTTCCATCCTTTTATTTTTGCAGTTTGTTGCCATGGCGAATCGCATTTTGTCCACGTGATTAATGGGCATTGCTGGAAGACGTCGCGACTTGAAAAATTACATTCAAAATAAACGACAGAGGCGTCGTGGTCGGCGTTTTAAAACGGCCTGTCACACGTGGAAGTCCGCAGGCGGGGCAGGCCATATCAGGAGGATGGGCGTGAGGATAAGGAGGCCACACGGACGACGCACGTAAAAGATGCAACAGGAGCGAGAGCAAACACCGTGTGATTTACACGCAAACGTTGCTGATGAAGCGGAGTAGGGCAGGGAAAGGGATGATGAGGGAATGGGAGTTGGGTCATAGTGCAAATTAGGGGTTGACGCTGCCGTGCAGGCGACGCACTCTCTGTTGTCAATTGAAAACGTGCCAACAATTTGCAACGACGATTAATCGTGCGACCAAACTGGGAGTTACAATTGCTCCTGCTACTCTCCTCCTTCTCCTCCTGTAGAGTCCTCCCGGATCCAACTGTCTGATGGTCTGGTGGTGTCCTCTCCAAAACGGGGAACCGTGCATGTTGCGACGCATTTGCAGCTCTGTTTACGACGTCACGCCAGGCAGCCAGTCGGGCAGGAACCCAACCAGCCACCCAGGCAGCCAGCCAGTCTCCCAGTCTGCCAAGTTTGCCCAGCGTTTGACTAATTTGTGTTGGCTCTATTATGCATGGACGAGAATGGGTTTGGGATTGGGATTCGGACTGGGATCAGCAAACGCAGGGAGGAGAGGGCGAGGACGACGCCGACGACTTAAGCCGCCTGGACAGACGACGTCTGATGAGCACTTAATTCCCGGTCGCTAATTGGTTCCACGATGAAAGACATGAACCAAGGGGGGAATGATGCGAGATCAAGCACCGAAGTCAAGCGATTTGCGGCAAAAGATACATATATATCTGACTCCGATGGGAGGTTTAAAGCCGGGCTTAAATCACGTCTATATTTATGACTGGTTAATTATTGGCGCGCGCTTAAAATTTAATCAATTTTTATCGCTAATATTTCTTGGATCTCACTCACTCGCTCGCTCGCTTTGTGTTATCATTAATAATGAATATAATTATGGAATGTCAAAGTGGGTAGAACGCGAAATACAATCGCTTGGCTCGCACATAGATACATCCATCAGATACGACTGCGGATTCCGGCAGAGCGATCCAGCGAATGGAGGATGGCCCATCATTAAAGGCTTTTGTATGCAATTACATGCCGCATTGAACAATCATAAATTAGCTTTGCGCCAAAAGTGCGATAAAAAATAAAGCGAAATTCAATTAAATAATAAAATGTACAAAAATGTAATGCCCATAATGAAAAGTCGGCGGCAGCCCCGAGCTCAGGCTCGTATTAATCATAACAATTTGCAACTGCAACTCACACCCTCGCCCATTTGCTTGGCGGCCCTACAAAAAATGCATTCTGAAATCTGTCGGCTGTAGATGCGTATTCATATTTGTTTAAAATGTCAACAATCATCAATGCAAATTCATTGCAAATATATAGAGGGCCAGTCGCTTCTGAATTATCCGCCAGCCATCGCATCAATTGCGATCGAGTGCGGCATCTGATGTCGGGCAAAAAGTAAGCTGGCAATTCGAGTGGAAACCGCAAGAGGTGTCAGAGATAGAAAGCTCCCCGGATACCTGATAACCTTAAAAAATATTTAAAGTTAAAATATACGTTATGAAACAATGTTAAAGTAGAACAAATATGTATGGAAAGGGTGTGAAGTAAGGAAATACTAAACATTTAAATATATATTCAGGCAGGCTCCGGTTTTCACTTTTTTTTTTCGTTTTCGTTTTTGGGCGAAAACGTACGTTTTCGTTTTAGGTGCTCCGGTTTTCACAAACTTTTTGTCATCGTTTCGTTATCGGAATGTTTCATTTTCTCATCGTTATTATTATTATTATTTCATCTTGATAAGTCGACTTATGCTTCCCCCTGAAAACAATAGCTTTGCATTTAGTTTTAAATACACAAATTAAGTTGTTTTACTTACATTTTCAAAAGTTTAAATAAGCCTCCACCAGAAATCAGCTGTTTGACACAATAAAGGGCTGCCAACTTTTTTGCAGTTTTAATTCCACTATTCTCAACCACTTTTTTACTGCACTTTTACCATTTAAGAAATTAAATTAAACATATTTATTTATAAAAAGCTTATTTAACTTTTCTTTATAAATATTTTCTTCTTCGTTTTCATTTTATAAGTATTTTTAGGTGGTTGTTTCGTTCCAATACAAGTACGGCAGCATTGACGATAACTTCTGGCAATAGATTTATCGACCCCTTAGCAAAACGAAAGTTGTTGTTGCCGACGGCAAATATTTTATTTGCGAATTCGAGGTGGGGTCAGAAAATAATTATTTAAAAAGTAATTACGAGCTAGATTGATCTACTGATGGTGTGAAATAAACATCCATAGACCAACGAGCCAACTATTTTTTTCCTTTTGCAATTAAGAAACGATTTGATGTAGAAAAAGGCATTTACTTTTCATTTCGACAAGACAAACTTGCCCGTTTTTGAAAACGAAAGAATCTTGTGAAAGTGAAAACGGGAGCACCGATTTTCGTTTTCGAAAACGAAAACGAAAGAATCTTGTGAAAGTGAAAACCGGAGCCTGCCTGATTATAATTAATTCTATGATCTAATAGTTACAGTAAACATATTGCAACACAAGTTAGTTTATATTTAACAATATGAAGCGTAAAGCTTGCAGGGATTGCGCCTATAATTCGAAGATCGAATTCAGCTACTAAGTTACGCTCGAACACTCAACAAAAATTAGTATTAATTATCTTTCATGACTGGGAGTCGAGAATCCCTTAACCGTAGAGATTGCCATTTTGATTTACCTTAAAAATGAAGGCTATAATTATTTTTCTTTATTATTAAATACACCTTCTGTGCTCTTTTTCCTTGCGCTCCTGAAACTAACCATAGAATTTTAGTTTTTTAAATTGAATTATCTGACGAAGGAGGAGAAACTTTAAGGGTAGCGGCGGCAGCGGTGGCTGCAGCTGAAAACAATTCGCTTAGCTAAGCATATTCTGCGAGCTCCGATAAAATGTTCGACCCGGGTAAATATTTGTGCGAATATCTGGCAGATAAACCATGAAGCTCAACTATGTATGTGTCCATGTGGGTGTTGTGTGTGTGCCCTGTGTGTGTGAATAAATTCTGCAATGCGTAGCTCAAAATTTCCAACACCAAATTGTTATGGTTTTTAGTCTTAAAGATAAATGTACTTAGCCAGAGGACTCGCTTGGTCTCTGGGTTCATTGTAAAGTTTTGCATCTGCTTTTTGCCGTCGCAAAATATGCCCGAAAATATTTACTCGTGAGGAGATTGTTTAGTTAAACCATAAAAAGACCAGCATGTCCGGGTCGTCGTTGGAGACTCGAGTCGGACTCGGAGTCGGAGTCTGTCGCCTGCCAGAGACAATGTAACATTTAAGAAAATTTAAGCCGCAAGCGACTTAAAAACGAGCCTGGCCGAGACGAGACGAAAGTCCTTTTTTGTCAGAGAACAGTCCCTTTTAGCCATGGCCATATGATTTAGCCATTCTGCTGCCGCTGCTGATGCTGCTGCCGCTTTTGTTGGGGATTTGGCCCGGCCTTTTGCCTTTTGCGTTTGGATTTGGATTTTTTGCTCATTGTCTTCTGCCAAAGGGGCCAAAACAGCGATGTGATGTGCCTAAGACCAGAGTGGATGGCCAAGCTGAGGGCCCAAAGCCTAGGATAGATGGATGGACAGGCAAACAATTGTTGTTTGTATCCTGGTTAGCTTTGGTTGTCGAGCTTCCTCGAGCCGCTGCCTCTGCTGCTGCTCGCTGCTCTGGCTGCTGTACAAATTAGTTTCTAATACCTTCAAGTCAAACAGTGGACCCACCCGGAGAGACCTTTGCCGGGCAGGGCAAACAGACAGGACAAGACAGTCGGCCGGGGCAAACACTGGTGGGATCCCTGTCCTGTCTCAAAGCGAACCGTCCGCTCCCCTAACCCTAAGTCCGAAATCCACAATCCTTCGGCCCCTCCGGAAGTTTGCCAAACCACTTGAGCGTGTTTATGAAATAACGTTGATTCGAGTCTATATACATTATGTGGGCGTGTTCGTGTGCCGGCCGCCTAATTACAAAACTCATCCGCAGCCGATTGATTCGCCCAGCAAATGGTATTTTAAATAGTTTCGCTTAGTTTCCATCTCTCTGCTTCCCCATTTAAAATCGACTTCAAAGCATCTGGCCAGGCAGCAGCAGTAGTTGCTGCCGGCCAAGACGACGTAATGATGCACACGCTCCGCTCCAGTCGAAAGTTGGACCAAAGCCCCAACCACAAGACCATGTGGCGGGTTTAATGAGCTAACTGATTCCAAGGAGGAGAGGGAGAGAGCCCCTCTCACCGTCATCCTCCGTTTATCTTTGGCCAAAAGTTTTAAAATTAATTTTTAATTGTTTATGCAGCCAAAGTTCAGCTTCAGCCCGAGCAAAAAGGAGGAAAACAAAGCGGGAAAAATAAAAACAATTCTCGCAGCACTAAGAGATAATAAAGATACTTTTGTTCATTGTTTGTTCCGTGTTTTGTTTTACCTCTCAAGACATGATGCTGGAAATTAACCAATTTTCATTAGACCAATAAAGGAAATTAGTGGAGGAGCAAAGAAAGGTTAACGATCCTGGAAAATGGCAAATTTGTAACGGGTTCAGTTGGTATTCTGGATATTGATTAAATATTTGAAGAGATTTTGTCTTTTAGAAGCTTTGGTGAAGCCTTAAAATTGTTCTCTCTTATCTTTTATTATTAATTAATTCTTTTCTGATAAGAAACATACTTTATTATGAATTTATTTATTATTTATAATGAAATTTGTTATCTTTGATTCTCAAAAAATTTATCTTTTGATAATTAAATAATTTTTACTGATGCACACATTATAATAATGATCCAAAATTATGATCGATTGACTTTAAGCCAAACCAATAAATATTAAACAATAATAGGCCTGTATTTAATATTTTTAAACTCAGAAGAAATAGGAAGTATATTATTTCTTGATATTACAAATTCCTTGACATATTTCTAAGCCAATAGTAGAACCAGCTAGAGCAGCTGCTTCAAGCCCACTAAACGTACTTAACCCAGAGATCCGAGACCTTGCCTTGGAAGTAGAATTCACAGCTTGTCGATGGTCGTGCTCGGCAGTTGTGAATGCAAATTGCTAGATGAATTCAGACAATAATCGGAGCAACAAAATGCCCATTGATAACGATCGTGCATAACCGTAAACTGGGTGGAGCACGGAGAGAGGAGAGAAGAACAGCAGCCCATGAACCCATGGGTATTACGGCCGGGGGCCATTTGCATAACACTGGGCCAAAGAGTTGATGGCAGAGGCGACGCACGGAGAACAGTGGCAATGCTTTATAAAAGAAAATTATGCAAATTGCTAATAAATTATAGTGAGCCAGCAGCGAACGACATGTAAAATAATAACAAGCGGACGGAGATGGAGATGGCGATGTGCGATGGCGATGGCGATGGCACTGGCGATGGTGAGCGTTTTTGGAAGGAGGAGCGGTCGCGAATTGAATTACAAATGTAAACACAATGCCACAGGACAGCGCCACAGCGCAGGAGGGACAGGACAGAGCCAGAGGACAGGACACGACTGGAGCGCTGACAGGATGGAGAGAGGGCACTGCGAAATCATTAAAATAATAAAGCGCTGCTCGCTTTCAAGACGACAACGACGCGATGACGACGACGCTGACAACAGCGACAAGGACATTAACTGGCAAGCGGATAATGGCGAAACTTTTTGACATTTATTGTGTTTGTGTCGAATGTTTATTTATGATTGCACGCGGCCGGGGTCTGGCCGTATTTACATTACAATGATCAGAAGAGCATAACTAACGGCCACATCCTATAGCCGCCACATCCCCCGGTTTCCCATCATCATCGAAGCATCATATCATCGGTTTGTTTGCGTATGCGAATGCGTATTAAATTAATGATACTTTCTAGTTCATAAAATTCGTTATATTCTGGCTACGAATCTGTTCTCTCTGCGCTCGGAGTATCAACGTCAACACACAAATCAAATAATCACATAAATGAGAGCACAACACGGACACAGGCACTCTCATGTGTGTGGCTGTGTGCCTAGCGGGTGTGTCTATTGAATTGAAACAAATTGATTGTCATGAAACATCGTTTATACATATTATAATGTGTCATAGGATGTTCATGCTTCGCTTCATACTTTTCGGTAAAAAGCCAAAACCGCCGAAAAATATAATACAGTCGAGATCCTTTGACTTGAACCGGTATCTGACGCTTTTTGAAGTTATGTTGTTATTATAAATTGAAATAAATTCAAGCAAATGGGTAGGGAAAACAACACTAATAAACTTTACCAAAAGTATGAAGAAAATAAGCATTATATTACCTGTTAAATTTGCAGTATATACCTACTATTTAGGATGCTACTTGATTTACTTAATAAAATGGCAAAGAACTAACTAGGAGCGTTTTTAAGAGCTTATTCTAAGAGACATTCTAGAGTTAAGCTATATTAAGTCATAGGACACAATTTTTCAAGAAGAATAAAACCTATTTTTGTAAAGTTAATGCTTAACTTGAAAGGAATACTAAAATTAAGTTGTTACATTAAATACAGTCAATCAAAAAATCATTAAAAATGTTTTAAAAATTAAAAAATAGCATCTTAGTGCATAAAAAAAACCATATTTAATCTAAATATGAATAATCAAGCTATCGAAGCTCCCCTGTACTAACAACGTCCTCTCGACTGGTGGCCTGCCATGATTTCACAAGTGGCGATGTGAGTGATTGCGATAAGGACGAGGCTGCCCGGGGATCGGATAGGGAGTGTTGCACACCACACACACACACGCACACACACATCATGGATACTTGGATATTGTGGCCCCTTTATGAGGGCGATAGTTCCCCTAGTAACAACTCGAGCCGAAACTGGCGAAATTTATGGTTGTTTACAGCAGATTGCACACCCCATTTGCTTTGTTTTGCACTCGCTTTTGCTTGCCACTTGACACACATTTTGGGCCAGGCCAAGACTCGAGTTTTGTCTGCCACGACCGACGATGACTCTTGAAAAACCCAAAAAACTTACGCAGTTTTGTCTCTTTAATTAGTCCAAGGCCGCGAAAGGAGCGGGCGGGCGGCGTGGTTGCTCGTAAGACCCTCGGGAGCTCCAAAGTGAAAGTGCCTTCGCTCCTGGTGGCTCCTTCTGCTCCCGCTCGTCGTCTTCCTGCGAAGCTTGTTTTGCCAAGTTTATGATTTTCATAGCCAAAGTTTTTCGCCAGAGCATAACATGGTCCCAACTTGTAAGCTCCTTCGCCGTTGTTTTCTTGCCTCGTTACGTCCTTGGTCTTTTGGCCGTGCAACATATTTTCGGCGGGATCTTTGATATCCTGGCCCCATGGAGCAGTTAACGGGATACGGGCTATGGTTTACAGGACAGCACACACCTTATTTGCGCAATATAAAACACTGACATAGCAAAATTAGCCAATGGGACGCCTCATCTATCGACTTATCGATAAGGATTCTTCGGTTAGTGATCACAAGCGGTCGATAGGCAAAAGCTAAGGAGTCTCGAGATCAATAAATAAATAAATAATTAGAATTCAAAGTTGATTACTAATTTGTAGCGACCCGTAAAAGTCTAAAATTAATATTTTTATTAATTCAAGAATAGAAAATATTTTAATTTTATTTAAGGATTTTGATCAATTACGTTACCCAACACTGTGCTCGTGCGACAGAGAAACTTTATCGTTATAGATAACGATATCGATAACGTTACATAATCGATCTACAAACCCGGCTTCCTTCGCTTTTGCCCAGTTGGACAAATAAACTGCGCTTCAAATTAAATTAAAGTAAATACCAACGCTTATTAGCAAATCCCATTAAACGAATCCGATCGTGCTGCCCGTGCGACCTTTGCAGGCCATCAATCTTGAGCGGTTCGTTGAACTCCACGGCTTCCATGCTCCAAGCGAGTGTAGTACGCAAATTACCGATAGCCACTTGAGAAATTAACGCTCGAAACTATTAATAAATAAATGCCCGTGCTGTGTGTGTGTGTTAGGTGAGTAAGCGCAAAACGCTGTCATTAAATCATTCGAATAACCATTGTCTTTTTTGCATTAGATCTTGTTAAGAGGGCCCGATGCTCGCACTTGACCGTGAAGCCACAGCTGACGCTACCATAAAGTGATTGAATCGAATGGAATTGAAGCGGCGAACGACACATAGCGCTCATCTTCCATGACAAATTAAACACCACAAGTTTTCAACTCCCAACCCCATAAGATATTCTCTTTTTTTCCATAATTATTTTACCAGCTTACCCACCGTGCCCTGTGGACCAAACCGGCTTCCAATTCGTCTTAATCTCTGCGAGAAGACGCAGTTATGAGGCGACGAGGGAGTCGGGGGCACTTGAGGGCTCATGAGTGGCGCATGTTTGGGCTTTGGCCAGGTTCATTGCTTTTGTTACCAATTCGGTATCGGAATCGGTTTCGATTTCGGTTTCGGTTTCCGCTGCTGTTTGCCGGCAAACAGAGCCGGAGCCCGCTGGCCATTGTTTGGACTGAGGCGGGCAAACGGCAAACATTAGAGCGTATAAATATGCCGACAAATTGCGACGATTAATCATTCGACCCATAGATTCCACCGTCAAAGCAATTAGCTGGGAGATCTATAGCAACATGGTGAATATCCCTCGCAGTGCCAGGACGGCCTCCTTCACTAGGATTACTCCATCTAACCGCTTTTCCCGTCCCCATTGCAGAAACTGTTTATAGCGTGCATCTTCATTGCCGCCGCGACGGCTGCAGTGCTTCCCGTCGAACAAGGCAGGCACCGTCGTGACGTCTCTGAGATCGTGAACGAGTATATCCCACCGGCGGAGGAAGTTGAGCCGCTCGGGGAGCTGGCCCAAGACTCCGCACCGGTAGGAGAGGATGGATACCGCTACAAGACCGTGCGCCGCCTCAAGCTGCGTCATCGCCGTGACGTCTCCGAGATTGCCAACGAATACCTACCTCCCACTGAGGAGGTTGTTGCCGATGCTCCCATTGAAGAGGCTCCAGTTGAGGAAGCTTCTCAGGATTCTGCTGTTCTTGCCGCCGATGGATACCAGTACAAGACTGTCCGCCGCCTGAAGTACCGCCAGCGTCGTGATGTCTCTGAGATCGCCAACGAATACCTGCCCCCTTCTGAAGAGGTTGTCACCGAGGCACCTGTTGAGGAGGCCTCTCAGGACTCCGCCGTCCTGGCTGCCGATGGATACCAGTACAAGACCGTGCGTCGCCTGAAGTACCGACAGCGTCGGGATGTTTCCGAGCTTGCCAGCGAGTACCTGCCCCCCACCGAGGAGGTTGTTGCTGATGCTCCCGTTGAGGAAGTGGCCCAGGACTCTGCTGTCCTCGGCGACGAGGGCTACCGGTACAAGACCGTGCGCCGCCTGAAGCTGCGCCACCGCCGTGCTCTGTAAGTCAGGATCTGGAATCTGGAGGCCTTTGCCCGCACCTGTACCTGAACGCTCGTTCACGACAAGAACACGCTCTCACCCCACCAACCAACCACTACTAGGCCGTAAGTTTTGCTATTATTTAACGATTGAAATCAACGAATAAATCCAACGAAAATTGTTATACCATATAACCCGGGAGTATTTATGTATATCCGACCTGGCTCGCACCTGTTGGGATTGGAATGGGAGCCGGACTCGATTCCATAAATTGTGTACCTTTTCGCTTAGTTATGACAGCAACAGTTAAGCTCATGGCTCAGCGCACAAGAACGCAATTATCCAAAAACCAGGGAGGACGGACGGGGCAAGGGTCAGCGGGCTGGCAGGGACTCGACCCGAGATCCTGTCCCGGGTCCCGGGTGCCGGGTCCCAGGTCCTGGCACCTTGTTCGCAGCCGGGCGCAACTTCGGCGAACTCTAACAAATACTTTAAGCTATGCTTTTGAAGATGTTAATCTCATGTCAAGTCCACTTTACACACAACGTTAAGGGTTTGCCCGCCTGGCCTGCCATGTCCTTGCCCACTCCGTTTATCCGTGCACTGAAACCATTTAAGGCTTGAACTCGGAATTGTTTTATAAAAACTTAAGTAAGATCTTGAAAAACTATTGTTTAATCACATGCAACATCTGCAGAATTTTCAATACTCTTCAGATAAAAATAACCTGAAAAGTATTTGAATCTCTTTCCCCTCCGTTAGGTATTTTCTCTCAGTGCTGCCACCCGCCAGGAGCAAAGTCACCCATTGATTTGTGAGAGTGTGTGTTCGGGTGTCGGTGCTGGGCGTTGTTTGGTGTTGGCAGCAGCAGAAGCAGGAACAAAAAAAAAAGTTGTTAAGTTAAAAGGCATTTGAACCGCAGCGAGCCAAGGATTTCGGTCAGCGCTCCTTTCGGGGATCTAACAACTTCCTTTGCACGCGCCTCCAACGAGGGCGAGTAGGTTGGCCACCCCCGGACCGCCAGGACCTTTGGACAGACCAACTAATAATAATTTATCGATCCCCTAGCCCAAGTAGTCACATACGTGGGTCGCTCTATGATTTATGGCAGCCAGGGACCTCGTCGAGTGGGCGGGTCCAAGAAGGAGTGGAGTGTAGCAGAGGAGGAGGAGCTGGCAGGAGGTGGCCTGGCACAATCCAAGGTGCCAGACAGGCGGCCAGCGCAGTGCCAAATTGGTTTAATGTGTGGTTAGACAACTTATTTAACGTTTTCAAGTGGTTAGCGCCCACACAATCTCGCCCTGCCAGCTGTGGATGTGGAGCAGGGACAGTCCGTCCGGTTATGGCGATTGGGGCACTCAGGTGGCCCGGCTCTCATTGCGCCCCCAGGGCAGGTGGTACTAGATGGATTTCATGCACTATAAAAACAATTATTTTGGATTTTAATTGGGTATTTTTACTATGAAAGTTATTTATTTATTTATTTTGTAATATACAAATTTCAAAGTACCGATCATTGTAATTTGTTGACACAAACGTGAGGCAAATCTGCATTTTAGATCGGAATAGTGTAGCCGAAGCTCAATATAAATCAGAATAGTGTTACCAGACTTTACATGTGTATATTTGTATAGTAAAAAAAAAGAGTGACCAAAGTGCATTTAAATGTTATTTCCTGTTCAGTGTTCGTGTTCCGTTTTAAATAAAGATAAATAGTGGAGCATTTTTTATGAAATCCCCTTGCTTTAGTTTTAATTACAAAAGTAGCTTAAATTTCTCACACTGTAGTCCGTTTTGTTGCGCATTGTTTGGCCACATAAATCATGCAATGCCGTTATTTACTCTTTTGTCGAGCGGCAAACTGGTTACGTATGCCACTATCTACACGGTATCTACAAGTGCACAAGCCCCGGGCTGACGCCTCCACTCTGGTGGGCAAGAGCTGGAGGAGGAGAACGAGTTGGACCCCTTAGGGAGTGGGCAGCATAAATCAGTTGGAGCCATTTTGTGAGCACGCCATCAAGCCGAAATTATGACATCATTAAAACAATTATCTGCGCTAAATTATACGATCTGATAACTTGAGAACCACCACCAAGCCGAACGAACTATCGTTTCATTTCAAGTTTTACTCGTTTTTTTTTTGGGGGAAAATCACATAAAAATTTTATGAATTATTTCAAATATTTTCAATTACCAAGAACTCAAGTCGGGGTGGGAACGGGACAAGAGCTGCGGAGAGCCGCATAAATAGATTTATGCTCCACTCGAGCATGGCACATTAACAGGACATTCCGAGGAGCTCTGCCAGAGCAATGAAAGTGAAATTATGGCTCTCGACCCTGACCCGATGGCAAGTGCCTTGAATTTTAGCTTGATTAAAATTCAAAAAGTCCTCAGTCACATGCTCTCGGCCATAATTTATCACTTAATGGCCTCTCATTATTGAAGTGGGTGTAATTTGTTGATCCAACAACTGTGCGAGAACAAAATCAATTCCGGCCGCTGATTAGCTTCGCTCCCTCTTTTGGTCACATGCAAATAGAGCGATCCTGGACAGGATAAGATGTTAAGATACCAACAGAGCTCGACTATTATGACATCAGATGCACTGAAGGAAAAAAAGAGGATAATATTTCAATGAATATTAGAAAATCTAAGCTATAAATAATAAAGTTGTGATATAAAATAAGAATATACCATAACATAAGACAGATTTATACACTTTATTTCTACTCTTGAAGACTAACAAAGAAAAAATGTATAAAAAACACATTTAAAATAAATTCCAAATTGAGAGCAATTTCTGTGGCATCCCTGATTGTAGTATTTCTTTAATTAAAGATTTATATGAATTCAAATCTTGCTTAACGAGGATTAAAAAAAAATATTTATAAATGTAATAAAATGTTCCAAAAAGGCAAAACAGCTCTATGTTTCTTTACTTTTAATTATTTTATCCACCCACTGTATTGACACATTCACTGTCCCTGATTTTGTGTACCCATAAATCTTATTACCAATCTCTTGTTTTAAATAAAAACCCCCTTTAATCATATATAAAAAAAATCCAATATTTTTTTGCCGGTGCAGTAACATGAACATGAACCATGGACATGGCTATATCTACGAGTGTGGTAAACATGGTGCAGCAACTTTATGACCACAATATAATTTATTCAATGCCATTTCGGGGGCGAAGGCGATGGTGCGATAGCGATGTCGATGGCGATGGCGTCGGAGGAAAGGAGGAAAAGAGGACAAGACAAGCAATTGACATTTTTGTGACTTTTGAAAACTATAAAATGTGCAGCCCCGGAACATGGCGTCGGCAAATGGCAAATAGCGGACAGGCCAAGGCGAGAGAGCATAATGATGACGGGCGTAAAGACCGCATAGCAGACAGCTCCACAGAGCTCTATATGGTTATACATATACGAGTAGAGGAGTCGAGTCGACGTGGCTGAGTCCGGGCTGAGCTGGACATAAAAATAACCCCGGCAAAATAATAAAGTTGCGCTTGATTATGTGTTGGTCTTGGCCTCGGACACAAAGAAGTAAATACAAATACGTCGGCAACTAGACTAAAATTGTCAGGACTTACAGGACATTACACGTCCTCCCACGAGCATCTGATGGCCACAGGACCCTGGCCATTTGTCCCCAGCTCGTCAACGGCAACGGCAACAGGACGACAGCCAGCAAAGAAAACATCAGCAGCAGAAGCAGAAGCAGGAGCAGGAGCTGGCAATGGAGCAACAGCCAGCGAGGAGCAGAGGAGCGGAGAACCGTATGCCGGATATCCTTTTTGACATGTCATTAAATTTTATACACACAATAATTTTTCACAATTTGCTTTATGACCGTTTTAAGAGCCTGTCCCGGCCAAGAGACAGTTGAAAATTCTCGACACGCCCAATGGCAACACATCGACACCACGAGGACAAAGGCCGAGACAATGATATAGACACATATCAAATACTTGTGGAAATACTTCAAGTTTCCCTCAGCTGGCCGAGCACCGGTGAAAATGATGAATGGACAGGGAGAAGGGCTGGGATCAGGCATGTGAGATGCCAGTTGGAGAACCCGGCATCAAATTGCTTTAGAATATTCAATCATTTCGGGGTCAGCTTAAGTATAGTTTAAGGCTCTCTTTACTCATGTGTTGCCTGAATGGAAAATTATTTACACATCCTCAACAAATTGATGAAGCGTTTTGCATAAATCCCAGGGGGGAGAAGACATCATTTAACATTCCCTTTAAGAGAGCTCATTGTTAACGTTTTAGGAAAAGTAATCAAGATTATTGCTATTTGGCTAAGATTTTGCAAGATTGCAGTTTGCTGTCTGTCTGTTATTATGCAGTTAAAGAAAATAGGCTTTAATTTATCACAAAAGAAAATTAAATTATTTAAAGTATGCTTGTAACACAATATTTAACTTTATTTATAAAGGACAAGCTATTTTGTGGCACCCCTGCCACAAAAATCATTTCAAATTCATAATCTATTGAAAAGGTGTCCAAAAGTATGCAATTAACTAAGGTTTAAAAATATGTATCATACTTTTGGGCGGAATTTGCAAATCCACAGTAATTTCTGTGGCACCCCTGTTTAGCTATTCATGGAACTTTTTTTAACAATATTTAATTGACAACTCTTGGACGCAAAAATAATAGTTTAAGGAAGTCGCTTAAAGGTTTACTATTTATTTCAGTGTTCTAGCCTTATCAAAACCAAAACAAGTAATTCATATAAATTCCAGCTCATAATTTTCACATTGCCTAAAATAGAAACTAAGGCACCCAACTCTCCTACGCCAACGAAACGCACTGTATGATTATTTGTAATCATCTTTTGGAAGTCAAAACATCAAACCGCAGAATGATTATGGCAGCAAACTCTCTCTACGGTCTTAAGCTTCAAATGCCGAGGCCACAGAGGCAGAAAGACCGGAAGGATCCGAAGGACACTTGGCCGTACCGTATAATTTTACGGCCATTAAGTATTATTTCAAAATCGAACGAACGAACGAGCGGCGTCGCACTAAGCCTTTGTTTGTTTGTGTCCGGTGTCTTTCTAGATTGCTGAAATTATAGCTTTTATTATGATACACTGATGCCGCCCCGGTCCGGTCAAGTGCTGCTGCTGGCGTTGTTAAATTGGCTTAAGGTGGAATTATAGAGCTCCGAATCGAATCGAATCGAATTGAATCGATACGATATACTCTCTGGGGCAATTGGCGAGGGGCGAAGCCAAGTCAAACAGACAAATATTCACACAAAATGCAAAGCGAACTTGCAAGAAGTCCTTCAAGAGGGGAGATTCGGGGGCAACTGCAGTTCCTTTCTTGTGCCTCTCCACTCCCCTTGTCGTGCCTTCAGTTGGCCATATGTGGTTGTCAACCAGAGCCAAGTCACTCTCTCTGGCAATAAAGGAAATCTTCTTACAAAACATTCGCTTAAGTTTATTCAAACAAACTTAGATAACACTCGAAGAGAAGACGGAAAGCGGCTCAGAGATGGTAGAAGGACGCAAGGATGCGGGGGACACAGAGACATCCTGGGCGGGGAGCGGAGACAAAGGAGCCACCAATCAGTCAGGCGGAATAAGCATCACCGCACGAGCCCTCGAACTTTTCCTTCGTCCGTTTGCCCCATTCCAATCTCCTCCAATTACAATGTCCTTTTGTTTTATATATGTGACTAAGTACACAGAGAAATAGAAGGTGGATTACACAGGAATTTGGATTTGTTTCAGTCTGAAGAAATGTAATACCTTTGGAGATTTCGTCTAGAAGTATGCAACAGCATCTATATTGTTGGTGTATTGTGGAACCATACAACAATTCTTGAAACTTTCTTTCTTTTTTTAATGTTTTCTAGTTGTTTTTGGTAATTACTTTATATTTTCGCAGCCTAAAATTGTATTATTTTAATAAACATTTTTTTTTTATATGTTTTAAAAAGGGTGACATAATAAATACCAATTTATAAAGCAATAACATATTAAAATTTAACTTGTATATGTCCTTTAATTCTGTAAAAGTTTGGGACTATGTAAAAAATATTTTTCATCTTTTCTGATAAAAAGAAATTGATCCAAAATTGATTTCTTCGAGTGTAGGAGCCGGGGAGTGAGAGGCAAGCTAAACGCTTACTTTCTCTCTCACTTCGTTGGCCGTTTTTGGCCATTTTGTGTCTGCTACGTTGGCTCGGATTAAATGTATGACCGAGGAGCAGTTCAAAACCATGATTACACTTCAATCTATTTTCTCCTCCGGTCTACTGTCTCCATTTTGTTTTATGTCTCCGTGTGTGTGTTCCGAGCCAGAAGAGGAGCAGCAGCAAAAAAATGGGATTGTGCTGAGAAAAATGCGTTTCAAAGACATATAAAATGTTCGGGGGGATATTGGATATAAACCATTGAATTTAATCAAAAAGGATTTAGGTCTGTGCTCGGCGGCGGCGGCGGGCAGGATGTGCGTGGGCCGCCTCCTTTAAGCCACAATGGGTTACTACTGCTCCGGCTTTGGCTTGACCTTGCGCCTTGAAAAATCGCGCACTCTGCCACGTGCCACCCACTTGTCCTGCTTCTGCTCCTCCTGCTCTTGCCACGCCAGGAACCTCCCACATAAAGCCACCCATTCCGCGATTCCCGGCAAAAGTGGTCATAAACCTAGTAGAGTACTAAAAGTAAGTTGCAGATGCCAGGACATCATGTCCTGATAGCGGAAAGGTTGCTCAATTGCTGCCCGAAATAGTTCGTGTTATTATTATTCAAATCGGAGGGCAAAGGACGAGACAGGCGGCAGGAGCTTAACTTTTTGAGTGCCAGGAACATTTAGGAATGTCAACCCAAGTTCGAGGTAAAACATTTTACGTCGGTGTATTCTCTAGAGATTTAAAAACAATAATTTTCATGTCCAAAAGTGCGCCATAAAATATTTTATGCCGGTTTGTCGTATAAAAAAATTAGGAGAATGTCTATTTAGACCTTAAAAAATTAAAACGTTCCCTCGAAAAGTAATATAAATATTTAAGTTAAAAGCAGGAATTTAAAAAATACTACAAAAACACTAGTTTAGCTTCTGTTGGCCTTTCTATATTATTTTGTTTTTATTTTTAAATAAAACCTATACCTTATTTAATACATTATAATGCACAGGCTTATTATTTTTCCAGACTACAATTTTCCACAATTAAGCCACTGATTTTTAAGCCTCTGGAGGTTTTGGAAACACCCCAAAAAACACTTGTCCACCTGGGCTTTGCGTTGCCAGCTTTTGGGCTTAAAGTGCAAAGCTGCCGCCAGACAGGTGACCCTTGCGCCCCGCTTTCCTTTCCGGAGGCGCAGACGCCATTTTAAATGCTGCACAAAAAAGTGCTTACAGCAATTTGCTGGCAAATGCATAATTAAGTTATTGGCACAACAACGAAAACACTGCAGGCTAACGGAATTATCTAAGCAGAGGACCAGGGGGAAGCGGATGCGGAGGATGCGGCGGCTGTGTGAGCAGGGGATGCAGGGCGTGGTAGAGCACAGGACCAACCAGGGGCAAGGCTAGCAGTCGGGGTATCCTGTCTGGCCAACCACCAGAAGGCACAGGAGCGGAGCGGAATCTGGCAAGCAGTGCGTGCAGCAAATTTGTTAACCGTTCCCCATCCCTTAGACTGTCTTTCCTCTCTTGGACGGACAGCTGGCGGCATCATGCACTTAAAGAAGTTCTTTACTTGACTTTTAGGTAAAGGATTTGTAACGAAATTAACAGATTTCTGTGGGCATTAAAGATCTAAACAGGTGTTCAAAAGTATGCAATCAATCTTTTGACATTAGGTTTAAGGTTCTAGCATTATTTTTTACGTTATTCAAATTGATTTCAATCCGATAGCGATTAGTACTTAGAAAGTATATTATTATTCATTCTTATGTTTTTTAACCCCCTTTTTTCGCTCAGTACTCCCAGCTAAAGTTGTGGAGTTATATTTCCTATGGGCGGTAACCGGTTCCGCCCCTTTTACACACACACTGCAGCCGAGCTGACGGCGATTGCTCAGACGTTATAATTTGTAATCACGCTGAGTGCAGCGACGGCCCAAAAACCAGGCGGGGATGCTCTCGACCAGGCAGGATGGATGGATGAATGTCTGCGAAAGGGGCATGGGCAGGAGCTAGGAGGATAAGCGCCGGATTCGGATTCGGATTTGGATCCAGCAAGTGGTTGTTGACTGCCGGATGCTTAGCAAGGTCTTAGCTGTTATTACGCTCATGTGTCACTTCTACAGTGTGTGAGTCCCGCTCTCGCCTGCTCTCTTTTCCTCTCTATGTATCTGTTGGCTCATATTTTATTCAGCATGTGGTGGTTAGCCGCTTTCGCTCGCACTCGCTGGCCATAGCAGAGGATGCTTTTTTTCGACGTCTGCAGACATTTTGCCAAGTTAATCTCCGGTTTGTTTTCCTGATAATGGGTTTGTCAACGGTACTTTGTGTTGCCCTCTCTTTCTGCCTCTGCCTCTGACAGAGTAGAGTCTGTGTGTGCGTACATCTTTATTAATATCTGCATTTATAAATGCAGTTGTAGCTGTGTGCGTGCTTTATCATTTTTTCTCTGTCTGTCTGATGGACTCTTTGCCTTTTGCAGAGATCCTTGTTTTTGCAGCCTGGCATTTACCCTGTCAGGCGGCAAAAACCAGTGAGAGTGTCAAAAAGAGTCATCGGAATGGATTAGATTGCTCGAATTACCTGGA
This sequence comes from Drosophila triauraria, assembly GCA_014170255.2. Lineage (NCBI taxonomy): Eukaryota > Metazoa > Arthropoda > Insecta > Diptera > Drosophilidae > Drosophila > Drosophila triauraria. The sequence continues at coordinate 12,067,924 of CM024336.1, read as the reverse complement.
ATTATGGGATAAACGAGTGAAATTATTATTGCAGTGAACATTTATTGCATAGAATATTCATCACATATGGTGGGTGAGCAACATTAAATATAGATAAGTGGTGACTTGGGGTCTAAGAACAAAATTACAAGGAATTGGAGACCAATAATATTGATTGCATACTCCTAGATGCTTTTTAAATAGATAGAAAGATCCAAAAATAGGAGTTTGTCTGATAAATAAGGTAATTGGTGGTTTTTAGTGAACAAATGTTAATAATGTTAATAAAATGATCGTTAGGTTAATCATGAGCTTAAAATATGATTTAATTTAAAAATATTGCAAATGCTTAAAATTTTTTAAAAGTAAGGTTATATTTTAAACTTTTTAAAAAGAAAATATAATAGTTATAATAATTTTAGCCTTCTTTAGTTTCTCTTTCTTCTTTTAATTCGATTTAAAAAATATTCCCCCTACTTTCCTGTGCCGCATACACCCTCGTCACGGCGGCTACCCTGCACTCACACCCATCATCATAGCAGGACCTTAAAATGGTGTTGCGTTGCAGACCCGCCCACAAATTTTATCCGGGATCCGCCCCCAAATTAATCAAGCGGCTGTTGCAATTTTGCGGCACGTCTCCATCGCACCATGTGGGATGTGTGATGGCGATTCCTCCGGCTGCAATCTGCTTGAACGGGATCAGCAGCCGCATTGGACACACGAATCACCTGCCGGTGACACAGGGTCGCACCCAATCCTGGTTGCTGGGAAAACACCTGGTCAGCACCGGCCCGGTAGCCGGGATCCTGCAGCTTGGGTGTCCTCGCTGCTGCTGGCTGATTTTGACAAGCTCAATTAGGGCAGCAGCAGCAGCAACAGCAGCGGCAGCGGCACTCTAACCGGATTGAAATCCGGATTGCGGATTGGGATGGAGTCCTCACTGCCAAGCTGTTGTTCTTGCACTGTTTTCGGCCATTATTGGGGGGGTTTTGGCGAAAAGAAAGCGTTTAAATTAATTGCAGTTTTAAGCAGATTGAAACTTGTTAAACAGCGAGCCAACGAGCTTACAATCCGCAGCTGGCGGCAAAGTTTTTACCCAGGATTCAGCAGGATTCTGCAGGATTCCGGGCCACGCACATTGCACCGCCCACACACACTGCACACTTAAGATGATAATCATGTTTACGTGGCGCAAGTTAAATTGCTAACGTAATGGACTAACAGCAGGTGAGGACGACGCCACGCTAGCAGGATTCAAAGGAGCAGCACGACCAGGATCCGGCATCTGCAAGTGCACGGAAAATATAAGAATTTTTGTTATCAGTTTAATAAGATTATTTTCTCTATTTTGGTTCTTAATTCCTATAAAATAAGGCAGGAAAATGTAAGAAGTAAATTTCAGGTAATACTTAAATATAGTTTGCTAAGTCTATGTTGCTGTGTTTAAAAATATCAGCCTTAAAAAATTCACAAACAAAAAGAAAATATGTTTTTCTGAAAGTTAAAAGCTGATTTTGTTTTTAAAAGTTTCCGGCTTTGCGAAAAGGTTTTCCTTAACTTTCCCATACTAAATTTGACGAGATTCTTTTATATTTTAAGAAATTGTATTTCTTGACCGCATTTCTATGAGATTTCCCCTAGAAAGACCCCTATTTTCTCTCTCTGTCTCCGACATAACTGAAGCTCTTCATGCAGCTCATGCGTGCGGTGCTGTCAGCGGCACATTTTGGCTGCTTGCAAGTGGCCAACGCAACCTGGATGGCCCAGAGCAAAAAAAAAGAAAGAAGGAAGCGATTTGGACGGACGTGCTGCGAGAGATGGGGTTCGGGTTCGGGTCCGGGTTCTTTTGCCCGGGATTGAATCCGCTGCTGCTGCTGCTGTGTGGTGTGCGCTTCATTGGACAACTGAATATGCAAATTGAATTGAGCGTATTATCGACAAGGAGGATGAGAAGGAGGAGAGGGAGGAGCGGTTGTGGGCATGGGCGTGGCACTGCAGGTAAGCAGCGCCCGGCGCTTGGCCATCAACATAATCGCTCAAGCCAAGGGCTTTGGCCGGGATTGCTATGACGATGGCGATGGGATCGCTACTTCAGGGGTACTTCGGTGCCCAGTGGGCCAAGATGGTGGCAAATGGTGCACAAAATTAAAATTTTAATGGCCGGCAGCTGATGCTTGTTTGGCTTGGCTTTCGCTTTGGCTATCAGCGCGGTATGGGTGGCCATAGATGAGAATGGGAGTGGGAGTGGGCGGATGAGGATGCGGCTCGGGTTAAGCCAAACAAAAGCTCGATTAAAGGCAAGAGATGCTGCTCTAAAATCATTGCGGTCTGTATATGAATACGGGCAAACTGCTGCATACTTTTCGGCTGCCGGTGAGAAGGGGAAGTGCTGCTGGCTCTCGTGTCTTGAGTGACGGAAAAATCGTTGCATACTCTTGGGCGGCGGTGGAGAAGGTAGCGAAAAAAATGCAGCCTGCTTTTGGGCATGCAGCAAAGGAATCTTGTGAGAAACTTTAGTGAGACTTTCTAAATTAAGCAAAAATGTTTGATATAAATACAAAAGAGGTTACATATTTTTTCTATAAATAATAAACATATTTTTCAAATATTTTGCCTTAAATAACTTGTGCATTTATTGGAGGCCATAAAAAGGATTTGTTTTTATGTAAATAAATCAATTCAGTAACATTAAACTCACTTTTCTTTGTAGAAATCCAATTAAAATCTACATTTTCTTTATAAATATTTTTTTTTGGGTTTCCCATGACTCTAAGGAATGATTTAAATGGAAAAATATACTCTTTATTCATACAAATAAATATGAATTGTGAATTTAGTCAATTGTTAAATGAAATTGAACTAAATTAAAGTCTATCTTCATTTTTTTAATAAATTTAACTATTTTTGGGGATGGCCTTGTTACTATGATGAACGAATTTAATGGAAAATATATGTTTTTTTCATAAAAATAAATATAAAATGTAAATATACTCATTTTGTTTGTTTCATATAAAGATAACCATGTTTACTTTCCAACTTTACCCACAAATTGCAGTGATAAAGAGCTCTCTGCTTTGCTTAAACAAATGCTCTTAGTTGGTTCTTTGTTCTCTTTAACAAAAGTGTGTAAGTGTGTGTGGGATGAGTGTGCACACACACTAAAGTGTCCGGCTGATTGACGCGCGTAAACAATATAATTTTTTTGTGGAAAGAAGAGGCCTCAGTCAACGGCGAGAGCCAGTCGCGAGCGGAATTCCAGCTGGCGCGGAATTAGAACAAACTCAACAAAAGCCGCTACGAACAAACCGAGAGCGAACAAATAAATAAAAAAAAATAATAATAATAATAACACAAATTAGCGCCATGTAAAAAAGTACAAAAACAAGCCGAAAATTGGACAACAACACAGCGAAATATAATATATACAGATGACGTCGTCAATTAGTGCGGCGGTGCAGCAGAGGCGGCAAATGCTGCTCAGCGTTGAGAACTTACGGGGACGCGTTCGTCAAGTTCTGAAATGTGTTATTAATCTTCACATTGAATTTTTGGTAATTGAACGGGGAAGTTTCCCTCAAAATTATCTGAAATTATAACTAATACGTTAGCCACTTAAACTCAGAGTGATACTTGTTATTTTTAATTTTGTATACTTCATTATATGTATCTTCTTATACATATGTTTATGGAATTATACAATATATCTTTGTATACATTATACTGCCCCTTTCTCCCTCTCACCATTCTTATCTGGCCTTTGTTGCACTTCTCTTATCAACCAATCTCCCACAGAATGTTATCAGTTATTTACCAAATACTTTCTGTAAAAGATAACAGACTCACTGAAAAAAAAGTTAAACAAATGAATAACAAGTGTTTTTGGCTATTTCATTTAATTTACAATTTTTATAAAATGTAGCTTTCTTCCAAGAAATGTCCAACCAATTTTGTAGCAAGTTTTTACCTTTATCATCGTCAAATAACTAATTTATCCATTAACCCCTTTTGGCCTTTTGTATCTATGTATGTAGTTGTCGCCATTTCCCCTTCCCTTATCACCTGTTGTTTAACAGCTGGTAGTTGCCGGCAAGCTCTGTTAACAGCTGCGGCAGTGATTTGGAACATGTTAATGCAATTATAGCCCCACTATTGGGAGCAAAATGTTCGAATATTGCGCCGGTCAAGAGGGGGAGTAGTAAATAGAAGGGGTGTAGCCATAGGGGGGTTGGCAAACGGAGGTGGCAGTGATTACTTGCACCGCTAATTAGACATTGTCGGTTCGGCCATAGGCAAGTATGTAGCACAATCGGGGGCAGTAAAATAAGGCGGTTTTAACTTAAAAAGTTCAGGGGCTTTTGTGTAGGCATAAAGGAAAAACCTCTAAGCATAGTTTTGAAAAATATTTAAAATATATGTATATTCAGTTACTATTTTTATTTATTCCTATTGAATTAAATTATTATTTTTTTTATTTATATAAAATGCTCTTCATGTTCCCTTAAATTATTTTTTTATCTTTTAGACTTCTAAAGAATATTCCATATATTCCTATTTTTCCGTTAAACACTATATTTTCAAAGGGGGTGTGTGCCCGTGCCCTTTATGGTAACATGCACCTAACATGGGCTTAGTTGGCCGGGTTTTGAGCTCTCAGTTCCCAGTTCCTAGTTCCCAGTTCCGAGGCTTGGCTAATTGGGCACTAATAGAGAGAGACGCTAGTGACGAGCTCCACCAAAAGATATATTCCAGCTGAAATCCGAGACGATGTGGGCGTTGGGTGAATGGATGGAACGGAGGCTCTTGCTTGGAGGCAGCCAGGCAGTGGGCCAAGTAAGGCTATCAATGACCGTAACGCCGTCACTGTCGCTGTCAGTGTCATTTTCACCGGCACAACCAATGCAAATCGAGCAAAATAAGCGATTTCCAGCTAATCCAATTTCACCTCCTCCTAATCCCTCTCCGAACACAGGTGCTGGAATCCGATGTAGCAGCTTTGCTAGACGAGGTGCGTGAGTTTAACGATGACCATGAGGAGATGCTACGCCTGGACAGGATGATCGAGGCTCTGAGGAACTACAGTGGACCCACGATATGCCACGAGTGGCCCTATCCCCTCATCTTCAAGGGAACCATCGACGAGGCCCATGTTGCGCAAATACTCAATGCCAGCGATCTGGAGCTGGACAGGGAGCTGGAGAAGGTGGACTGCAACCAGCTGGGATCGGGGCTGAGCTCGGCACACAGGCGTTCAAAGCTCAGGTGGTTCTCCAGGAGAAGCAGTCGGAAACGGGCCGATCGATCCAAGGAACTGCAGAATTCCGAAAGACTCGCTGAAACTAGTCCCTCGAAAACATGAACAAAACACAAGGTAGTATAATAGTTTGTATTATAAAATACATTAATTAAGATTTAAGTGTCCAATTTAAACACAATAAGTAAATATAAGTTTAGAGACAAAGAACAAACACTTTTAACAATGTTATAAGTTCATTCTGATCAATATCATGGACTATTAAATGATAAATTAAATGTAATACTTGTAAACAAAGCAAAAACTTTTTTCTTCAGCAAAAGATCTAATTAATAATTACTTTATAATTTGAGATTTTGTAAGGAAAGATAACAAATATGCTTTAATACAAATAATAAAGACTGCTTTGATGTGAAAAGTGTAATATATTATGAATTTAGTTATATAGTAATTTATATATTAACGGGTATCTCAGAGTTGACCACTTACTTGTTGCTTATCAAAACATTATTAGTTTTTTCCATAATTAATAGTCTGCTGCATTTTTAATATTCTATTCTTATCCCTTGATTTATATATTACTCAAATCATGTTAGTATTCATTAACCATTTCTGGTTATTCCATTTACTGCGGTCTCATGTGACTGCGGTTGTCTTCGATATTTGCTTCCACCGCAGATATCTTGCATTGATGATATTTGCGGTGGCAACGGCACATTGATTTTGACAGGAATCGCGAATCGCTACTCTCCGAGCAGCAGGAATCCCGTCTGAATGTGACATTCCCTTCTCATCAAAATTACATTCTTGGCCGCAACAAGTTACCGCGGACTAATTAAAACGATTTCACACGCGACAGCGGCTCTCCTTGAAGGCTCGCCAAAAGGAAAAGTGTAAACAACAAGTGCCCTCTTATTTGATGTCTGCCTTATTAATTATAAATAAAACCAGAAAAGACAAACAACAGAAACAATAATAAAATGCGATTCAGTATCCACTGCGAGTGTGTGTGTGAGTATGCCTGTAAATTATTCATAACGGTATTATCAGCTTTTCTGCGCTCTGCCGACTGATTAAATTGTTCGTCCTTCGGCATGGAGAAGTCCAAGGAAGATGGAGATGGTGTTGCGACAGTGGAATCTACCGCAGGGATCAGACAATTATTTTGAGAGGTTTTTTTCTGGCTTTGGTTGGTAATGGGCTAAGGTAAGGGAAGTGTTATTAATTTAGTAAATACTTCAGATCCTAGAAAAATTTTACAATAATAAGAAATATATCTAAGCTAACAAAATAATTGTTCCAATAAATAGTTAGAAATTAGCATTGTTTTTTAAGAAGGAGATGGTTCTAGTCTGAAGGAATTGACTATCTATAGGTCTTTAAATAAAAATTTGCAAATAATGCATCCTAGTTATTGATCCTAGTCTTTGATAGTTATAATTATCATAGTTAACATATATTAATTTCCTTATTATTCAAGAACTATGGGTTTTATTTCGATAATAAGCGAGGTGTCCGTGTGGGTGTCGTCGGTAAGCTGGACACTCTTTGTCTCTCCGTTGTGCGCGCAATTTATCAACGCGTCCGTCCGGTGGAGTCTCTGTCCCTGTCTCTGTCTGACCCATTCAGCGTGTGGTCAGGGACAATTGCAGCAGAGAGCGCTGTAATTATTAAAAAGTAAATAACAACAACAGCCACCGCACAGCGACAGCAGCAACAATCGCGATAATGAGCACAAGAGCAACGATGTACTAAGCGAAAAAACAAGGGGGAATTTTCAAAGAAAAATATTGCCAAGCCCAACATGAAATCATTGAAAATTATAGAGATCTTTACAAGAATTAAAATAAAATATAAAAAATTATTTCTATAAAAATACCTCAATTTTTCACCCTTAAATGTTTTTTAAAGTATCTTAAAAATATACAAAATAGATTTAGGAACTTATTTAAGCTCTTAAAAAAAAAGAAGGAACAAACCCCCTTTTATTTTTTTTATTAATATTTGTATTTAGTTTTCCAGACATTTCCCTAATAAAACCCCATTTTCCCACAGTGCACACAGCATTGAAAAGTAAAAGTGAAATGATTGCAAAAGGCTGACGCAGAGACAAAGGGAAGGCCAAAGGTTGGACACTATCGAGCGCCGCGCCCTGTCTATCTATTCGAAGCGGTGGCCATGGCGGCGGCGGGACGACAGTCAGCGTGGTGGACATTTTCCATTTTCGCCACGCAAAAGCCTGCAAAATTAATGGGCAACAAGGATGTCCATGGCAGCAGTTGCAGTTGCAGCAGCAGCAACAGCTGCAGCATCACCATGAACAGCAGCAGCTGTAGCCAAAGCAATGGCAATGGGCAGCCACCGCAGCGTCAGTAAATAGCGCTCGGGTTAACAGTCAGCGCAGCGGGATCGGGACGGACCATCAAAGTAAACAATGCCCCCGAGAGCCACAACAGCAATCACAGCAGGCCACCCACCAGCTTTGGCTGAAACGCTGAAAAAGCCCCAAATTGGAAGTCAGAGGTAGCTGCAACTCGATTCGCTATAACATAAAAGTGCTTACCAGGGATAATTATTGCAGGAAAGTTGGAGTAATTAATAAGGAAAAGTCAGCTGTTTGCCTTAAACCTAATTAGAAACAAAGTTTTGGAAATAGTTACAGCTTGAGTGGTGTAATTTTCACCTAGTCCACATGTCGTATGTGTAATATATTCTTATTCCATCTGAAGGTACCCTAAAAGGACCCTCTTTCAATGTCACTTGTTGCCACCTGGGAAAAAGTTCAACGCACGCCAGACCGAGACTAATAACTCGGAATCAAGGCGGTAAGGACTCTGACACATGGCACTCACTGTCAATCAACGTTCGCCAGGTGGCAAAAAGGAGGGTTTCTTTCCAACGGACCTCAGCTCATAAATGCCGAAGCACGCACGCTCTGCGTCGATGCCGACTGGCATCAATTATACGAGAATTGTTGCAGTCTTCAATTGAACTCGACGTCTCCTTTCTCCATTTCAGAACACGACAGCGATTGCCTACTTATTAAGTCTATCTATTTACTTTAAGCCGAAAATCACGCATGTAACAGAGCTAATATAATGTTTTTTATGATTTTCGGGGGCGGAAGTGGGCATGACCAAATTTTAAAACAAACTTGACCTGCGTGCAACCGATTCCAATGTTGTCACCAAATTTGGTAACTGTACCTCTTATAGTCTCTGAGATCTGTTGTTTCACACGGACGGACGGACGGACGGACGGACAGACGGACAGACGGACCATAAATGCAGCAGCACGCACGTCTCTGCGACCATGGCGACTGGCATCAATTAAACTGGAATTGTTGCAGTCTTCGATTAAACTTGACGCCTCCTTTCTCCATTCTGATGGTCGTTGCGGGTCCCAGCGGGCAAATTGCCAGGCGACGAAAAATCCCTCTCCCGCTTTGTGTTCCTTAATTGCTTAGGTGTGTGTGTGTGCACTCAAAGGAAAAATAGAACTTTAACTTTAGGGCAATTATTAAAAATGTTAAATATTTAATTAAGAAAAAAAAAAATTTTCAGCATAGTCTTATTTCTTTAGCACGCAGTATATGTACATGTCGGAACGGCCTAAATCAGACCACTATATCCTATAGCTGCCTAGGAATGACGGCGAAATTAATGTAAAACGATTTTTTCTTTTCTAGAAGCGATCGATCGACTTATGTATGTACATATATAAAAATGTAAAATGTCCGATCTTAATGAAATTAAAACTTATATGGAAATGTAAAATTCTACATGTTAAATGTAAAATTTACACAATTCGATATATTTTCAACATTACCCAAATGGATCGATTTTCAATGATCCAATTACAGACTTTAAGGGTATACAAACTTCGCTTAACTTTTGCATATTTTGCAGCAACAAGATTTGAGAAAAACAACAACGAGACAAGGATACCAACAACAACAACCAAACGTGAATCCATTACGAAGGAAGGTAATTATGTGCCTGTGTTAGCCTAAACCTCCTCTCTGTCGTACTCGCCGTACGCAAATCAAAACTGTTTCTAAGAGCAACAACAACAGCGACATCAACAGCCTTTCCAACAACAACAACCGCAGCAGTGTTGCTACTTTTTCCTGAAAAAAAAATCTTTTTTTGACGGAAAAAACGATCAAAATAAGCCAACAAAAATTTTTTTTTAAAGCTTTTAAAAATGACAGTTCTCCAACACTTTTATTTGTTGCTTTTATTTAGCCGATATGAAAAAATTAATCGTAGTTTTGTTATTGTTATATTATTATTTATAGTATGTATATTAAATAAATTAATCAATGCTTGCAGCTTCTTCCTGATTTTCATACGATTTATAAGTATACGTAATATATGTATACGTATTTTATAAGCTAGACGTCACTCCTTTTTTGGAATTCGTTTAAAGCGACCAAAGTCAGAAATGAGGTATTTTTCTTAAAAATATTCCTAAAAGTAGTCCTAAGTCCTAGTATCGACAAAACAGTATTAGTAATACTTGTGGGCATACTAAAAAAAATTGTAAAAATGTATTTAACAAAAATAAAAAGCCAGAATTCCCGCTGCCCGCTGATTGTAAATATTCTAGCATATGGTCTTTTTAAAAAGCCAGATTTGACGGGAAAAAAGCTAATTTGGCAACACTGAACTACAATATCAACATGGAGCAACCGCCATGTAAATCCACAAAATGGATTCTTAATGCAAACGACTTTTCCCTTTAATTGCACACGACGGCCAAGGTGAATGGCTGAAATCTGAGGGCATCGCAGCTAACCGTTTGGGAAAAATCCGGGGGAAAACCTCTGCTGGCGGCGAGCGACCACAAAGGAAATTGCAATGGCAGCTAGGAAAGTCTGTTGCTCGAAGTTGAAGAGGGACACTTCAGTGACCAATGGTTATTAAGCAGACTTAAAGTTTGTAAAACCATATTTACTATGAATTTAAATATTTGGTATTCTTTTTGATAAAAAGCACCTTAAAATTACATAGAAATATGTAGGTTTAGGTAAGGTTTCAGCATTCCTGGAAAGAAAGAAAATCCTCTAAAACAAAGTCTCAAACTAATAAACAGACAGACAACTTTCTATTAAAGTTAAGTGAGGAACTGCCCCAAAAGCGCATTAAATAAAAAAACTAAACCACAGCGCTAAGGTGGAATAGGAACAGACAGTTGTCTCCCAAAAACCACCGCCAAAACAGTGAATGTATAACCCGAATAAACAAACTAATAAAACGGACCGCCTACATGCCTGGATCCAAGCGAACAACAACACACTCGAAGAGCACACAAATTCCATACCTATAATATATGTATATATAGCTACATATGTATCTGTACCACAAAGGACTGAATGCCGAATAACAAGCAGAAAAAAAAATTACCAAAAATCAACGAATAGGGGAAACAGGGAGATTCAGCTGAAGTGGAGCAGCCGCTCCGCTCTCATTTCCATGTCCATCAAATATATCTAGTTGTGGGTCCGCCAAAAGGAACTGAACCAAACCAAAGCAAATCCATAATCCGTCGAAGAGAGTTGAATGCACTCGCAAATTAGATAACCAGAAACGGGTTACTAGTGCTAAATTCAAGAATTTCTGTGACTTTGATTTAAATGAAATTCTATAGCGCGCCAAACGTGTCAGCCCTGGTTTTCTATTCGACAAGTCGACTATAGCAGCCCTGCGACCTCGATCGATAACAATGCAAAATATATCGATGAATAGAGCTTTTCATTAGGACTGAATTCTGGATAATTGCATCTGAAAAAAGATGCTGCATTTAAATTGAGTATTTTTGGGCCAGCCATATCTAAACCAACACTTTCATTTACATTTATTCGATTTTTGTGGACTTACTCGATTATTTCTGTTATGATCCGCCTATTGCAGTGCTATCGTAGCCTATTATCACCACTAGCCGCCAAAAATTTAAATCTGGAGACAGGAAAGTAAACTATTTCAATACTATTAACATCAAATTTAATAAAACAAAAACTATGAAAATACTTACAGGAACGTACGACTATGTCTACTACATCCGTAACTCTATCAAGAAGGATCTGGGGCTCTAAGGTCCAGCTAAAAAATCCTACTGAGAAGATCAAGGACACACCGAGGTCTAGCCCAGAAATCACCTGTATTTGCCTGGACTGCAGCTTGGCGGAGTAATCCCAGCCAACTGGCTTTTGCTCTTCCGTAGGAGACTGCTTTGATGTTAGCTCATTGCTAACTTATTAAATAATGTCTGTGTAAGATTTCCCTGATCCATGACTCAAGATCTTCTGTGCTCGGCGTACTGAGACACATCGAACTGGAACTTCCAGTTTTTAAGCAAAATAAACAAATGTAGGCGGTAGGCGGTAAGATCGTTTTCAAGCATCGATATATCAATTTGTGTGCACTGGGGAAAATATTCTGTAATTGAAAAAATCTACTTATTATATTTGTTCCTAATTATACTCATTTTTTAATTATATAAAAATTACATTGAAATGTAACATTACCCAGTTCATAAAGTTAACTTTTATTTCTACCAATTTCGTTTAAAATTTGTTTAATTTTATGAATAAGTTTAATAATTCATAAGCTGTAATATATTTTTAGTAAATCGATGTTATATTTTCGCCAGCGTACTTTATTTAGAAAACCTATAGGTACTTTTTTTAGTGTCTCAGGCTATTTTATATATATTTCCGAATGAGCTGGCCTTTTTTGCTTGGCAAGCAGACTGAGTTAATTTATTTAGATCTTTTCTTGTCCACGTAAGTCGTCTGTCATAGAACATTTCAAAATAAATCCGAACAAAAAAAAGCGGGAAACTGATTTATTATCACACTACGACTCGGAGTTTTTTGCTCCAGCTCAGATCTTGTATCTTGGCTAACAAACAAAAAAAATAAAAACAAGAGCGGAGCAGTCTGTCATGATGATAGGTCTTTTTGTAGCACGTGAATTAAGAGCCTTTGTATTATTTTTGGAAGAAAGGAACTTTTACAGAATCAACTTTATCGAAATATAATCTTGAAAGAGATCTATAATTTATGATATTTAGTACTGATGGATTCCTGACACTGATGATCATTACGACTTTATTTAAATTATTTCTAGGGAAAGATGTTCTTAAAAAGTGAATATTTATTTCATGTTTATATTAAAAAATATATGATTCATTTAAAAAATAATCAGCAATCCCTTTTATTTTCTTTTTATATATAAAAACGATATCGAAATACCATCTGTAGCTTTCGATATAAAGTCTTTGGCAACTTTTATACTTCGCTGATAACATGAAATTATTGCCGTAAACAATGCGATGTTCAAGATTGTCAATTACTATAGGAAAGATGGCGGACTCTTGTTGAACATGTCGCTCAGATCGGCGATAAAACCATTGCGATCTCTGCCAGCGTCGTCTACTGACTCAGCTAGCTGACATTTTACAGCAGCTTCCGCCACGATTTTCTTCTTTATTATAAAAAACTAACTTCACGTTACGCATACGCCCCGGTGGCAAGTGCAAATATTAAACATTATATTAGGACGCTCAACGGGCAGCAAATACAAATTCGCCGAAAGACGTCACTGAAGGCGAACGTACGCCTCCTCCGAAACTGATAAGGAGTTAGTGCTACCATTGTTGGCCAACCCAAATATTATTAAAAACCGGCCAAAAGCGGCACCAAAGACCCAAAAGATAGACTCAGGGGCCATCCCAGAACATTCGTCTGTCATCGCTTTAAATTTAGACGACAGGCACTTGAGACTCCGCCAATCAAGTCCAAGCTAGATAATCGCCGTAATAATACTACACGTTTTTAATTTCGATTATTTGCAGTTCTATTTGCGATATTTGCTCACTTCTATTTGCATAGCCCAGCGCCATGTTTTCTTTTTTTTAATTAATTAAACTTTTCGCTTGTTTTTTTTTTTTTTGTGGACTCTGACGATCCAAACACAAGCAACTGTCTACTGCCTGGCAGATGTTTTACCAGAGATAAAGAACTTACCACCTCAGCTCCCCCGGAGACACTCTGGTGATAAAGGTGACTCATCTGCATCATTTGCAGGTGAGATAAATCCCAAGACATACGAATCGAACCCTATCACGTGCTAACTAGGACCTCAAAGATTACGCAAATGGATATGCCAATATTTGTAAGCAAACACGAAATCACATTGCCAGCGACCCATAAAAATCGGTGCAAACAAAACAATATAACCTCTAAAACGGGCCACAAGTAAGCAACACCTTCGCCGGATCCGGCCAAGATCGGCGGGGGCCGTGGCAATGACTCCGGTAAACACTCAGGCAGCGATAAGCAGGGCTCCTGCTTCGCCTGAGTAATAGAACCAACCACAAGTGCTTGTTGTTTGCTTTTGGCAATGCGAAGAAATAATTAAATAAGCCTTCTTCTTGTTAAATATTCACAGATCAAATTTGCTCAGCCACGAGAACATTTCATTTAATTAAAGTTCCCAAAATAACCCCTTACACGATAAGAGGTGAGAAATTGAGAAAAATCCGAAGAAAAGGCGAGGGACTGACGCAGGTAGAAAGCGGGATAATATGTAGAGCTTCAAATAAAGATAATTTTGAGATGAAACTAAAATTCTTTTGAATTTTCTGAAGCCAGGAAATCTTCTGATCTATAAAAATAATAGTTAAATATGTTTCCTTTGTAAATAAATATCTATGTTCTTTCCTTTTTCTCCTTGTTACAGCCTTTGTTTATGAGTTAAATGATACGTTATACCTTTTTATAGATAGGCAAAACTCACCGAGTTAATCTACTTAATCTCTTTTTAAATCTTAAAAACATTACTCTCTCCATCTTATAAATATTTTCTCCCAGTCCAGTTACCCGCATTTATTCTCTCAGAACCGAAGTACCATCGTTAAATGTCACTAAATAATAATTATGATTAACTTTCCCACATTGCTGCACAAATTAAATCATTTTTCATGCGATGAGTACAACATTAACAGCATCCACTTAACATGGAAAATTAAATACAAATAAAATTCGCGTATTGCACTCGTGCTTACCGCTCAAAAATGTCTCGTAGATCACTGGCGAGTAAATCATTCAAACATAACAAGCCACAATCACAGATCCACTCAAGTTTCGGGCTACTGTCCGGCTGGGCCAACTAATTGTGTTTGACAAAGCGATATTAACTCATTCCCCTATGGGCCATTTGTCATATATTCAATTATTGTCACACTCTTAATTCTGTGTCACGTCGCGGCTTTAGCTTCGCCGTCGGCGTCAGCTCATTATTATTAACGTTATTATTTGGGCCTTATTATCTGGGAGTGGCTGCGGGCGAGCTTATCCGACCTCAGAGCATAATCCCTTGGCCCGATCGTTCAACCAGGAGGATCACAGCTCGTCTGATAAGAATTAAATAGTTTGTTTCGCTATTGTTTGGGGGTTTGTTGAACTGGGATTGGAGGTGTCGGAACCCACTGGGATTCGATCATCCGCGGCTGGAGTGGAGCGAAACCCAAACAAGGTGAGAGCGTGTGCAAACATTGCATTACAAACTTAATTAGAAGTGTGCGGGTGCGGGTACTATTAGACACTTGAGCAAACAGGCAGTCATATGGTCTGTGGAGACCCCTTACTGATCACCGATCACTGATCACTGCTCACTCCGAGGTATGCTAATGCCCATGTGCCTGGAAATAAGGCAGAAAAAGTGTAATGCCTTCATAAATGTTACAAATGTTACGATTATTTATTCTGATTCGATGCATTTTCTATTATGGCTCCGATACCGGTTTGCTAACAGACGCAACAGCGATGCTTCCGATTTGTGCACAGCGGAAAACATATAAATAATTTAGCTGTAAGTCATAATTTCAATTAAAAGATAATTTAACTAAATAAATATTTTAAATGTTACCAAAACTTTACTTTATTGACGTTGAAAAAAAATAATTATGAACTAAAGAAGGGTAAGAAATTAGATCTGGAAAGAACTGTATCGATGTTTTCGATATTCACGGATACAAAAATCGATTTTAAAGCAATAATCATTTTTGTTTTTGCAGGGGGTTCAAATTACCCACCCTTATTTTTCTGATATAAAAAATACCTTAGACTTTAGACTTTAAATTAGTTTAAAATTAATGTTTCTATGATTTAGATATGTTGGTAAACAAATATCGATTTTTAATCGATTAACAACGATGCTCTACTAGGATTACTAATAAAGAGAGAAATTTCTTGTAAACTATGAGAACTTATACCTTTCTTGACTTTAAATTAGTTAAGTTTACAACATTATAAATACTATTAATTATATCTATGAAATAATCTACCTAAAAGGCATTAAAACACAACGAAAAGGCTAGAATTTTTATAAAAAATAAATCTCCTAATAAGTGACATTAATTTCTCCCAGTGACAAACGCACGCGGGTGATCGTACTTATATCTAGTATATGGTCTATGGAATGCTTATAAGTGAGGCGGTCCCCAATCGACCCTGCGCTATTGCCTTCCAGCTCTTGACCAGCCGCCAGCAATTGCTACTGTTCCCTTCGAGTGGGAGTACGCGGAGTGGAGTTTGGCTTGGAACTGAGAGCAGTAACCAAAATATTACCTAGTCTTATCAGTAACCAAAAAAACAACGCAACGCTGAGATCGGAGACGGAGCCGAGGGCTAGATCGTCGTAGAATCGCCCACGAATCAGTGCTGTTCGGCAGCGGAGCGGACTGGGAGTCGAGTCTTGCGGGTATTTCTGGGGGGCGCAAAATCGGCGCGAACTCAAACCGCCGACGACCGGGGAACGGAGCAACTGGCACTCACTCACTCACTAGCTCGCTCGTCCTCCACAAAGCTACAGAGTGCAATTAGGAAAATTCGTATAACTACAAATCAAAAGCGAATAAAAAACAACGGTCGAGGTGGATTTGCATTAATTGCCAAGTGAATGTGTGAAGTGAATGTGTTCGCGAGGAGATCGTGTGAAACATGAGCATATAATTTAACAAGTCAACGGAATTGAATCATTTAGCCAACGACCACGACAGAAATTAGTTGTGATTCCTGCAACAAAACAATAATAAATAAAATAAAATATGCAGCCTGTTGGCCTGAGTAAAATATTGTGGATTACGCTGATCTTCAGCGGCTGCCTTAAAGCCTCTTTGGGGTAAGTTTGAATCAGTTTTTGACGGGGAAAACCCCCAGTAGCAGCCATGGAAACTTTAGATAAATCATTCAAATTGATAGGTCCAAAGTCCTGAGATAACACACCTTCTTTTTTGCAAGAACTCTGTCTAAATTTAGCTTAAATGTTTTTTTGTTCTTTTCTTTTTTGGCAGCAAGAGAAGCAAGTAACTTTCCAATGAGATGAACAAGTATAGCAGAACAGCATAGAAAATATTCATTTGAGAATTCACAGAGGTAGATAGATGCTTTTTGATAAAGACACTTGAAATATGTATGCTGTCTGATAATGAAATTGAAATCTTACCATCTTCAAAAGAAAATGTTTACATGTGAGTACTGATAAGGAAATAGGCTTACGCATGACCAAAAATTGTTGTTACTTTTGCTAATAAACATTTCCTGTCCCTGGGAAAATTTCAACAACTTGGTATCAGTCATGGGAATAATTCTTTACCAATAACCAGTTACCTGTGGAATTCCCCCAAAGCCCCTGATAAATCTCCAACGATTTGTGCGGAAATAAATCCTCAGGCGACCTTAGATTAGAATTTTAATTACGATTTTTCCCGAATGCGCAGCGAAAATTATTTACAGTCGGCATTTGGCATTGGTCTTTGAAGTGCCCGAAAGGGTCGAAGCTCTGGTGAAAATCTTATCGAAAAAGTTCAAGATCGGTGAGCTTATATCAATAGGTTTATAATTAGTTTTCTGTTGTGGAGGAGCAGGTCAATTGGATTAATTTCCTTGGCTTGCGCAAGCAAATAATTAAGCAAATGGGCAAATAAGCTGGAAAAAACAAAGTAAAATGCAAGTTAAATAGGAAGCCAGCGCCATAGGAGGGAACACATACCATTTCCCTATTATTTATATTTTATTTAGCCATTTATTTAGCTGTTTGACGATTTAAGGTAGCTGCAAATTAGCTTGCACAGCTGCTCAGGTGCTCAGGCCCTGCACTTACCTGTAAAAGTTAAGACTTATGGGAGGTAATTTTGATGGCCCCTTTAAGTAAGCCCTTATTTTCATTATATTTTCAAGGAAATACTAGAAAGTAATGCCAGTTTTGAAGAATTTTAAACGAAAATTAAACTTTAAACTACCAATAAATATGATTTATAGTTATCATGATTTTGGAACTAGTATGTTAATTTTTATTAATTTATTTTAAGGGCCAACCAAACAGACGACGACTGTCCATCGTTGTCCGATGCAGAGAACCTTCAGCAAACGCAGCTCATCCAGCGCTTGACCCATGTCTGCCGCTATGATCGTCTCGAGCGGCCCATAGGTAAGGACACTCTCTTTAAAATATGAATCTCCTTTCTAAGCATATTTCCTCAACCCAGTATACGATAACGTGACAACGGCACGGCTGCCCATTGTGGTGAGGACACGGATCTACGTTTACTTCCTGCAGAATCTCAACTCCGACCTGCTGCAGTTCAAGATGCATGCGCTCCTCCAACTGCGGTTCCAGGACAAGCGTCTGGCCTTCAAGAACTTCCAACCCAGCCGGACCGAAAACATTTTGGGCCAGAAGCATCTCAGCGAGCGTCTGTGGCTGCCGCACATCTTCTTTGCCAACGAACGCGATTCCAGCATCCTGGGCACCGACGAGAAGGATGTTCTCACCTCACTGTCGCCCGATGGCAACGTGATCATCTCCACGCGGATGGAGGCCACTCTGTACTGTTGGATGAACTTTAAGAAGTTTCCCTTTGATCAGCAACTCTGCTCCACGGTCTTGGAGAGCTGTAAGTCCGTCTTTGGAGGATTATAGTTCAAAAATAATATTTATTTTTCCTCTTAGGGATGTACAACACTTCCGATTTGAAGCTGGAGTGGGAGGATCATTCGCCCATCTCCTTCGATCCCGAAATGAGACTCACCGAGTACAACATGGCCCACTACTTTCACAACACCACGGTGGTCCAAGCGGATAGCTACAACCTGCGGCATGGAGCCTTTGGTATGTGACTCTAATGTTCCTTCAAGGATTTCTTATAACCCTTCGGTATTCTTCGATATACCCTTAGTGGGCAACTACAGTTCCCTGAGCTTCACGGTGAATCTAAAGCGTGAGATCGGCTTCTATCTGCTGGACTACTACCTGCCCTCCATGATGATCGTGGCCATATCTTGGGTGTCGTTCTGGCTCCAGGCCGATGCCTCTCCTCCGCGCATTATGCTGGGTAAGCATTCTTTGCAGGTTTTCTCATAGTTTATTATTCATTTTATAATTATTTTGTACTTATAGGAACCAGCACCATGCTATCGTTCATCACTCTGTCCTCGTCGCAGAGCAAGACCCTGCCAAAGGTGAGCTACATCAAGGTGTCGGAGGTGTGGTTCCTGGGCTGCACTTTCTTCATCTTCGGCAGCCTGGTGGAGTTCGCCTTTGTGAACACTATTTGGCGCCGGAAGGAGAACATCGAGTTGAAGAAGGTCAACAGCAAGTACATAATCAAGTCGACGCTGACACCGCGACCGGCACGCCGCCAAATTGGCGGAAGTCTGAGCAACGATTCCAGAGCCAGATCCTGCTCCAGCCTGGACAACATAGTCTCCAGCACGGAGAGTGTGCGGAATGGCAATGGCAATGTGAATCAGGGCTTCAACAATTACCTGACTGTTCATGTGAGTATTAGCTCTTCTTTAAAACAAAAATATTTTAATAATATTCTTCCTTAGCCCAATTTACCTATCATCAAGACCGAGTGCGCCGACACAGTGTCCATTTGCAGTGAGCGAATGAGCAACGATCATATTGTGGACGTGGACAAGGATAAAAAGGACACGCCGCCCACTTTTACCACAATGACGCCGCAGGAGATCGCCATGTGGATCGATCGGCGTTCGCGATTCCTATTTCCGGCCATGTTTCTGGCCTTTAACGTCTTGTATTGGACCTTTGTCTACGTATTGTAACCAAAAACGACGAAGTGTCGTTGCAATTATTGTGAAATCTTGTCCATTTGTGTAGTCCTTTTTACGCAGATATTTATTACATTGTAAGATGCATCATCTCATAGCTGTACAAAATGTTGATCATTTAATATATAATGAAAATGATATAATAATCTGAGATATAACTTGACAATTTTTTAAGTTTATCGTTTGATTGGCTAAAAGTTTGGACATTTCTAGCAAAATTTGTTAAAAGGTTGGATTCTTAAATTATTATTACAGAAATTTGAGAATAAAATAACAAATTTAAAATAATTTAAAATAAGTTGTACCAAAGAGTAGGCAGGGGTTTTACATTTAATTTGTAGCTGTTCTTGAACATTATTTGGTGATTTTACTTGAAAGCATATAACTAAAAGGAGTCTCTCAAAATTGCAACAGATTTTCCTAGCCGAAATATATCTTACTAGGAAATGTACGTAAATCTTTTTGAAATAAAAAAAGAATTGTTTTATCCTCCTATGTTCCTAGCGATTTTTTAGGCTAATATTTTATAATATAAATTATAATATTTTTAACAAGATCTAGAAGGAAACAGAAGGGACTACAAAATATTTATAAATAAGTTTTATTTGCCTTTATTCGGTTTCTAAACTCTAAAAACAACGTTCAAACTGATTTATTAACGGAAATCATTTGGAATTCAAACGAATAACTTGGTTCGAGTCCGTGACAAAGCTCTCGCCTTGGTGTAAGTCAATGATGAGCTGGCAATTTTTCCTCGAAAAGTGTGGCAGCGCCACATTTTGTTATCGATTATTTAATCGATTACCTAATCAGTACTTTTTAAAGGTTTTTTATAAACAATACATAGTTTTGGTACAAATACACACATGCGGAAGTGTACCGTAGTTGACAATTTTTGTCAGTGTAAAACATTTCTTGTTGATTTCAAATTCCAAATGAAAATTTAACTTGTCGTCGAAAATCCGAGATACGCATAAAGAAGTTTTAGTTCAAAAAGAACCCGCTCCGTTAAAATGATTTAAAATGGCGAAAATATCAAAATATATACAGATTTTTTGAATTTAGGGGGAAATATCGACTCTGAGATTTTGTAGGGGGAAACAAAATTTTCATCTGGCAACACTTCTTTTGCTGGCGAATTAGTGGTCACACGATTTTCCAGCTGTTTTCAACTCGCGTCTTTGTTTTCTTGTTTTTAATTGCAAATTCCCCGACCCCCGCCCTGTTTTGCCATTAAGATGAGCTCCTGGCGTGATAGCCTCACCAGCATCCCGGGCACAGTGGCGCATATCATCAACGAGAGCGCCAATAGCCTGCTCTCGCACACCTCCTCCTTGTCAGGAGCAACAGTTGGCTCTGTGTTCTCTGGCGGAGGATCTGGATCCGATGGGGGCTCCGAGGAGGGTGCTCCGCAGGGCGAGTACCGGGCGCTGCCCATTCCCGCCTCGCTGGTGCGTGAACAGTGGCGCCTGATCTTCACCAGCGACGCCAATATCCAGGATCTTCACGCGGCCATTGCCCACTGCCGGGATCTTGTCCTGCTGAGCGAGGAGCTCAGTGAGGAGCGCCGCTGGCTGGTCCGGCACCTGGTGGACCTGCGCTTCTCCCTGCAACAGATGGAGGAAGCCCAGGAGCAGCAGTCGCTCTCGTCGGACATTGTCCTGATGAATGCCATTCGGGCGGTTGTGGGCCATCACTTTGTTCCGCATCACCCGCACCACGGCAAGCGGAGTCGCCTACAGGCGGCCGCCAAAAGAAACTACTGCGATCACTGCACCGCCATTATCTGGAGCGTGGTCCAGGCCTCGTACGTGTGCAGCGACTGCGGGTATTTGGTGCACCAGAAGTGCATTGACAGCGTGAAGCGGGTGTGTGCCCACGTCCTGGTCTCGGAGCGCCAGCATCCCGTCGCAGAGATCTGTCCAGAGATTGGCCTCGCCGCCCAGGGATACAAGTGCGCCGAGTGCGGAACGCTGCTTAACCTGAGTGAGTTCTACTCGTGAGAAGAAATTTCTTCAAAATATTCAATGAATAATTCTTCAACTGCAGAAAACTCTTGGATAGAACCACGTCTGTGCGACTACAGTGGCCTGTACTTCTGTCCTCGTTGCAATTGGAACGATAGCAGCTTCATCCCAGCTCGCATAATCCACAACTGGGACTTCTCGCCCCGTCGAGTTTCCCGCACGGCGCTCCAGGAGATCCGGCTGTTCCTGAACAAACCACTCATCCGTCTGGAGGAGGACAACCCGAAGCTATTTGTGTTCGTCGAGAAGCTGTGTGCTGTGAAGAAGCTGCGCCAGAATCTGGTGCACATGCGTCACTATTTGGCCGCTTGCAGGATGGCCAGCGATCAGAAGCTGGTGGACCAGCAGCTAGGCGTCCGGCGACACCTCGCGCAGTCTAACGAATTTTATTCGCTAAATGACTTGACTCAGGTGGAGTCCGGAGCCCTCACGGAATTCCTGCAGGCGGTGTTCAAGGCCTTCGACGACCACATACGATCGTGTCCCATGTGCCTGGCACAGGCATACATCTGTGAGATCTGTAGCAACAATGAAGTGATCTTCCCCTTCGACGATGGCTGTATCAAGTGCGATCAGTGCAACTCTATCTTCCACCGGGTCTGCCTCACGCGCAAGAATATGATTTGCCCAAAATGCATTCGCATCCAGGAGCGACGCCTGCAGCTGGATCGCATGAAAAGCACGGAGGAGGACGGTGTCGAAGAAGCCACCGACGATGAAGGGGCTATCGCGGAATAGCTTTTTGAATTTCAATTCGCTCGTATCTGTGCTGGTTTTTAATGTTGTCATATGTACATAGGGTATAACCAAAATATATATATAAAACTACTATTACAATTAAGATTAAGGCTTCCCTCTCACTTGTCCTTTTTTCCGTATTTCTCCCGCTTGTGGAACTTCCTGGGATTTATGCCGTAGGCCTTCAATCGATCGTCGGTTATGCCACTCGAGTTTTTGTTCATTTTGTTTTTCGCCTTAAAGTTATCGGTTTTCTTTACTGGAAAGGATCCGCTGGGCTTGTGGTCCGTTTTTTTGAAGGGATTATCCCCCGTGGCATTTCTGGGAGCTTGTTTAGGGTTTCCTTGTTGTTTATTACCCGGAGGTTGCCCTGGCCTCGCGTTTGGTCTATTTTGTTGCTTATTAAATGGATTATTTCCATTAGTTTTTTCAGATTTTTTAGACGCGTTTTCAGTTTTCTTTTCTATTATATTTGGCGATTGACTTTCCATTCCATTTGCTGTAGTTTTGGGCGCCTTTTTGTTTTTGCTGAAAGCATTGTTGATCTTGTTCTTTTCACCTTTATTTTGGGATTGCTGGGCAGGACCATTTGATTGTGCACCTTGATCCTGTTTGCTCTTTTTAGGAGCAGGAGAATCGCCATTCTTTTGGCTTTCATTTGCCTCATTAGGCTTGTGCAACTCCTTAGGTTCCTCTTTAGGGATTTGTGTGGAAGTGACGGCAGCTGCTGCAGCAGCCTTACGTTTCAAACGTTTCCTCTTTGATTTGGATAAAGCTTCAGTTGGGATCTGAGTCTTTTCAACTGAAGCAGGCGTTTCAGCAGCTGGTGGGGCACTTGACGTTTCTTCTGATTGCTGATCCTCATCATCAGAGCTGAAAAAGGATAAGTTTTAGCCGTAGTTATAAAAAAAATGAGTAAAACTCACCCTTCACCATAAAGACTTTTGAAAATCTTTCGTTTAAGCTCTTCATTTTTGGCCTTCATCTTGTACAGACGCTGCTCCTTTTTTTCGACATGTTCCGGCCGCGTTTGGACAGCCTTTTTGAGGCTGGCCCACTGGTTAAGCTCCTTGTTCTTGGCCAGCAAGATCTGCAAAATAAAACACACAATAAGCATACCATTACATTTTCTTCTTCGTCTTCGTAGTGAGTACGTACCTCCTCTATCGTCAGACCAAAATCATTGGGAGTGGTTTCCACGTATTTAAAACGACACGGCAGATCTCCGACGATATCCTCGCAGTCCAATTGGTAGTACTCGTCGATGTACTCCGCGTACGTCTTCTCATCTTCCGGATTGAAGGCTGGCTTTTCGGCCTGGATCATCTCCATGAAACGATTCCGCCTGCCCTTGCGGCCCTTTCGACTGCGCGTGCTCTCGATGAGCTCCTGTTGGAGTTGCTGCTTGGAAGTGGACGGATCGTAGTCGCAGTCCATGTTGAAGTCATCGTCCTCACAGTGCCCTTCGTAATCCTTATCGTCTGCGTCTGTGTGCTGCCTGGGGTCGTAGTTATCCCAGTCTTCCAGCACCAACTCATCGATGTCCGAGGGGCACTCTGGCTTCTCCTCGCCCTCGTCCACGTTGTAGTACTCGTCGTCGAAGAGCTCCTGCATGCGTCGATCGTGGGCAGCCGGATCGAAGTCCTCCTCTAGTTCGTCGTCGCGGAAACCGAGCTCATCATTGCCGGTAACAGCTTTAAGTTTACGTATCTTTTCCTCGATCTCCTTGCGTTTCATCTCCTTGATCAGGTCGAGTTCCTTCATCTTCTGCTGCTTCTCCTGCTCCTTGCGCTCCTTCAACTCCTTGCGTTTCTCCTTTCTCTTGTCGTCCGTCCGTCGAATGGACTGCTCCACGGTGCGCGGATAGCGCTTGATGAAATCTGCATCGGGTTCTTCAAAGCGGAAGTTAAACTTGTGCTCAAACTCCGCCTGCTTCTCCAGTTCCCGTTCGTCCTCAGATAGAGGAGCAGTTTCGCCTACGATCTCATCGTAGGTGGGAATGGCGGACTCATCTGTGTTGGCATAGCCCTTGTTAAGGATGTAGTCCCTGAGGAAGCTCTCGCCCTGCGTCAGTTTGCTACTGTTCCAGTACTGCTTCAGTGGCTCAAGCTGCTCCTTGTCCTTTTGCTGGATGTCCTCCTGTTGCCCCGCCAACCACTTGGCGAAGTCCGCCTCCTCGGCCTCCGTTTGCTCCTTGGTCTTGCTGCGCTTTTTGAATATGCCGCCGAACTCTTCGTCCTCGCCATCATCATCTTGGTTCATTACGCTCCGGAACTCTGCCTTGAGGCGTCGCTCTTCCTCGACGGCGGTGGGAGACTGTGCCCGCTGAAATTCCTCCTCCTCCTTCTCCTGCTGCTCGTCATCCGAGCTCTCGAACTTGCCATTGTGCTCGAGAATTACTTTCCTTTCATAATCCTTCAGGGTGACCGGTTTGGATTTCTTCTTTTTCTTGGGAGAAGACTCCCCCTCCTTGTCCTTCTCATCGCTGGAGGGCTCACTGAAGAATCGCGTGTCCTTATCGTAGATTCGCGGGTCTCTGCTCTTCAGGGATGAAAGCGTCTTGAAGAAATCCTGGTCAAACTTGGGGTCCACCTCATCCTCCTCGGATGACTCGCTGTCGCTGTCAAATTCAGATTCCGAAACGTCCAGGCCCCGATCTTTATCTACAGAAATAAGAACAATTTAGAAATTGTGCAATGAGCGAAATGTTTGAGGTTTACATTTCTGGAGGAGCTCCTTTTTTCGCAGGTTGTTGTAGGTCTTGGCATAATCCTGGTTGGTGGTCAACTGCAGATCGTCTCCTTCATCATCGGAGCCGTCGAATAGATTATTATTCATAGTATTGTTTATTTTCCCGGATTGCTTTATAAACTCTCTTCCTTCCACACGTGTTTACGGTAACAGTGAATGTAAACTAACAGAACCCCTGTTATTGCTAGAGATGTGCGAACGAAAAGAGTGATTTTTAAGCAAAGACGTGACTTCAATGTAAATAAATAATAATAACGTTGTTGGATAAAATATTTAATACCCAAATGTGACGTTTAAATAATTTATTTTGTACGGCATTTTGAAAATACTACTCAAGCTAGAAATAGTTATTAATTTGTATTTAGTAATTACTTACAATCGTGACCCCTATCGATTAAGTCATCAAAGTTTTGTCATACCTAAGATTTTATATTTACAATTTTTGCAAGTTTTGTAAGTTACCGTAAATCGTAAGCAATTTAGCAACATTCCAAATAGATGGAAGAGACACCTGAACCACAGGCGGCCTTGAGCACCTCATCCTCCTCCACGCCCGCTGACAAGGACTCCTCCAAGAGTAAGATATCCCCACCTTTTTCTGCTATCACAAAGGTGTTATCATTCTTTCGGGGGCTTGTTATCTCAGTTTGTGTCCTCCTCAACGCCACGGGAAATGTCCCCATCATCAAGAAGCGCACATGGACCGTGGATCCTAATAAAACCGTCAGCTGGATCCAGAAGTTCATCCACAAATACTTGAAACTGGACGCCAACGAGCAAATTGCAAGTACCTTTTAAAACCTCACCCAGAACGCCTATCTCATCTCATCTTTATACTGCAGTTTCTCTACGTTAACCAGACGTTCGCCCCTGCCCCAGATCAGATAATCAAAAACCTGTACGAGTGCCACGGGACAAATGGCAAGCTGGTGCTCTATTACTGCAAGAACCAGGCTTGGGGCTAAATCGACACGCACTGTACTTGGCTAAATCTTAAGTATTTATTGTGTATTTTAATTAATGTGAATAAGCTGATGTTCCGAACTCGATTTCACACTTTATTTCCCCCAAAACGGGGGCCTAACAATTGTATTTAAATGAATATTACAAATGATCTAGTCTCCACGCAGAGCCTCCAGCTCGTCGGCAGCCTCTTTGGATACCCTGTGGTACTTGGCCAC
This sequence comes from Drosophila triauraria, assembly GCA_014170255.2. Lineage (NCBI taxonomy): Eukaryota > Metazoa > Arthropoda > Insecta > Diptera > Drosophilidae > Drosophila > Drosophila triauraria. The sequence continues at coordinate 12,041,851 of CM024336.1, read as the reverse complement.
CGAGGGTCGGTAGTAGTAGGCCTGGTAATCGTTGCGCTCGGACATCTTACGGCGCACTTGCTCCTCCAGAAGGCTGTAACAATAAACAGGGAGAAATTATAGATGGGAGTGGTTTTTAGAGGATCTTCTAGACTTGCCGAATCTGCGCCTTCTCGTTCTCCTCGAACAGGTAGTGCAGGGATTTCTCGTAGTTTTGCTGCTGCGAGTTCAACAAGTAGCGGGAAATGAAGCGGGAGATAGGGTGCTGCGATGGAGAACGAAAAAAATGTGATTAAAAGGGTATCAAGTATCCCCTTAAACCTAGTGATTGAATCGCTGATTGTTTATCACCAGATATAGCAACCTGTCATACCTTCTCGTACTCCCAGTGCTTGGGCTCATAGCCCTCTGGAATCTCCGAGAGCTGCGCCGGACCAATAAAGATGTTTGCGTAGAGAACCAGTCCAGTGACCGGAATCAGACCGAGCATTACGTAAAAGTGCATCAGATCCTTAAACTTGTCCCATTGGAAGCGCGACGGCTTGATGGTCATGTGGTGGTGTCCATGATCGCCGCCCATCCTGCGCAGCTGTTGTTGCAGGGCTAGAAATCCAGAGTAGTTGGTTGCGTAATGTGGAATGCGTTTACTGCGATCCCTGCGCGGAAAACTCACCATTCCGACAGGCGGGCGTCTGCAGGACAGCCCGGAAGTTCGCGAACTTGGCCGCCGGCGTCAGCAAACGGCTCCAACCGACCATTTTAATCTATTTTGATTTTTAATTCACGATTTGGAGCTGGTCGCGTCAAAGATGTGAGCTGCAGGGCAGCGAGTGTTTTGATGTATCGATAACAGGTGCGATAAAAACACGAGTGGCACGCACGCAAAACAAAAAGTTCAATGCACAATTTTCAGAATTAATAATGATTTGTCACACATTTAAAAGTATCCAAATAAATATTTTGAGCTCAAAATATTTCAAAGTGTCATAACTGTAGTATTTCGCAAGGAATTTAGAGATTTTTGTTATATTTATTTATTATTTACGGCTCCCCCAATTATATAATCCGCATGTAAAAATCGTTTTGTATTTATCCAACGTTCTTTGGTTTTTATAAAAATAATTAAAAACTAAGTAAACTTTCTATGTGACACTATCGAAGCTTGGCGGTAGTGCTGGAAAATATTTACTGTATTAGTTAAAACTTTTTTACGCATGATACAATTATATAAGGTGACTCATCGAGAGAGCTGCTCTTTTAAGAGGACGATATTTTTGATATTGCTTTCCCTTTCCAGCATGTCTCTCTGAGGGCGGAGAAAGAGAGCTTTAAATGTATCGCCCCTTCACAGCTGATGAGACTACCTTAATAATTGTTTAACGAGCTGAATTATATAAAGGTGTCTCTGTAGTATTCTTGCACTTACCACTTGCGTTGCACTATAATTCCCAATTGGTTCTAGCAGTCAATAAGTGGTAACCACGCTTAAATCTGATGAGGGGCACCTCTTTCTTTCTCTCTTTCCTCTTCCTCTCACCTCCTCTTCTCACAACCCCTCTCACCAACTTCTCTTCAAGGCAAGGGCTCTTTCGCACTTACCGCTTGGATTGCACTTTAATTCCCAACGGGTTCTAGCTGCCAGCAAGTGGTAACAGATGAATACAGATGAGGGACCACCCTTTTCTTTTTCCCTTGTGAAACAGCTGAATCATAGTTGACAATTTACCGTTCCCGTCAAAGCTGATAAGACTACCTCATATTATTGTATCATGTTATTAAGTATCGATATTTTAAGTAAATCGCCTGACGTTTACCATCACTATTCATCCACAAAAACAACGTCTGGAAGTAAAATTAACGAAAACTTTGTTTTACTAGAAAAAGGTACTTTCATGCCGCATTCTGACTCACAAAAAGAGTATAAACTCCGGAAATATGTGAAACAAAAGAGGGTGCAACAAAAAAAGTGGAATTCAAGTAAACGGACGTTTTTCTGAGACACCCACCCGCCCTGTTTGCTGATAAAAGCTCGTAGCGCAAAAAAAGTAAATATCATTAAGTGATGGGAAAACACAAATGCGCAGTTTGTTTGCAAATAATTGTCAATACGCTCTGTGCGTGTGCTTGTTAATAATTTCCCATTTTCCTGCAAGGAGCTTGTGCAATTTTACTCCTGTATGTGTATGTACCTACACTGGCGGGACAAAGGAGCAGGCCTACTCCCTTTTACAGTGATTGAGAAAATGAGCAGTACGCTACTTTTAACAGTGTTGGCGTAAAGGATGCGTAGTTGCAAAGTAAATTATTTACAGTGAACAAAATAAAAACATAAACAGTTAAATTAAAATGAAATTCGATAAGACCTTAAAAAAAAGATGGACAGACTACATAAGAAATTAAAATCGCAATTTCATTCACATATTAGATTCTCTCAAAACTCCCTTGTCCCCTCTTAAGGTAAAAGTTTAATGTAAAATTTTATTGCTGGAATTATACTGCAAATGGTTATCACTTATATACAAATATTTTATGTGCTCGTGTGAGTTGTGCAACTGGAGCTGCGATAAGCAGTCAGACTTGTTTCATTCTGTGTTGTTATCTGTCATGAACAACTCATTTGTCTCGCCACCGCTGCCATGCCCATTTGTAGCGCCCCCACTGTATGTGAACCCCGCAAGGTGGGCGCCTTCCAGGGCCAACTTAAACTTTGGCCAAATCCATTCCGTTCGAATGCACGGCTGTGAATCAGCCAGTACCAGTACCACTGCCATTCCAATACCAACCCGCAGCAGCGAATAATCAAGAGAGTCAAGAAAACTAGCTAGCTAGCTGGCTGTGACGTCATCGATAGAGTACTGGCACCGCTGCTTATGGCTAATTTATTCTCGCATTTCAGCCGCAGTATATATTCCACATGCCAATATAATCGACTGAGCCACGTCCTGCGTCACCGCGAGAATTCCAATCACATCGAACGGATACGGATAGCACCCGAACGAACACTTGCCCACCCAACCACCACCCAACAACACCCAACACACCCGCAATGGACTCCCATTCGCGTTTCACACCGAGATTACCAGGTAAGTCCGCCGGCTGCTTGGCCAAGTCTTGCTTCTCGATTCGAATACCTAGTTTTGATCTTTGGTTTCGTAACTGCTTAGCATTTTGAGCGCAATTTCAAGCGATTTGCCTTGTGGGTCGCCGCTAAAAAATTCCCAAAACCAAAACCGCAGTCGTACAGGTGAACTAGCTAGTGGTTTTCAAAAAATTTTACATTTAAATCGAATCGTACTTAAATTAACAGATTTTATAGAATTATGACTTCTAGAGGAAAAATAAATGAATGGCAAATATTAAAAACTTTTCTTTGAACTGCAATAGAGCCCCCAATATTATTTCATACTTTTATTTGATTTCCATAAATAATAGCTATCTAAATTGGAGTTAGTTTGCTTGTTAAAATAGACCTTATGCAACTTTGTAGTAAGAGAAAATCCATCTTAGGCAAGTTCACCTTTAGACGGGTTCCCCAACTAATCTGTGTCTTAAGTTTTGGGAATCATTTGGCTGCACCGCTTTGTTTTGTTTTCATTACCGTATTGTAGCTTTTTTTTGAGGGGGAAAGCAGTGCCCCGTTGGAGAACTAACAGTAATAGCCAGCAATTAAAACTAATTTTTGTGCCTCGCCCCCGCCTTGCCTCTTGCCTAACCCCCGTAACCGCCCCGTAATCCAACCTCTTTGTTTTTGGTATCAAGTTGTGCTACTAACCCGATTTCAAACTGTAAAACCCAGTCTATATGGGCAGCTCACAGTCTTTCTCTGTACATACATTATATCTTGCATAAATATATTACTATCCGACATGTTTGCTTGGTTTGTTGTGGATCCTATGTTACTACTTTTCGCTAGCTGTGTTGTTGCCAATGTTTGTTACGGCTGGTTGCGTTTGTGTGATCGTTATCCCTAGACCTAGACCGTAATCCTAGCTTAGAGCTCCCAATCCCCAACTGTCTCTGTTCTGTTCTGTTCAGTAATTGTCTGCCAATAATAATAATAATAGCGAAACAGTAAGATTGTTGATTATCTATCCAATCAGATGCCAACGTACTCATCAAATTAAATTTCTCTGATTCATGTCTATTCACTTACTCAAACTCAATCCGAACTAAACTTGTTGCCTCAGGCCGTCAAAATACTTAAGTGAAAGCATTACTTGTAAGATTACGTTTTTGGAATACCAGTCCGCCCCAGGAAAACTTACGAGATTCACAAATGCCTTACCTCTCGCACCCCAAGGTCCCGCCATCAATCCGATCGTCGACAACTCGGACGAGCCCCAGCCGAGTCTATCCGATCTGCACGACTTCGAGCCGAAGCTAGAGTTCGACGATACGGAGCTGCTGGCTCCCTCACCCTTGGAAAGTAAGTAGAATATCCCTCTTGACAGGGAAGTCACAGAAAAGGAATCCAGGCTAAGCGGCACAGAGTTTCTTGTGATTTAATTATTCATAGAGTAAAAAAGCTTTGGAACTTTGGAGAAACTTTTTAAAATAACCATTGGTTTAATAAAAAAAGATTTCTGTGACTTTCCTTAAATTATAAACCCACTAATAGACTCTCTGATTCATCCCCAGAAGATGTTATGGTCGGTGACTTTGTACTGGCCGACGGTGAGTAGTCGAAAAATCTCCTCTTAGTCGATGCATTACCTCTCTCGCTTCGTGTAGATCCAGAACTAGAGCCCGAAGAGGATGTGAATCCTTTGGAAGACGATTTCGAGGACCAACTCAGGGATCAGTCTGAGACTTTTCAGGCGCCCAAAAACAAATGCGACTTCCTGGGCACCGACAAGCAGGGTCGTCACATTTTCGGCATTTACGCGTCACGCTTTCCCGAAAAATCCCAGCTTGAAGCCTTCGTGCGGTAAGTTGGGACCTAAAGTATATTAAAAACTGAAATTACCTCTTTTTGTTCTATCTTATCAACTGATTGCTTTGTTTTATTCCGCAGTGAAATCATCAAAGAGATTGAACCGTTTGTAGAGAACGATTACATACTCGTATATTTCCATCAAGGCCTTAAGGAGGACAACAAACCATCGGCGCAGTTCCTGTGGAACTCGTATAAGGAGCTTGACCGCAACTTCCGCAAGAATTTGAAGACTCTGTATGTGGTGCATCCAACGTGGTTTATACGGGTCATCTGGAACTTCTTCAGCCCCTTCATCAGCGACAAGTTCCGCAAGAAGCTAGTCTACATCTCCAGCCTGGACGAGCTGCGCCAGGCGCTCGGCCTAAACAAGCTGAAGCTGCCAGACAACATTTGCGACCTGGACGACAAACTGAACCCCAGCCGGAAGCCATCGACGCCGCCACCCAGCAGCAGCAGCATAAATGCATCCCGGCAGCAGCAGCACAAAATGGCGACGACGCATCAATTCGGCGTGCCCCTGAAGTTCATCGTGATGAACAGTCCATGCCTGAACTCAATTCCGCCGATTGTGCGCAAGTGCGTGGACTCGCTGTCGATCACGGGCGTGATAGATACTGAGGGCATATTCCGGAGATCGGGCAATCACTCTGAGATTATGGCGCTCAAGGAGCGCGTCAACCGCGGCGAGGATGTGGATCTGAAGAGCGTGAATGTCCACGTGATCGCCGGCCTGCTAAAGAGCTTCCTGCGTGACCTCGCGGAGCCGCTGCTCACCTTCGAGCTGTACGAGGATGTGACCCGATTCCTGGACTGGCCCAAAGAGGAGCGTTCGAGGAATGTGACCCAACTGATACGCGAAAAACTGCCCGAGGAAAACTATGAGCTGTTCAAGTACATCGTCGAGTTCCTGGTGCGCGTGATGGACTGCGAGGACCTCAACAAGATGACCTCCTCCAACCTGGCCATCGTGTTTGGGCCCAATTTCCTGTGGTCGCGCAGCACCAGCACCTCCCTGGAGGAGATCGCCCCCATCAATGCGTTCGTCGACTTCGTGCTGCAGAACCACAAGGATATCTACTTGATCGACGTCAATCAGCGCACGGTGTCCGTCGACTAGCGACTGGTCGCCACCCACAAACAAGTCCGTAATTGTAAATTGTTTGATTTTAATGTTAGTCCTAAGTAAACCAACGGTTAGCGAAAAAAAGAACACACAAAACGGCAACAGAAACTAGAGCAGACGGCAGTTTCGTGTATAAAGTGTACTGTATTCCTAAGTTGAATTTTAAACTGTGTGTATAAGTGTGAGAACTGCTTGTAGCCCCAACTCCACGCCAACCCTCCCCCAGATCACAATTATTTGGCTCCCACTGAATGAGCGCTTAGTACGATTGATTTACCAAAGACATTTGCTTGTGTTCGTCTGTCCAGCATCGAGCAGAAGAGAAATTCGATATGAGATGTTATATTATTATGTATTATGCAACAAACGCACATTCCCCATAACCGGAACAAACGAATCTTGGTTGCGTTGCTGAATGCACCTATCGCACGTATGTAAGTGGAGTTGTGGCGAACTCGAAAATCGTATGTGTAGAATTTTGAATTTCCTTATAGTCATAAAAAACAATTTTTATATAATAACGGTATTGTTAAAAATAAAGTCAAATGTTAAAACACGAATATTAACCGTCTGGGTTTTTAGACTTCTGTAGGACCGCAGGGCTTACTATATTTGATTTAAATCCTTAGCTAGCTCCCATAAAATGTCTTCGTTTTGTTCCTAAACATAAATCTCAAACATGTTTTTGGGGACCATACTTGCAGATAATCGCAAGCGAATTTATTATTGATATCAAAACAAATTGGTCCAGTTTGGAATATTAAATAGATCATTAAGGGTCACAAGTAGTCGACTTAAATGGCTTAAATGTTGATGTTCTTCAGCTTGCGGTTCAGTTCGTTGAACTTGAGGATTTTACGCACAAAGAAGTCGCCATAACGATGTGACACCTTGGTGTCGGCTATGTGAATCATGTCGTCGTCGATGTAGAAGTCCAGCTGTAAGAAGGGAAAGCCAATTAGCAACCTATCATTAACAGTATGAATATAATATAAACGCACCTCAGATCCCGACTTGAAGGTGCCCTCCAGGCCACTGGGTCCCTTGCTCCACACCAGGTTGCGCATCTTGTGCTTGAAGCAGAGGAGGCGGATGAGCAGCTTCGAGACATCATCATCGCTGGCATTGGGATCGATGAAGGAAGCCAGCTTCGCCAGAGGCAGGGTCGTGTACAGCTTCAGATACGAACGCGTCGTGGGCAGATCCTTTTGCTGACGCACCTCGTCCATGAACACCAGCAACTGGTGCTCCATGGGGTCCTTCACGTAGTCCTCCATCGGCGCATCGGCAGCCGGAGGGCAGGGGCTCACGAATCGGGGACAGGCGAAGACAAAGAACGACTTGAAGACATCCAGGTCGCCGCACTGCATCTTGAACATGGCGTCGTGATAGTTCTTCTCGCGCAGCACCTGCTGGATGGACTCGTCGATGCACTGGGGATGCAGCACCAGGCAGATAGCCAGCAAATGATACATCTGCTCAGCCTGCTTGTTGATCTGGTCGTTCTGGTATGAGCGCGTGCTGTACAGCTGCTTGGTGCGCTGAATGTACAGCAGGATGTCCGAGAATGTGCGGATAGCGTCGGCATAGCGGCGCATCATCATGTAGGCGAAGCCCACGTAGTAGGACGTGGAGATCTGGCAGGCGGGGATGTGCGAGTAGGCGGACTTCTTGTGGATCTCGATGGGCTCTAGCACCTTGATGGCCTGGTAGTAATCGCCCAGCAGCGAGTGCACGCGCAGCAGGCCCACGAGGGAAAAGTAGCCCAGCATCTTGTAGAAGGAAAGCTTGCCGAAGTCCCCGGCCACGGTCTGGGGATCCACGCCCTGGGAGATGGCCTCCAGCTGCTTCTTGATGTTCGAGATGTCCACCAGAGAGTGCAGCACGTTGAGGATGCAGAGAATGCTCCACACGTTGCTATGGTTCACGCACAGCTGCTGGATCTCATCCTCCGATTTGTCCGTCAAGCGGGCACTGCAATGAGTCTACGCTTAGCAAAGGTCACGGTGACTAAGAAGAGCTACTCACCGATATTGCGCAAAGTTCTGGAACTGGTACACGAACTCATCGACGAGCTCCCACAGCCAGATGTCGGGCAGCTCAAGCATCACCGGATTCTGGGCCGATATGATAAGGTTGAAGAAGTCGCAGTAGTTGAAGAACGAGTTGATGCGCTGCTCCAGCTTGGGGCCACCCTGAATGCGGGCGTGGATGTGGCGGTAGTACAGCTCCTTGTACAGGATCAGGAAGACCTTGTCGTTGTCCACGATGGCTGCCACCTCCTGCTCCTCCGGCCAGGCGGTCTTATCAAAGTGGTGGTCGCTGATCTGAGGGAAGGTGTTCTCGTACATGTTCTGGATGTCGTACAGATTACCCTCCTTGATCGCCTGGCAGAAGTTGATGAGGAAGTACTTGACGTTGTCCGGCATCCGACTGGCGTAGTAGTTACGCTCGTACTCCATGTCCAGTTGCGGGTCCCCTGTGTGCGCGAAGTCATCGTAGTACTCCTAGAATCCGGCAATTTCAATGAGTTTCAATATTTTACATTTGGTTGGGGCAGAAAAGTTGGGTTATGTTGTCGGCGGGGCCTCAGCTCGGATCTACCGCCGTCCTGGACTCCCGGTACTTACCGAATTGGGTGGGTATTCGTCTCCGCCGTACATTGTCGCAGTTTTATCTTCTCCTAGTCAACACAAAACGAAAAGCCGATCAAAATCCTGGAGAATCTGACAACACGCCAACAAAATTTTGGCGAAAAGAGACAGTGTTGCCAGATGAAAATTTAGCTTCCCCCTAAAAAATCTCAAAGAGTCGATTTCTCCCCCTAAAAAATCCAGTCTTCCCCCTAAATTTAAAAAAAAACTGTTAATTTCAAGTAATCATGACGTGGAAGCGATGCAAAGCGAAAAAGTGTCGGTGGAATAACAGTTCCAAGTATCTTAATTTTTAAAAAATTTGTAGAAACTTTTAACAACTTCTTTTTTCGAAATCTAGCTATTTTTTATTCGGAGCTTCTGGCAGAACTGCTTGAGTCTGACCAGATGAGGGAAACTTCGGTATTATTTCTCCACCTTGTAGCCATTTTTTAAAACATAAGGCCACGGTCACACTGGCAGCGAGACGGACGAGACGTACGTGTGTGTCATCCGCGTTAATTATTATTTTTAATTCAAACCAAACTCTTCCGAAGTGGGCGTGAGCTGGCGGAGTCGCAGTGCAACAGGGGCGTCTTAGCTAAAACCGTTAAATCCAAATAAAAACAAACGCGGTGCGGGAAATATAAGAACTCAAAGTCAACAGCTTGGACTGGACGCGTTGCCATCAATTTTTTCCAGCCCCAAAAAGTGCATTTGCCAGCGGCAGTTTTGTGAAGCATTTCCCAAAGAGCGGATATAAATGTGTTTCTAAATCGATTCTCCGGAAGTTTTCGATATATAGCCTCTAAAATGAGGCTTCCCAGGAGCAGTTCGAAAACAGCATTGGCTTCGCTTCAGTTTGGATTACTTTGCCTCCTATTGCTGGCCAATAATGGCATTAAATCCGTGCAAGCAGGTAAAAAACCGTGTTATAACATAAAAAACCAATGAACTGTGCTGGGTTCCGTTAAATTTTATTTAAAAAATGTGACATAAAACGTTTGATTGTTTGTAAGCCAGAATTTGGGCGTGTTCCCCAAAGCTGAAGACTCGCTCCTCCATTCCCTCTTGCTCCGTGCTTCGCTTTTAACTCGCTCTTTCCGATCGCAAGAGAGCGCCAGAAAGAGAGGGGAAGAGAGCGATCCAACCGTTGCTTACGAACAGCGGTGGCAAAACAAAAACGACGACTAACAACGCCCGTTTTCTTCTCGCTTCTTTTAAAGCTGTACTTGTTTTTTAATTTGTGTTATTTTTTTACGGCGGAACAATACCGCCGGGCTTTAAGCATATGCCGGTCGCATCCCTGCAATCCGTAGTTATGCGGCTTTTGTACTGCGCATGCGGCGGAAAAAGCATCTGCTGATTTATGATGCTGCCGTAGCACGTGTTTTATCATCTTTCCATATGTCAACAGAGCTAAGCTCCTTGTACTCGCCGATTAAACCCCTTACCCTGGGAATATCACTTTTCAAAATAAAAATAGAGAAGAATATTAGATAATATTAGAGAAAAACATCGTCCGAGTGGACGAGTTTTATCGTGGAGCATTTTAATTTAACATACCATCTCTTCCATATGTCAACAGACTGACAATATTTCGGTTTACCGATTTTATGTTTTAGTAGCCTGAAAACAAACAGTCCAGCGATATTATGCAAACATTTTTATGACTAAAAATAAACAACGGCCCACAATTAATTCGCCACTTTCACGCCTTGGAGCGTCAAGAGCAGACAGCAGACAAATTTCCCACTTTGATAATTTATTTCAGTACTTATTGGTCCGAGAATGGCATCATTCACACCTCGAGTTTCCCCCAGATCAGCGGAAATGGTTTTTCGAGCCTCGTCATATTTGTTTCATGGAGAACATTAGCCAGATTTTGTATTTTATTCAGCACCATTATTGGGCTATTATGTAGCGGAAAAGTAGTTCAAACTTGCTGCTCCCATATTGATTATTTGCCATGAGATTGTCGTGCGTGTTTCGCTCTGTTTCTTGCCGGGCTTATCAGGTTGATTTTTCCACTTCCCCCAAATGGCTCAAAGTCAGCTTAAAGTGCGCACGAACTCCGGATGACCTCGCAAGGGTTGTTTTCCCCCACGACCACGGCCGGGAAGTGCCAGTATGCTTGCCTAGGAGGAGCTCTTGCTGCACCCATTGTAAAGCACATCTTGGGGGTTGCAACTGACAGGGGCAATTGTCTGGATTTCCGGCACGACCTGCCCCTCACTTTTCTCGTCACGGATCCTGGGGGCCACAAGACTCTCGTCACCAGCAAATATTATGGTGCAAATATGCGACAAGAATCTCTGCAGTTTCTTGCACAGTAAGACTTCCCTAATTCGAAAAGTTCACATCGACATATATTCCCTAATTCAGCAGAAAATATGTGCTTAAATTAAATTTATTCATTACAAACTCATACTCACTCTGGCTATAGTTATCCATAAAACATTATTCCGAGAAAGAAGCGAATATTTACCCTTCAGACTGGACTAATTTTGTTTACGTATTACTTATTGATGTGGCTTTATTTATGGCCTCCATAAAAAGCGGCCACTGGAACGATTATGACCCGAGAGAAGTACTTAAAATAATTGGCCGCCATCCAAACAGACTCTTCATATCTCAATTTTAATTATGCCAGTGACAGTTTGCCTTCACTTTTCCCCAACATTGTTCAATTGTATATGGGTCATGGAAGTCTGGATATTTATAGATCGGTCTTGTCTTCTTTCAGATGCCTTCACTGATTACTTCTCCGACTATGAGTGCAACCAGCCGCTCCTGGAAAGAGCGGTGCTCACGGCCACATCATCGCTGTCGGAACGAGGACCCGATAAAGCCCGTTTGAATGGTGAGTAATACTTGAATTTTATTATATAGATTTATTTATTTCGTTCTTGATTTTGTTAGTTCTGTTGCAAAATTATATTTCAGTTGTTATTTTAGCAATTATTATTATTTTTAAATGCTGGCTCGAATCATATTGTTGAGAAATATATTAATTTGTTTCCTAAGATCGAACCCTAAATACGTCACCATCGTTTTTTTAATATTTAGAGCTGTTCCCCTTTATTGATTTGTTTTATTCATTAAATTATTAGTTTAAAAGGTTGTTTTTGATCAGATTAAAGAAGTATTTAATTCCCAATTAGTTTGCTGGTAAATTTCTGAGTTGAAAAATATATAAATCATCTTAAAATATTAAAATACATCATAAAATCATGATTTATGATATTTCTAAAACGTCAAGCAATATTTGAAACCCCTAATGATAAATATAAGCTTTAGAACCTATTGTTAAACCTCTAAATTTAATTCACAAAAATGTTTTTTAAATTTAAAGTCTAAGCGGACTTTTTTTTAAACAGTATTTTATGTCGGTATATTTATTAAGCGCAAACGCTGGTAGATTTTTACTCTTTCCACTTGCGGCCATACTGCAAAGAAGAAGCAGCAGCGAATTAGCAACAACTTTGCACAGCGAAAACGCCCCGAAAACAATGAGTGTAAAGGCAATTAGATAGTTTATTATTCGCACTAAGATGAGTAGGCACATCTGCACCCGCTGGGCCTTTGACCTGGCCAGCTGGTCACCCACACTGCCCCAACTGAGCCAGGCGGTGGCTCTCGTTCAGCCTGAGGAACGTGTGCGCCTCATGAAGTTTCACTTCATCGACGACTTTCTGTCTTCGCTAATTGGTCGGCTATTGATGCGGAAATATGTGAGCACATGCACCGGACTGGCCCACCACCAAGTGCAGTTTGCCCGGGATGTGAGGGGCAAGCCCTACTGGGTGAAGGCGGAGGACTGCGAGGCGTCACCGCTCAGCTTCAATGTCTCTCACCAGGGAAACTTGGTTCTGCTGGCCGGCATTACTGGCGAGAGTCAAGATCCCGACTTTGGCATCGGCACGGATGTCATGAAGATCGAGTACGGCGGCGGCAAGTCTCTGTCGGAGTTCTTTCGCCTGATGCGGAGCAAGTTTTCGGCCCACGAATGGAGCTACATTGGGAGGCCGCAGCACAATGAACGGGCTCAACTGAAGGCTTTCATGCGACACTGGTGCCTGAAGGAGGCCTACGTCAAGGAGCTGGGAGTGGGCATCACAGTGGACTTGCAGAAGATCAGCTTTTCCGTGGACACCACCCATAACCTGGGAGAGGAAGTCTCACCCCTCGTTGGCACCACCCTGCGTTGTGATGACAAGCCCATGGATAACTGGCATTTCGAGGAACACTTGCTGCAGGAAGAGTACTGCGCTGCCATTGCATTCCGGAATTGTGTGCCGCAGGAGCACGGGAGATTTAAGATCCTTGGAATCGAAGAACTTCTGGTGAAGAGCCAGGAGTCTGAACTGGAGGAAGTGGTTACCTACTGCCAAAAGGCCTTAGTAAAGCCGCACAAACGATCGTAGAGAGCATGGAACAAATTCTGCCTGCATTTATATTAAGATTAACTTGTGTAGTGCCAAGAACATGATCTGGATAAAGGCTCTTTTTATGCCTTATAAATGATTCTAAAATATTGATATCTATTTTTTGGGAACCTTCTGGTAATTAGCGAGGAATCAGAGCTGGAGAAAGTGGTGCCCAAATCAAGACATATTCTAAATCAGACAATGGTTATCCGTAGAATAAACATGCATTTATATTACTATTCAAATAGTTCTGCTAAAAATCTAACGACTTGTAATCCCCGTGTTGTCATGTTGCGCGCCGCGCACCCCAGAACGCGCTTGTTTGCCTGGCACAGGATAAACAAACTCGACGGAACGTAGCCGGAAATATGCTTAAAAGGCCATAAACCCAAATTTAGGAACCCGTAATGGGACTCAGACAGGGGCCAGACATGGTTCGGCTTCGAATTTATGCGCCAACAGGATGGGCCCTCCATAAGGGTAGCTTCTACGTACTCTGCTCGTTTGTTTGAATTATTTTTGGCATTCCCGAAAGTTTTATCGATGGGAACGATGGCTGCCTGGCTGGCTGGCTGATTGCACGTTGCCAACGGAGGACAAAGGAAACTTTAATGCGGCAGAAACGGTATTGGAGAGGGGTCCCGATGCGAGTATGCAATCCCTGCAGCCCAGCACTTTCTCACACTATTTTGTCACACCTGCTCGCGATTTGGCGCGGTCGGCAATAAAAACAAAGGCAGACGGCCGCGATTGTTTATGCCCAACCATTTAAGAGCTCTCCCATTTTATGTTGACACCAACTCAACCCCCCCGGATTACGAAATCCTTTTTTCGGCAGGGGTTGAACCCCGCTCTGAAGGACCTCGACCACTTGCAGCTGTCAATCGCCGTCGCAATCGCCCCTAAATTATGGTTTAATAATTGGAAACACCCCTAGCGCGAATTTGGCAGTTTTAAGCCCTCAGTTGTAGCGAATTAAAGAGGTCAGACCTCCCTCCTCCCATTTGTTCTCTATGTTACTTTAAGTGCTTTTTATTTTGCTTTTGTTTTGGTTTAAATTGTATCATTTTCATTTTATTGTCCCTCATCGCGAACCCCAGCTGGCACCTCGTGGTCGGCGAAGAACTCGGACTTCGACCAGCGTCTCATTATTGACCTGGGCGTGACGCGAAACGTGACACACATCGCCCTGCAAGGACGACCCCATAGCAATGAGTACGTCACCGAGTACACCATTAGCTACGGCATAACCGATCTAGAGTTCGCCGACTATAAAGAGCCGGGCGGCAATGTCAAGGTAAACAATCGATCTCGAATACAATTGCGAATGTGTCCCCTAATCTTCACACTGGAATGCAATGCTTGTGGTGGTGGGTTTCTGCACGGAAACAAAAAAATGTATCAATAAGGTTCCATGTCTTTATTAAATAACCAATAAGATCATGTTGGGTAATTAGTTATTACTAACTACTTACAAATCTAAGGGTCAAAAAAAGAAAAGATTGAAATTAAATTAATTATATACTTAAAATATAAAGTACAATTTTATTTAGCATAAATGAAGTCTGGAAATAATTAGTTAAACACTACAAATAATTGGTGAATGGGCTTAAATCAAAAAACAATTTAATATTATTTATTTAATATAAGAAGGTCCTAATTCTAAAATATTGTACAAAGTCATCAGTCTCAAGACATCTTTTCTCTGTGTGTAAACGAACATTGGTGGCTGGATAAATCCTTGATCTGCCAAAGCGGATTATCATAATCACAATTTATTCTTATATTTGCTTGCTTTTGTGCTTGGTTTTTTATGATTTCCTTACTTAATTTCATCCCGCATGCATCTGTTATATGTTTGGTTTGTTACTAGTTCCGTAGCTCACTTTCCTACCCATTCTCTACACTCTGACACTGTGACTAACTAGATTGGTAAATGCACCTTGTGCAGGTAACGCTGCTTGGACACCGGTCGAGAATACCTATAACCACTTTCTAACACTCGACCTGGGGGATCCGAGCATGGTGCGCAAGATCGCCACCATGGGTCGCATGCACACGGATGAGTTCGTGACGGAGTACATTGTCCAGTATTCGGACGATGGCGAGTTCTGGCGCTCGTACGTGAATCCCACAAGCGAGCCGCAGGTACGGTGACTAAACCTAGTTTAAGACTCAACCACAACTAAAATCCCGGCTTAGAGGCTAGAGGAAGAGGTCTAATGCTTTAAACACATACCGAGCACTTCTAGACTTATTACGCTCACTCTTATATCTAAATGTCAATATCGGTGTCCCTCACAGATGTTCAAGGGCAACTCCGATGGCAACTCCATCCACTACAACGTCTTTGAGGTGCCCATCATCGCCCAGTGGGTGAGGATCAATCCCACTAGATGGCACGATCGCATTTCGATGCGAGTAGAGCTCTACGGCTGCGATTACAGTAAGTTTCTATATTATATTAAATGTATGCAAATATATTTATCCTTTGAATATACCCTCCAGTCTCTGAGAACCTGTACTTCAACGGCACGGGTCTGGTACGCTACGATCTGATGCGGGAGCCCATTGCCTCCACCAAGGAATCCATCCGTTTCCGCTTCAAGACCGCCTTCGCCAACGGAGTGATGATGTACTCGCGCGGCACCCAGGGAGATTACTATGCTCTGCAGCTTAAGGACAACAAGATGGTGCTCAATCTCGATTTGGGATCTCGCGTGATGACCTCCTTGTCGGTGGGCAGTCTGCTGGATGATAACGTGTGGCACGACGTGGTGATCTCGAGGAACCATCGTGACATTATCTTCTCGGTGGATCGTGTCATCGTACGGGGAAAAATCAACGGAGAGTTCAGTCGATTGAATCTTAACCGGGCACTGTACCTTGGAGGTGTGCCCAACGTCCAGGAGGGTTTGATTGTCCAGCAGAACTTCTCCGGCTGCTTGGAGAATATCTACTTCAATTCCACCAACTTTATTCGTGGCATGAAAGACAGCTACGAGTTGGGAGAGGCCTATCTGTTCCAGAAGGTGAACACTATCTACGCCTGCCCATCGCCTCCGATCTATCCGGTGACTTTTACCACCCGCGGATCGTTCGTTCGACTAAAGGGCTACGAAAACTCCCAGCGTCTCAATGTTTCCTTCTACTTCCGCACCTACGAGGAGACCGGTGTGATGCTGCACCACGACTTCTACTCCGGAGGCTACATCAAAGTCTTCCTGGAGTACGGCAAGGTCAAGATCGATCTGAAGGCCAAGGACAGACCGCGTATCATCTTGGACAACTACGACGAGGCGTTCAACGACGGCAAATGGCATTCGTTTGTGGTCTCCATCGAACGGAATCGCTTGATTCTGAACATTGACCAGCGACCGATGACCACGACCAAGAACCTGCAGATTGCCACTGGGGCACAGTACTATATAGCCGGAGGCAAGGATAAGAATGGTTTTGTGGGATGCATGCGTCTGATTTCGGTGGATGGCAACTACAAACTACCACAGGATTGGGTCAAGGGCGAGGAGGTGTGCTGCGGCGATGAGGTTGTCGTGGATGCGTGCCAGATGATCGATCGCTGCAACCCGAATCCCTGCCAGCACAAGGGCGTGTGCCACCAGAACTCCATGGAGTTCTTCTGTGACTGTGCGCACACGGGATATGCCGGTGCCGTTTGCCATACCTGTAAGTATCCATTGTTTGGATTCATTAAATTACCATATATTTAATTTAATAATTCTTTCCATTAGCCAACAATCCTTTGTCCTGCCAGGCGCTCAAGAATGTCCAGCATGTGCAGCAGCGTGTCAACCTGAATCTCGATGTAGATGGCAGTGGACCCCTGGAGCCTTTCCCAGTTACCTGCGAGTTTTACTGTAAGTGGATATATTCTATATTTTGACACCCTTGCAAACTGCAAGGCTATGTAAGCTTCGGCTTTCCGAAGTTAGCTTCCTTGCTTCTTAATATATTATACTATTATCCCGCACAAACAATTCTGCAATTTAAGTTTAAGAAATCAATCAATCAAAATATGAAACTGTTACCTTGCAAATTGGCGTTGAACTTATATATATTTTTGACATTGATTGATGTGATTTCATTGATTTTCTGCAGCGGATGGCCGTGTAATTACTACCCTCAGCCATAGTCAGGAGCACACCACCACAGTGGATGGCTTCCAGGAGCCGGGTTCCTTTGAACAGTCGATTATGTACGACGCCAATCAACTCCAGATCGAAGCTCTTCTAAATCGCTCTCATAGCTGCTGGCAGCGTCTGAGCTACTCCTGCCGCTCCTCCCGACTCTTCAATTCGCCATGTGAGTAGTTGCTTCGCCTCTTCCATTAAATCAGTATTAATAACCGCTTTCCTTCTTGCAGCTGAGGTAGGAAACTTCCGTCCCTTCTCCTGGTGGATTTCGCGCCACAACCAACCCATGGACTACTGGGCCGGCGCTCTTCCTGGGTCTCGTAAGTGCGAGTGTGGAATCCTGGGCAAGTGCCACGATCCCACCAAGTGGTGCAATTGCGACTCGAACAGCTTGGAGTGGATGGAGGATGGCGGTGATATTCGAGAGAAGGAGTACCTTCCTGTGCGAGCAGTGAAATTTGGCGATACTGGCACCCCGCTGGATGAGAAAATAGGCCGCTACACGCTCGGACCGCTGCGCTGCGAGGGCGATGATCTGTTCAGCAATGTGGTGACGTTCCGCATTGCCGATGCCTCCATTAACCTGCCACCCTTCGATATGGGTCACTCTGGAGATATTTACCTGGAGTTCCGCACAACGCAAGAGAACTCGGTCCTCTTCCATGCCACTGGTCCCACGGACTACATTAAACTGAGTCTGATTGGCGGCAACAAGCTGCAATTCCAGTATCAGGCGGGTAGTGGGCCCCTAGGCGTGAATGTCGGCACTAGTTATCACCTGAACGACAACAACTGGCACACGGTGAGTGTGGAGCGAAACAGGAAGGAGGCGCGTCTGGTGGTGGATGGATCCATCAAGGCGGAGGTGCGAGAGCCACCAGGTCCAGTGCGTGCTCTTCACTTAACTTCGGATATTGTAATTGGCGCCACCACAGAGTACCGCGATGGATATGTGGGCTGCATTCGTGCCTTGTTGCTGAACGGAAAAATGGTTGACCTGAAGGATTACTCCAAGAGGGGACTATACGGCATCACCCCCGGCTGTGTGGGTCGCTGTGAGTCGAGTCCATGCCTCAACAACGGCACGTGTATTGAGCGTTACGATGGTTACGGCTGCGACTGCCGTTGGAGCGCATTCAAAGGACCCATTTGTGCAGATGGTGGGTTAACAGAAA